>JAVJGI010000014.1:65065534-65108318 GCA_035590275.1 Ibycter americanus
GGCCTGAAGAGGATGAAGAAACAGCACAGGCAGTAGATGAACTTTTGGAACCTTGTGTGGGAAAGCCTTGTTGCAGCCCGGCTAATTTTGTAGTGCTGCAACAATCTCACTAGTGTTTTCTGGGCTAGAACGCAGAGACAGGGGAGGGCTTCAGGGTATTTGTCCCCAAGAATCTGCAGTCTGATATTCCTCTGTTTCCAGACAGGTAAGTACTATGCATACAGCCTGAATATACTGACATTACAGAGGAGCTGGTAGGATGCTTTAGTTTGGTTGCCAGGTATTTTCCAGTAAGAAAAATAATGGCAAGCTTTTTTTGTGGAGAACCTCTTAAAATTCTCCCTCCAGTTTGCAGAGCCTCTCACACTGGCAGGGACAAAGCCCTCCGGTTATACAGCTCCTCTTTCTGTTTTTTTTTTTTAACTGAAATTTCTTTCAGGTTTAGCCGAATTGCAGATTCTTTAAAATCCCTTTATTCTTCCCTGCTGTGACTTGTTTCCCTGAGGGAAAAGGGCTGGTATTGTGCCAACCAAACAGAAATGTCTAAACCATTGGACAGCACACACATTGTGTTTAGATGCCAAAGAGCTATTCACTTGTTGATGGGAAGGAAAAGGAGATTCCCAGTTCCTTTCCCAGCCGCATCTCTCTACATCTACCACATGGTCTCCTAGTGCTGTTCCGCAGCCCCAGGGGCAGGGGCAGGGGCAGAGATAAGGCTGTCTCAGACCCTCCTGGCTCTTTATCTGCACCACTGTGTAGGACAAAAGCTTTCACTGCTGGCAAAACCAAGGACTGGTCCAGCTTCCTTTAGCCCCATGACATGAACATTGGTCCGTTGGCTTCCCCTGTGGAGATGTAACAGCCCACTTTGAGATCCCTCATTCACGTCATTATTTTGGTCAGTCAAGCTGCAGTAATGCAACTTTGAGGTAAAAATTCCTTGAAGATGCAGTAAGGGACATCTTACTACAATTGCGTGCAATAGGGAGGGAGGAAGACTACTCTTTTATTTTAAATTAGGAGTTTGCACTCTCAGAAAACATTAAGGGAATGACCCACACATTTGAGTATATGAAAGCTAATGGTTAAATGCCACTGCCATTTGATTGCATGATCCTGTCTTGGAGAGTGCAATGTCAATGCACAGCAGGGCAGAATATTTAGTGCATTTGGGTAACAGCAAATCTGCCACTTTCAATTGCTTTGGCTCTGAAAATGAAATAATTTTCTTTTAGCTTTGCTTCCAGTGTAAATAGATGGGTGTGAACTCCACCGAGTATATTGTAAATAGACTCCAGCGATATGGAGGGAAATTCTACACATTTTACTCACGTTAATAGTCATATTATTATTGTGAGAAATAATATGAGAGGTGAGAAAGTAAGCAGGATTTGACCCATGTTTAAAATGACATTGGTATTCTAGTTTCCATAGTTTATAGTCTTCTGCATTTGTATGTAGATTATAGCCTTCTATAATCTGCATCTGTTTCTATAGATCATAGTCTTCTGCATCTGTGTGGCTCCTATACATCCAAAAATTGGGGGGGTAGGGGGAAATTTATTTTGTGATGTAGAATAGCAGCTTGAGTCAGGAGAGATTTACTGTCTACTTCCATCTTTAACCTTACTGTACAAAGCACTAGCCATGATAGAATTTATGCAAAGCATACAAAGTGAGTTAATTACTATTTAGTCCTAAGAAAAGTGGGTGACTGGGGCAAAGGGCTTGCAGTGTGCTCTGAAAAGTATAATCTACTGCCCTCTGATGTGCTGCCAGCAGAAGATAATTTCCTTTACTGTTTCCTGTTCTCAGAAATGTTCCTAGACTGTCAACAGATGTTTCTGTTCTATGAAAAAAAATCAAAGCTTTTACAGAGATACATAGAGGGGAGAGGGAGTAACCACCTGCAGACTTCAGACTACAGTGAAAATACTTGGCATTTTTCCCCATCATTTGTCAAAGGAAAAACAATTCTTTGAGTTACACTGTGCAGAAACTAGTGGAGTGAAAAAGAGGAAAAGGTGCTGTTTATTCACATGGATCTAAATCAGCAAAGCATGTAAAAGTCCTTAAATTCTACTAGAGTAAAAATTTAGGGTATTAAATATGCTGCGTTTTGTCCTAGCAAAAGGTTTCAAAAAGACGGAGGTCTTATTTGTTTCATCTTAATAAGAAACCATTATTACTATGAATAATAATAGTGTGTAGCAGGAATTTCTCTCTCTGTGGGTGGATGATTATTCAGTTGCAAATTATGTCCATGAAAAGTATGTTCCCATGTTTTCAATAAAGTTTTGTTTCATGAGTATTTATGGCTCTATTAAGAATTTATTAAAATATGTGTTGCACCAGCATTGATAGATTATGAAAGTTCTCACTATTAATATATTTATTTAGCCTTGGGTGAGAAATTCCAAGTTTGAAAAGTAAATTTTTTAGATATCATTGTTAACATTTTTTTTTTACAAAACTTGCCTAGAATTTCCTTGTGTGTATGCCTCAGTGCAGTTCTCTCTGCACTCCCAGCCAGGGGTATATCCAGTGACTTTTTCCCTCTGGAGCACTGAACACCATGTATCTGAACACCTCTGATCTTCTGAAATTCATGTGAGATTCAAAATGACAAGCCAGTGGAGATGGAGAAAAGTTTATTGCACCTGAGCAATCAGGGTGTGCATGAATCATTTCTCTAATTGTTTAGACCACCATAATTTTGTAACTGGTGTCTTTCCATTCTTCCTGGGGCTTCTCTCATGGATTTTTTACTCTGTTCTAGTTTGGGGCCTAATTCTGCATTCCCTTCCATTTAGACAAGCCCTGTCAGCCTGGCCTCTAGGGTGCTGTGGTGTGTGTTGGTGGGGGTCTTCCCTTTACAGGGATGATAGGGAGCTTTGATGGCAAATTGCTGGGCATAAACACCTGCTTTCTGTGCGTTTTCTGCTCAATACCTAACATAAAAAATTCATACATAAAGTTGTTATTAAATTACTTAGATTATAATGAGGATATTTAAAGGTACCTGTCAGTGGTGTGCTATGCCCTGAAAATTAAAATCAACACTGCAACATCAATTAAGCCTCCAGCATTTTGTTTGTATTTGTAGATATTCAAGATCTGTATTGCTCAACTAGATGGATTTAATGCAGCCTCTTTTCCTTCTCTTTAGTGTAAAATAAATCCAAAAGAGCATTATAAATGTAAACTCCCTACATTTCAGTTAGCAGGTTATACAGTGTTTCAGATGTGTGAAGGTTAATGTCTTGCAAAATGACATTGTATATTTCTTACATATTCTGATCGCGTTAAGGTGAAAGGGGGAGCTGGCTTGTATTTAATCTATTTGAATTACATTACCAGAAACAGAATAAACAGTTCATGCATTTTTGTGGAGAAGTTAATTACTCACATGGCACAACATCATTATAATCAAGACAGAGCAATCAGTTTGTATAACAAACCCTATAATCAAGGTAATGTAATCAATGTAAGTAATCAACGATAATAAGCAATTAAATATCTAACTGCATCAAGCAATAACTAAAATAACAGCTTTGAATAATATCAGCTAATTGCATCATTAGAAACTTGTGTAAAAGCCAATGGTAAATCTGAGTTTTTAACTGGGCAAAATAGCTGTTGCAGGTATCATGGGAAGGTCTACAGCCCCGTCCTGAGAGACATTAGCTAGCAAAACCTGACTAAGAAAAGCGGTCATATTCCAGTGCCAGGCTTGGATTTGGCAGAGGTCTGAGTTATTAAGGCAGGAGTAGGCCTCCTCGCTGGAGTTTTGTGTGGCCCCAGCTCCCCGGTTCAGCCAGAGCAACTGCCTCTGATGCCGTGCTGGTTTGCAGCACAGCAGCCCCCGAGCAGACAGGCCACGGTGTCGCTCAGCAGCTCTGCACACCTCTCTGCTTCCTGCCACCACCTACATCTGCATCAGCTAAAGGCACTGGGGCTGCTGAACCTCCGTCGGGATGTGCAGGGGAGTCAGCTCCGGTTTCTTTGACTTCTCCCACTGCACCACATATGCTCCTGGAGGCTGATGGACCTCTCCTCCTACCTTCATGCCAGGGAGAGTGTGGCCAAGAGTTATTGAAAGAAAGAAAAAAAAACTATTTGAAAAGGATTTAACCTCTCCTAATAGAACTATATCCATCTGAGAACAGGCCTGTCTGTGCACATCATCTAGCAATGGGGCAGCTCCAGCATCTGGAGGCTTTTCATTTGACTGTAGGAGTACTACCAGCCCACAAACCTCCCCCAGATAAAGGAGAGTGAGACTGAGACTACCGTTACAAAATATTTTAAGTAGAAGAAAAATCAAGGAGGAAATACAAACTGAGACAGATCCATGTATGTGTATTTTTCAGCCATGACACTCAACAGGTACTCTGAGTACTTGCTGGTTTGAAAGACCTGAAATGAATATCTGCTGCTCCCAAGCACTGAGAGAAGAGGATTCTGTAGGATCTAGTCTTTCAAATCAAATAGAAATCCTAAAAAGAGCCCCCGGAAAGCACAGTCTGAAGTAAATCTGGTTTGTGAGAGTAAAGAAGTGTTTAAGCCACACCAGCTGCTTTTCCTATTTTCAGCAGTGGAGTTGGGTTATTTCAGCGCAGCAGACGAGACAGGCAGGGTCCCTAGGCTGGAGCCCAGCATTTCTGGAAGAAGATTAGCTCTTAAGTTCATGCAGGGCAGATGGAGGAGCACGAGAAAGGGTAAGTGCTGACTGCAGTCTAGAGTGAAACTCTCAGCACTGCTGTCATGGCATGACCTCACCCAAAGCATGTAAACAAATACTGTCGTAACTGCCTCCTAAATATTTGAACAAAATTGGGAATGTATTATTTGCACCAGGGGATCACGAATGTGTTGTAGTTACAGTAGGAGCATGGCATGGTCAGAAGCATCCTGTCTCAGTCTACATCCCTTTGAAGGGTTTGTTCAACTGTGCATTTGTGAACCCTTGACTTTTAAGGCAGGGGCAACACACGTAGAAACTGAATCAACACACACTAGCCAAGTCTGCAGCTTAGGTCAAAAGAACATGTGAAAACCTAATTCTAGGGCTTGTAGTTTCTTAATATAGGTTGCTAATTCTCAGCTGAATTTTGAAAAATGGCAAAAAGTTTGAAACCATTCTGTTTCTGATGGTCCAGTCCATTGCAGCCCTTGGCAGTAGCATGACCTCAATGACCTCAGGGCTAGGCTGCTGCATAGACATAGAACTCCGGGAATCCAGAAATGGCTTTTTTTTTTTTTTTTTTTTAGCACTCACCTTTCCAAATCCCAGCCAGCAGGTACAGTGCACTCCCTGACAGCCCAGGGAGTTTCTACGTTGCTAGTCACGGTGATGCTCTCAAGAGGAAGAAAAAACAGAAGAAAAAGTAGGAAACAAAAACTAGTATCACAGAGGAGGAAAATTGCTGAAATGCGGAAATGGAAAGACTTGGAGGCCCACTGGATGAAGTAAAACCAAACTGATATTTGGATTCAAAAGCTGATGATGAGCTGGGTGGCAATGAGATAAAAGCTGTTAATAACTCTAGAAAAGTCTGTTTTGGTGCATCATCAAAACGTGAAGCAGGTAGGGATTATCATAGAATCATTTAGGTTAGAAAAGACCTTTAAGATCAAGTCCAGCTGTAAACCTAAACTTCCAAGTCCACCGGTGCAGTTCATTTTCTTCCCATAACTGTACTTTCCCAACTTCCTTAATTTTGAATAAAATTCCGATTCTTTTTGACAATTCCTGTCTTTCAGGCTTCTCTCCATAGTGTTCAGGAGCTTATTTTCTAGCATTTGGACTTCCTTTCAGGGTCGTAGTTTTTTAAAACCTGGGGTTTTGTAGTAACCACAGCATTCAAGATTGCTGTCAGCCAAATGCTTACAGCCAATTTATTATGCGTTTTGAGTTTCTTAGTGAATGAAAAAGATGGAGATGCAGTGGCTGGTTCAAGTACCAGCCCCTTTAGTATCCCTGGCACTGACTGAAAGAGCACATCTGCTCAACCCGGTGCAGCAAAGGCCAGGAGCTGATGCCTGGCACTCCCATAAGAGCAGTCCCTGACACTGAAGGGATAGAAAAGCAGCCCACTGAGCCCTGTGGTGGCGGTGGACAGCCCCAGGGCACTGGCCTATCCAAGGGGGCAACTTTTCCAGTGGGAGCACACGCTCCATACTGCCCAGAGGCTCCTGCAGTTGAGCAGTGACCCCTCTCTTTCCAGCGGCTCTTTGAAATGCAAAGGTTCTGAAAATAATGCCATTACTGACAGAAGGAGTAGTATTTTAATAACTATCTGTAAAATATGTATACAAAAATTTAACAGCTCATGAATTAAGGGTAAGGCATTCTGGTTGGTCTATCAGGAGGTTAAAGATTCTTTATAAAGCACAAGAGAAGATACAGGTCTGCAAGAAACTAGCCAGTTTGAAATGGTTATTGTAATTAGTTTATTTTCTTTTCCATCAGTTGATGTGGGTTCAATATTTGGAAATCTGGAATTGGAGAGTTTGGGGGTATTATTTCTGCTCATTTCTTAAAATAGTGAAATTATGCAAGGTAAATTGCTTTCTGAAAGGCTCTTCTGCTACAGAAATTGTAAACTGAAAACTGAATTGCATGTTTAGCTGCCAACAAGTAAAAACCCCAAACAATTGTCAAAATACCCCACCCTTGTTCCTGATTCCAGAAGGTATAATCATGTGCTGTATGTGGGAGTTGCAAGGCTGGGGAGCAAACAGAAATATAGGATGTTTTGTTTCTTAAAGCTGATAACCCCTCACCACAGTGTTGAGGATACTGACCTGTACCTTAGCCTCAGATGTTCCTTAATACCCCTCTGGTCACGCCAATGTAGAAGCTATTCATAACATTTTAAAAACAAACAATTTTTGTTTGTTTGTTTGTTTATGAGTGAAAGCACAAAGATGTTTGTATTAATCACTCCTGTGAATCCCTGGGATCCCCTCGCAGTGGTCTTCCTCAGGAGACACCCATCTCGTTGAGAATATTGTTGAAAAAGACTGAGAAGCAGCTCTTGGTCAGAGAGAGGCAGGAATGACAAAAGATCTGTAGTATTTCCTCTCATTATTTGTATAGGGTGGGATCCAGTCAGTTTTAGCTCAGGTCCACAGACAATGATCCAGTGCCCCTGCTTTCCCAGACTCCTAGTATGTTGGCACCTTCTCTCATGAGATTCTTCTGTACTTGGTCTGAAAGCTCTCGGGTCGCTACGCTCCCGTCTGCCATGTGCTCTCAGATAGTCAGTGTGAGGCAGGCACAGGTACCTATGCTCCATCGAGCTCTCCAGAAAAGCATAAAACCTAGTTGCTAATAACATCTTTTTTTTTTTTTTCCATGTTTGCATGCCTGCTTTCAGAAAGTTAGCAGAGAGCTGCATCTTGAAGGGAGTGATAATCTCCAGAACACCCAGCTGTTGGCACAGGGCTGAGCTGGCACTGAAGGGTTATGTTTCAGTTTGCTTTCAGGATTAAACTTGAAAAATCTTGGCAGCTCCCTCTCCTATTCATTGCTAGCTATGCTGTAGATGAAAAGACCTACAAAAATGTTGTAGGAAGAAAACAGAAAATGAGAAACTTCAAGTTAATGAGCCACTAAAAACGTTAGTCTGGTTTTGGACTCTTCAATTTTATCTATATTCATCTTTCACATGTGCCCAGGACCGTTCTGTGGTCCCCAGGCCAACTGGCATGGTGAAGCCCATGTCCTTAAAGCCTCATGGAGTCACAGGCAGCATGGCAATGTCCAGATTACTTACTGGGAATGGTTCTTGGCCCATGCTAATTTTCAGTACATACCCAGAAATTATTTTGGAAGAGTGACAGTTTGCCCAGGCCAAAGCCATCACAGGCACAGTTCTAACAATTTAATGGGCTAGATGATTGAGTTTCAGACCTGGGAACGTTCCCTGGCACTGACTAAACTACACTTCTATCAGTGCAGCCATGGAAGCTAAGATTAAATAAATAACGTAATTGGAAAAAATATCCCTCACTGTATAATTATTTCAATAGATTATTAGCCATGTTTTGTGTCTGTAAAGTATTGCGTAAATTTCAGTCAATATAGTTTATGCTATATCTCAGTTTTCCGAAAGTGGACTTAGACATAAGGGAGATGGAATTTTCCCTGTGTTATCCAAAATATATGTGTTCTCCAAGGAAACAAAAACTGGAATAGAAAAATCTACTTTCCATAACCTCAGTTAAGATCCATACAACCTCCTCCCCACAGACATTGTATCAAATCCACTAAAGATACTGTTCAAAGAATACTTTCCTTACACAAACAATGTATTGCAATGCTTCCACCATCAAAGAGAATGTGGATTTTTTTATTGTATGCTCTTAAAAGAAAGCAACCAACCAAACCAAACCAAACCCGTCTATATTTGGACCAAATCGTCTCTTCCTTGGCATGAAGCCTTCCCTCTGAGCCATCTGTTCATCACTCCCAGGTTCTAATACACATACAAGAAAAATATTGAAATAAAAACTGTTCAAGAGCAGGGAGAGCTACAGTTTGCTTTGTAGGGTTCAAGACTGAGCAGTTCTGATGTGTCTGAAATTCAAGGGAATTACTGGGTGTCCAGATACTTTTTGGCATCTCTGAAAATTTTCTAAACTTATCCTGATGACAATCTATCTGCCCATTATATACAAACACACTTACACATAATTAACTAAGAAATCATCTTTTCCAGTGCTCAGAAGGGTTGAATAAAACCCATCCGTTTTTCCTTTACATCAATAAATAAACCCAATCATGCAACTACATTTTTATACATAATTTTTCCTCTTTTTTTTCCAGCCTACCCATGTTTGTCCTCTCTGTATATCAGCAGAGCTCTAACCAACAGATCTTTCCCACCTGCCCATTTCCAGTTGAAGAGTTACTCAAAGAAGCAGAGAAGGGGAATACACTATTCATTATATATCAATACATTAATATTGTACATCAGTGGGAGGTATTGCATAGCTCTGTTCCAATTACAGTGGTTGAGGAAGTTCCTGGTGTCAAAGGATATCAAATTAGTTAAACAGAATATTGTTGCTATATACTTTAAAACAAGTGTTAATAGTTGAAATATATGCATGTACTTCCATATATAGTATGTAAAAGTAGGTCTGCATCTACTAGTATTGCTATAAGCAGTAAAATCAAGTAGAATCAAGGACTGGTAAGTATCCTATATTCATACACAGTCTGCCGTGAACAAGATGAAAACACAAAAGTATTTTATGAGCCGTCTGTCAGGAATAGTTTTATAGCATTTAAGTATGTCTCATTTCCCTTTGTTATTAGAGAGGCCTATAAAATCCAAGGGGTGCTAATGCGGTGTGACATACGGTTGGATAATTTTAAAACACTTTTTAATGTTTGTGTGGTGCTTTATTCATATAAACGCCTTAGAAGACAGAGAGACCACAGCACCTCTGTGGCATGAAAATCTAATTCAAAAAAACCCAGCTTTTACCAATGCATCCTTTTGGCATCCCCAGTGTACCTCTACTTAAAAGCTGCACGCTTTAGGTGTTGAGTTCTGTGGGTGTCTGGATGAAGTCAATGTTACCTAATCTTTGTTATTTTTATACACTCAATCATCACTCATTTATTTTGATTTGGGGTTGCCAGACTGATTGCACATACAGATGCATTTAGAAGAACAGACTGAATGCAGAAAGCTGGCTTCACTAGTGCAGCGGGCTTGCTTTTCAAAACCGGGTGCATGAAGGAAAGTACCGTGATTGTGCGTGCAAATGCATTAACTGTATTCACAGCGGTCACTTCCATGTCACAGCTCTCACCTTTTTGCTGCACAGCAATATGAAGCATTAATCACGGATTAATTAGTCACCTCTCTCCCCGGGGAACAGTGCTGCTTCCAGTCACAAGCACACCTGGATGAAAAGCGTGTTTGTCTTCTCCCTCAAAGGCAAAACCAATAAAAGGACCAACTTCTTTTTTAAGAGGAAGAAGGTGTAAAGGGTAGGAAAGCTGTGTGAGCCAAGAGATCAGGGCCAAGGTGAGGGTCTTCCTATGCTTGTTGGAGGCAGATTAGACAGTGCTGTCACTGCCTTTAACAAGATATGGAGGTGTCAGAGGGGAGTATCTTAGCATTCAGGGCCAGACACAGCCTTACAGTGTGATGCGGTGGCATCACTCATCAGCAACCTGTAGCAAGGGCATGCATGCCCAGAAGGTAAGGTCAGGGAGCATCTGGCTCCAGGTGCTAAGGTGTATTTGCATTTGCTAAATCCACGACCTATGATACTTCTTAGTGTACTCATATCCTGAGGTAGGCTCTGACCCTCTTCACAAAATCACAGAGCTGCTGAGGCTGGGCAGCAGCTCTGATGATTGTCTAATCCAACCCTCTCCACTCAGAGCAGTGCCCACTAGGGCAGGTTGCTCAGAACTGTGTCCAGTTGGGCTTTGGGTATCTCCAAGGATGGAGACTCCACACATTTAATCACGCACAGAGTGAAAAGTTTCTTCATATATTTAAATGGAATTTCCTGTATTTTAGTTTGTGTCTATTGCCCCTTGTCCTTTTCCTGGGCACCAATGAGAGGAGTCTGGCTCCATCTTCTTTACTTCCGCCATCAGGTGTTGATACACATTGATAAGGTACACCTGAGCCTTCTCTTGTCTAGGCTGAACAGTCCCAGCTTTCTCAGCTGCTTCTCTTAAGACACGTGTTCCAGTCTGTTAATTATCTTCATGGTCCTTTTCTGCACTCATCTAACACATCCATGTCTCTCTCATACTGGGGAGCTCAGCACTGGACCCAGCACTCCAGATATGTCTCACCAGTGCTGAGTACAGAGGAAGGATCACCTCCCTGGACCTGCTGGTGATATTCTTCCTAATGCAGACAAGGATACTGCTGGCCTTTTTTGTCACAAGAACACTTTGCTGGCTCATGTTTAACCTGCTGCCCACCAGGACTCCCAGGTCCTTTTCTGTAAAGCTCCTTTCCAGCCGGTCAGCCCCCAGCCTTTACTGGTGCATGGGATTATTCCTTCCTAGGTGCAGGATTTGGCATTTCACTGTGCTGAACTTCTTGAGGTTCCTGTGGGCCATTTCTCCATCCCAGGTCCCTCTGAACAATAGCACAGTGCTCTGGTCTTTCAGCCACTCCTCCCAGTTTTGTATCATCTACAACCTTGCCGAGGGTGCACTCTACACATCATCCAGTTCAGTAACTAAAATGTTACACAGTATTGTCCCTAGTATTGACCCTGAGGTAGACCACTATTGAGTGGTCTCCAGCTGGGCTTTATGTCACTGACCACAACACCGTGACCCCAGCAGTTCTTCTAGCTTTCAGTCCACTGCATTGTCCACTTATTTAGGCTGTACTTCATCAGCTTGTCTATGAGAATATTATGAGAGACTGCCAAAGGCCTTACTGAAGTGGAGATAAACAACATCCAGAAGCAGATGAGTGAGAAGCTCCACTCATCCACCAAGCCAGTCACATCCTTGTAGAAGACTAACAGGTTGGTCAGACATGATTCCCCAATGGTAAATCCACGTTGACTACTCCAATCACCTTCCTGTCCTTGAGATGTTTGGAAATGATTTCCAAGGTTATTTGCTCCATCACCTTCCCCCCAGTGTGTAGTATTCTCTGTATTCTCTATCCTGCCATTCTTGAAGATGGGAGTGACGTTTGCTTTCTTCAAGTCCTTAGAAGTCTTCCCTGAACACCATGACCTTTCAAAGTTAACTGAGAGCAGCTTTGCATTGACATCACTGAGCCTTCCTCAATGCTCATGGGTGCACCCCATCAGGACCCGTGGACTTATGTATCTCCAGTCTGTTTAAACATTCCCTAACCTGATCCTCCTCCAGCAAGGGTAAGTCTTTCTTACCCTAATTTTCCCGCTGGTCTCCACTGAAGACCAAGGCAGAGAAGGCATTGAGTACCTTGGCCTTTACCATGTGTTTTGTCACCAGGTTGCCTGCCTCATTCAGTAGTGTGCTCATATTTTTCCTAATCTCTCTTTTGTGGCTAATACACCCAAAGAAGCCCTTCTTGTTGCTCTTTGCAGCCCTTGATGGATTGAATTCCAGGTGGGCTTTGGCTTTCCTAACTCCATCCCTGCATGCTCATATAATTGCTCTGCTTTTCCTCCCTGCTGACTTGCCCCTGACTTCACTTCTTGTAGACTTCCTTTTTATGCCTGAGATATCAGGAACTCCTTGTTCATCCATGCAGGCATCCTGCTGCCTTTGCTTGATTTCCTACTAGTTGGGATGAACTGTTCTTAAGTTTGGAGGAGGTGATCCTTGAATATCAACCGACTCTCCTGAACCTCAGTGCTTCCCAGGACTGTATCCCATAGGATTCTACCAAGCAGATCACTGAACAGGCCAAAGTCTCCTTTCCTGAAGTCCAGTGTTGGGATCCTGCATTTTCCCCTGCTCCCTCCTCTCCAGAATGTGAACTCCACCATCACATTATCAGGGGCAAGGCTGCGCCTGACCTTCAATCCACGACCAGTCCTTCCTTGTTTGTATGAGGTCCAGCAGAGCTGTTCTCCTTGTCAGCTCCTTGATCATCCATGTTAGGAAGTGGTTGTTAATGCACTCCAGAACCCTCCTGGATTACTTGTGCCCTGCTGTGTGCCCTTCCAGAAGATACATTGACCTTCCCCAGATACTGGGGCAAAGTCCTTTACTACTTTGAAGTAGTAAAGTAGTTGAACTACTCTGTGAGCACCAGGGCCTATGAGTGCAAGGCTTCTTCCAGTTCTATAAGAAGCCTCATCTGCTTTTTCCTGATCAGGCGGTCTATAGCAGACACCCACCACATGTTACCCGTCTTAGTCTGGCCTCTAATACTGACATATAAGCTCTCAGCTGGCTCCTCATCTGTCCCTAGGCAGAGATCCATGCATTCTTGCTGTTTTGTCTCATAGAGATCAATTCCCCTTTCCACCATCCTACATGTGCTTTCTAAAAAGCCTGTATCCATCCATGGCAGCATTCCAGTCCTGTGAGCTATCTTACCATGTCTCTGTGATCCCAGTGAGATCATTGCCTTGATCTGCACACAAACCTCAAACTGTCCGTTCTCCAGGCTGTGTGTGTTAGTGTACAGACAGTTCAAAGAGTGCTAAGCATCCCCCAAAACAGATGGAAGCTTCCCTTGTGCTGTCTGTTTAGCCCTGTTATGTTGATTATGAGATTTGTCTTGTCCACATCACCTTGCTCACTTCACTTCGCGTTCATCCACTATTTCCTCACCTGATTGTTCCTCATGTCCCTCTCCTGTTGCTCCTAATTTAAAGCTCTCATCACCAGTTGACTACTGCAGGCAAAAATCCTTTTTCCCTGATTAGTCAGATGGATCCAATCTCTTTCAAGGAGTCCTTGATCATGAAAGATGCTCTTGTGGTCATAAAGGTCATAAAAGCCAAATTCCTGTTGCTGACACCAGATGCACAGCCAGTTCTTAATCTGCTGGATCTGTCCAGCCCTCTTCAAACCATTTCTCCTGACCAACAGGATTGAGAACACCACTTTGGCTCCATGCATTTGACCGGCACCACCTTCCAGGATCTTCCAGTATCAAATTGAAACTTGTTATTGTTGTGAATATGATGGACAGCAGTTTTTCATGGATTTGCTGCTCATGGCAGAAAAAGCCATTTCTACTGCTCACTGCCCTTCTCTCTCATTTCATCCCCATGCAACAGATGAACACAGGGTTGGAGTATGATACTCTACGAAAGAAGGGCAGCACAGCCTTTGGCTGGTACTGTGCTTGCTGTGCTAGCAGGGAAACTACATCCTGTTAGTCCTCTCAACCAGATCTGTCCCTTGGAATCATGGCTAAAGGCTAATGCTTTCCCAGGCCTATGGGAAAATGTTGTCCTACTTCAAGACATGGCATACTGTTTGTGTGGTATTTGCTTTTCCTCTAGAGAAAAAGAGTTACTGAAGCATTTTTTTCTTAAATTTGTGTAATACAAATAAATATTTTTGGATGCAGGAAGCTAACCTTTCACTAACCCTTGGGAGCTGGTGTACAAACCTCCTTGGGTTTGCCAGAGTAATCCGAAAGGCAAACAAGCTGATGGATGAGCTTTATTCATGGACCAGTCTGCATTCCTGCCTAGCTCTGCATTTTAACTGATCATGTATTTTGGGTCAGCAGATTTATATGGTTCACACTTCATTATCCAACAAGCATAGAATACTCAGAATTGATCTTAAACAGTGCAGATCTTTCTGCAGTTTCAGAGTTATTCCTGGATGGGTCATAAAGCTTTAAAATGCAGTGAAAGTTAATCAGCACAGATTTCGCCTAACAACGTAAGTAATCCTTTGCTTATAAGTCAGCATAGAAAGAGAGGATGGCAGATAGTGAGTTTCCATCTTTCTTGGAAGTGGTCTGACTGACATATTGGGGAGAACTTGAATGCTTTTGAAGAGACAGATCAGGCTAGGTAAGTGGCAGAAGGTTGGAAAAGGCTTCTTTTGCCAACATAAGTCATTCCCACACTTTGCTTTGGAATAGACATCTGATCACAGGGGACTGTTCAGTTGTTAAATCCTCCCTAGGCATATATGTTCTAGTCCTGAAACTGACTGAAGTATTCACCCTCTAGCCTTCAAAGTGGCTATTTGGCAAGTTTGGAAACACACATCTTCCATCTGGCCAAGGATATTTCATTGTGTTCTTCCTTTATATCAGCTTGTGGGAACTGTGACAAGCAAAATAAGAAATATGAGCAGCTAATGTATCTTTTGCAATAAGTATAAATGGAAAATAAGGCAAAACCAAACAGTGCAAGTTACTTCCCCTTTATGCCTTCATTTCTTCATGATTCTTCATTTTTGCATTTGGGGTTTGAATTGTGTGTAGTAAGTGGAATGCTTAAAGTATTAGCTATTTTACTTTGTTTTCACTGTGGACATTGTTGAAATCCTTTAAAAAGAAAGTCCCATACCTTGAAGACAAATACCAAAGTAATTCTTCATGTACTAGGAAAAAGAGTGACTGGACCATTCTCATCAAGCAGTACTATTTGACAGCAAGCAAGGAAGTGGCTAAATGCCAGGTATGATGTCTTCTTAAGAGAGGTGACTGGTACAGAGAAAAATAAATGATACTCACATAGCTTAGTGGCGGAGTGAGAAAGGAAAATGTAACCCTGAGGAGAGCCATTCTGGAAAGAAAGCCAGCATCAGGGGGTGTGAGCCGCTTACCCAAGTGTCTGCATTGGCTTCAGCTCCACAGAGCTGTAAGCATCTGGCATGGGGACGTGGGGCATGGTGCCTTCACACTGCCTCCAGACTGAGTCTTTTTTGGCTGTTTTTCTCTTTACAGGAACCCAGACCTTTGTATAACAAAAGGTGCCAGTTTTATTCAAGTGGAATAGGATTCCTATATGATGCCTACCAGACAGAGGTAAATAAATTCACCTCATGAAATGCTCATTTCTGCTGTACTTTGGGGGGTTGGGGAGGAGGGAGGCAAGTGTTTGAGAGCATGTCTGTGCATGTAGGTCACAGGTTGGTAGACCCTACTGTTCTTTTTCCGACAAGTGACTCCCCTCTTGTCCAAGTGTCTGATGATTGCAAATCATTACAATCAGCGAGGTTTTGAGTCATCGTCGATGTTTCTATCCAGTACATTACTCTGGGACTGGAATGATTCCTAGTCTGTCCATACTGTATAATAGCTGTCTGGAATGTATTTGTCACATTGGCATCTTTCTCTAAGGAGGTTTTTGTAGACTTCAAGTGGAATAGGAAATATCTAAATGAATCCATTTTCATTGTCCAGAAGACTTCAAATCTTCTCTGTGTTTTTCCAGCACAGGCCAAGAATGTCAGTGGTTTGAATGCAGCTTTTTTATTATCTCAATTACATTAACATGGTCTGAAAAGTGCCCATATCCAAATGGCTAGCCTCCTGAGAAGTCCAGTTTTAGTTTATTTTCCTATTTTTCATTTTATTATTGTGGTAAATTCGTAGGAGTGAGAAGAAAATCAAGCAGAGCAGGACTAAGAAAAATTAAACAGTGGTATAACTTACAAGAAGCCAGATGTCCTTCATCACCATTCCTCCCATGGCTAAGAAAAAGTATATGGGAAATGTTACCATTAATAATTCTAGGCAGCTTAGCCAGGTTAAGCAGCTAATACTCCTTAAATCTTGCTACTAGGGTATGCCATTGTTGATTCCAGAAAATGTATGATGAAAATATTTCATTGACCTCCTTGCCTAAAGACCTACCCAGACAAACTTATGATGTGTGACAACATAAGTTTTACTCCATCCTCTTCTAAAGTGTGCATGCACACAGACACAGACATGGCCTGAGAAATACCTCTGATTCCTGTAATAAGCATGTAGCTGGCCACGACTCCCTGTGGGTGACCCCAGCTTCAGGCTTCTGGCCAGACAGGTTTCCCCAGCTCTGCAGATTCTGGGAATGTCTAAAGTTGGGCCACCCAGAGCTGCTTGCTCTATTCTGGCAAAAAACCCTTATCTTTTAAAAGTGTAGTTAGTTTGGAATAACATTCTTGTCTGGTTGTCCATTAATCTAGAGTCATTATGTGCTAATTCAGAGTCAACAATCCGTGGCATTTGAACTTGCCTTTTGCTTTTCCAAAGCTAGCCAGCTAGCGAGCAGGGGACATGCTCTGCATGCCAGACAAACACCTAACTAGAAGGGCAGATCGTTTACTAAGTGCAAGTTTCATTTTGATTGCCGTTTCTAGCCTGTGAGTGATCTCCAGCTCATGTACTTTGCCTGTTTCAGTTCTTCTCTTTGCTCAAAGCAGAAAGAATTTGATTTTCTTGCAGTTACCATGAGGTGAGAACATCTCTTCAGTTGGTGCTGAGGGAATAGACAGGCACAAACAGCCAGAACATGAAAAAGCTAAATGTCTGGTCACTGAGATGAAATAATAGGTCTTGACATGCATAATACCCACAAATGGCCTGTTTCCACCACCCTTGCTCACACCACACAGTAATTTGTTTATTTTGGTTTATTCACTGTTCTCCTAAAAAGGAGTGTCTTGCTCTTTGCATGTTTTAAAAATGCAGTGATAAAAATAGACAACTACAGTAACTCCCTTGGCCAATAATATAATATGTCTTGTAGCCTAGAAGCAGATAAAAACATACCTAAGATCTTTCCAGTCTCCCTTTTTTTGTACTTTTAGCCTTCTACAGCAAAAAGGGGCAACTGGCCCAATCAATAAGATGTTTAGAGAGGGATAAACTACTTTTATTTCCTATCAATCAGAAGTGGTCCCCAAAGCCATGCATCAGAACAAACCATCTTTTTAGCAGCCTGCTCCATCTTAGAAAGCCCTTCAATCCCAATCATGCATGTGTAATGGGAAAAAGGTATTTTAACTATGCCAGTCCTAGGAGATTTTGACTGCATACAGGGGGTCAATCCCAAAGTTTTAAGTTCCACTCAGTGCAAAAGCATTAGAGCATCCCAACAAAATGGCTGTGGTAGCAGATGCATTGGCACACTCTGCTCCAGGATCAGTTTTCAACCTGCTTTGAGAAGTAGCCAGGTGTGATGTTTCAGTCACTTCTGAGCTGGATCTTGATTAAGCCGATGCAGTTGTTGATGGTATTGTGCTCCTGTTACGCAGTAAATTGCAGCTCAGGCTGAGGACGGCTGCAGCTGAATGTGACTTCAGGCCAGCAAAGCCCTATGTTAAATTCCAGTAAGTTCTGGCACAACAGAATAAGGTGGATGAAACAAGGTCCTATCTCAGGGTGAGGTATGCTTGTGACAAGTGGGATGTGTCTGTATCAAGCTGTGAGCTCCATTTCCAAGTTGCAACCTAGACTGAGACTGTTCTTTTATAAGCTAACTTCCATTTTGGGTTAGAAGAGGTGATTTGTATGAGACACTAACCACAGGTACAGCCTTGTCCTCAGCAGCAAGTCAATCCCAAGACATCATTTTAACTTCCTTTTAACTTTAGCTTTGTCACCCAATTTCCATTGCTCAAGTAAATCCTGCTAAAGACAAGTGGGGCAGGTCCGAGACCAGCTGCAGGATGAACGTTCTCTGGTGCTGTGTGTGTTTGTTTAAGGCTTTCATCTTTTTGCTGGGAACAAACATGTGAGGAGTACAGACGCATCAACAGTGGCAGTTTTCACACTGAAAAAGATGCACGGATCCAGAACTTGGGAGCTGAGAAACATGGGGTTTCACATCTCCTGTGGAGACTGTCCCACAGACTAACACAGTCGTGGCTAAGCAGAACTGTCTGACAGAAGCTTTTCAAAAGCAGACATGTGTTCCTAAGCATGTTCCTTCTACTTACTCATTACGAGGAATTTTCCATGCAATAATACATTTTATTTGCACTTTGTGAACAAAATACTTCTCAGTGGTTACATTTTTTCTACAAAATAAAAGCTATAGAAAGAATGTATTTTGTGACCTGCTAGCTTTTAAAAATGATAGTTCTCCAGGATTTCAAAGTCAATAAGCTGAAATATCTCAGGGGAAAAAAAGCCTGTCATATAAAATATTTCAGTGGGTCTGTAGTGCCATATAGAAGTGATTAATGCTTACCACACTGAAGGAGTGATTTCTTGTCTGGGTGGAGAGTGGCTTACATGTGCCTACCTTTATTGTTCTAACATCTGGCCATCCCTGCAATTCCTGCTCACACAAATAAACCTTTTCAGTTTTCTGTTCAAGAGCCTGCAGTGAATGGTACTCACTTGCTGGAGTGCTTGGATCTTTTCTGAGTGGTTTTGTTTGTGGGTTTGGAGATTGTTCTTCTTGTTGTTGCTCCTAATTATTTCCTTCTTCAGGAGGATGTTACTGAAAGGAGAGAGTTTCCACTCATTGAAAGCTGTTCAGATAAATTGGCTTCTTTGCCCATTTCCCCACTATAATGGAGTGGTATTCTTATCCACTTCAGTGGCTTGCTGTGGTGCATCTCTCAAGACCCGTGATCCCTGTGTCAGCTGTAGGGATACACATCTCACAGCTGCAGACTCTGGGTCTCAGCAAAATAGCACCAGGCAGTGCAGCAAAGGGGTGGAAAACTCTGGCAGCCATGGCTGCAGGTTGGTGCTGGGGCTCTGGGCTCCACAGTGCAAATGCCCCAAGACTCAGGGGCTGATGTCCCAGATGGAACTTCTAGGAGCTCAGGGATATCCTTCTGCCCTGCAGTCGTGGAGTTTGGAATCTCAGGATCTTTCTCCACAACAGGTAATAAAACTTGACACTGCAGTAGCTGCTGCTTTGCAGTCAGTAGGATGGACTCACAGAACACTGAAACACTGAGAATAAATATCAGTCTGTTCTTTTTCGGCAGGTGACATGTTATACCTTAAACAACAAGTGCCAGCTGAAAGTAAAGAGTAACACATGCTATTGCTGTGACCTGTACAACTGTGAGAAGTAAGTATCTGTGTGCAGTCAGTGGCCTCCAAGAAATCCTTGGTTGTTTTTTGTTGCTCTTAAATGCTAGAGGAGTGCCCTTAGGCCTAGAGAAGCAACACAAGGGGCTTGTATGCTGAGCAATCCAATTCCTCTGTGATTGAAGTCCTGATGCCAGCAGAGAAGAGGTCAGTGGTATTAGTGTTGGCATTATTTCAGTTTCTTTTTCTTTAAATATGTCCATAAGGTCTTTGCTGTGTGATCAAAATCGACCACTCAGTCATAGCCCTGTCAAGATTTACTGTTGATCTTGCAATGCAATTTTCCCATTAGATTTAATGAATCCTTTCTTTTTTTTTCTACCAGACTGGGGGAAACAAAATGAATAGGAACACAGGTGTCCATGAGCAGAGATCAAGTTGTAGGCACACGCAGAGCTCTTCTGTTAGCAACAGCCTCTGTAGGCATGGGATTTTGCTAAATAGTCATAGGATAGATACAGAGTCTTGTGAGTGTTTTCTGAAGCTGTCCATTTGACTTCGTCATTACCAAAGCATGAGATGTCAGAAGATAAGAAGGGAAATATCTGGATATGCTTATGAAGATCAGCTGAAGATTAGCACAGGGTTGCCATGCAGTGATTTAACAGGAGTAAAAAAGGTGATTAGGAACACTCCATCACAGCAAAGTCCAAGAGTTTATAATGTGGAAGACAGATGAAATGATCTTGTGCAACTGACTGACCACCCGGCATGTAGAGATTTCAGCTGCAAACAGCATCATGTCTTGCCACATACAAGAAACTGGGGAGGATTTCCCAGAGCAGATCTTCCGCCTGACTTCACCCTCTGCACACCTCAGTACGTCTTACCATGTATTCTCATGCAGCCTCTGCAACCCTCTACAGTTTATCCACAGTCACTCTTCTTTCTTTCCCTCTGTGTATTTCTCATCTTTCTTTCTTCCTACATCTCCTGTTTTGTTTTGGTTTTGCTTCCTTTTCTCATGCTAGCAGCCCTGATTAACCCCAGTCCTCTTAAGCCAGACATGAACATTTTAGGTGTAGGGGAATGAGGCTGGCACAACGAGGCTTCTACATAAGGCTTCTGCATAAAAGAGTAGCTCTCGCCCAGATCCTGCCTCAACTAGAGAAGAAAAATGAGATTTGGGACTAGAGGGAAGTCATCTATGCATGCGCATGTGACTGCAGGTCTATGGAATGGATTAAAATCCCCTGTGAATGTTAGAGTCTTTTGCTTGTGTAACAAGTGTTGAATCTGGGCATGATGGAGGTACACAAAACAAATGAAATGGGAGAGGTCGAGTATGCACAGCTTTGGTGCCTTTCTACGACAGACAAATGATGGACCATCATAGTTTGTGATGCAGTATGTTTGCACTGAGAATGCTTTCTTCCATGGTACACAACTAACTGCTGCATGTTAACACTGAATTGAACAGCCCAATCCAGTACAGCAAAGAAGAGGGGTCTTAAAGGGGTGAAAGCACTCAGTTATCAAATAAAGTGACCGAAACTCTGTTGCTTAATGCATAAGCTGACAACAAGGAGTTATCAGGAATACTCCCCCTCCAGATGGAGATCCCCAGTGCCATTTTTCTAAGACATTGCGTTTGTCTGAAACACGTGGGACTGATCACTGCTGTGACAGTATGCAATGATATAATTAAACATGTGTGTTCTGCCATTGTCAGCAATCCACAGTGGACAGCAAGATCTCATGGCACTGGCATGGACAAATCCAGAGTAAAGAAGCAGTTGTGCTGTTCCACAAACTTGGCAATTCCCGTTCATAGGACGGCTAGAGAGAAGGAGAAGACGCGCCCACATGGAGTGACTTGGTGTCAGCCATGCAATAGACTAGCACGCAGGCAGGGGCACAGTGAGATTTCCTTAGCTTCATGGCAGCTGAAGCTATAGGTTTCTTTAGTTAAGCTGGGCTCATGGTAGGGCCCAAGTGAACTCAACAGTAGATGATCCACAGTGCCAGGAATTACTATGCTTGGCTTAATTCTTCCCAGAAATGTTGTGGGCTTCTCCACACTGCTACCATCTTCTGCAGAACTTTCCCTAACCACCATCTCCGCTGCTGCCTCACGTGCTGGGGATGGAGGAACAGAAGGGCGAGCACAAACTGCTCACTTCTGGTTTCCACCATAATCTGATGGCAATTTCCTAACAGTGCAGAAAGAGACTTTGGTATTTGAAACATCTTCCCAACTCCAGTAGCTGCTCTGGGAGCTCATTAGTGGGCTAGCGTTAAGGTAGGTACTGGAAAGAACTGCAGGAAACTGTGGTTTCAAATTTTGGAGTAGGATATTTCTGACTTTCAGCAAGACAATGAGGATTAACTTCATAACATGCCTGATTTACAATAACCAGTGCAGTGTAGACATATCAACAAAGATTTCTGGATAGTACAATCCATAGTGTAAAGGCACATCTTCATACTGTACCGTGTTGCATCTGTTAATATGGAACCACAAACACCATAAACAAATGTAGCCAGCTGGCAAAATCTCCCTTCCTGTGATTGAATTAATGCTTAAGCAACTTGCCTTTCTCAGTTTCAGAGATGCCAGTAGATTTCCAGGTGAGCTGGGGAAAAAAGCAATGCTAAGCATGCTTTAGGTGGTAGCAGCATCCACATGCCAGGGCTATGCCTGTGTTCAGAGACACTAAGCCAAAAAAAAAAAAAAAAAAGACTCCCTGCTGGTGCACAACACTGATCAGCCAAACTGGGGTTGCTATTAGTTGGACTAGATGTTTAATGCTGGCATTAGCAGAACCAATTTTTGTCTGCAGCAGAGCTTTCTCCAGTTCATCTGAGCAGTGTTTGATGGGAGCATGCATGAAGTACTTTGCCAAAGAGGAAAGTAAGCAGGAGGGATTCAGGTCCTCTGGTGCTCTGTATTATGTGCACAAACCATTCCCACCGCGGTGACATTGTCTGCATTCTCTTCCAGTTCAGAACAGTCCTCCAGTTACTATGAATTTCTCGGCGTGAGCAGCTGTCAGGACGTGGTTCACCTGTATAGACTGCTGTGGTCCTCCACAGTTCTCAACATCATCGGGTTGTTTCTGGGGATTATTACGGCGGCCATCCTTGGGGCATTTAAAGACATGGTAAGGCTCACAGTCTTCTGCTTTATGTGAGGACTTCTGTGCTTGTTGACATTATCAAATGGGTTAAAACCGCGGAAGCACGAGTGTACGAAGGAGGCACTTTAAACATATTTCCTGTGTGATCTGGCTGTCTGGAGTCACATCTTTAGGCTAAGCTGCTGCCAGCTGCTCACAGCTAAGTAGGTCAAGCCTTGTCAAATACATGAATGGAAGGGAAAAAACAGGCATCTGTGTGAACAGACGCTGGCAGTTCACGTCGTGGCATCTTTTTTTTCCTTCTAATTCAGCACTGAACATGTGGGTCAGCACAGAGTTCCAGGATGCTAGCTTGTAGCTAACATGTAAAATTCAAGTCCTAGGTGTGACTATTTAACCTTTCATAGTTCTTTCCCCAAGAATGGGGATTAACTCTGAAGTACCAGTCTAGTTTTTATTTCAACAGTTGTATTCAGGTCACGTTAACCTCCTCTTTTTTTTTTTTCCCACTAAGGAATGTCACCCTCTAACTGCTTTCTGTGCCACACCACCGTGTTGTGCTGATGTGCACCACTGCATTCAGAAGAGGCTGTGTGCTAGGAGGGATTCTGTAATATGGTGCATCATCTGCCTAGATTTTCTGACATGTTGAAGGGGTGAAGTAGCTGTTCCTGGGATTATCACTGTCAATGGTCATGTTTGCTAAAGCAGGGCCTAAAGACTAACCAAGTGGCTCATGATTTACTAGGCACTCAGAAGAGTAGATGGTCCCAGAGCCCAAAGAGCTTCCAAACTAGATGGGCAGAGGCATGGGGGTGGAGGTGAAATGCAGGAGCCAAAGGGAGGTATGATAGCAGCACAGGTCATCTTGGATCCAAGATGTTTCTGGTGACTCTTCCACAGGAGAAAACTAACTAGAAAGACAAGTGAAAGGAAAGAAGAGAGGGATGGAGCAGAGAAGGGAAAGCGAGAGAGACAGGTGAGCTGTACACCAGAGGGGCAGGCTGGAGGGAAGGGGCTGCTCAGAGCTGGCAGCCCACGAACCAAGGACCCAGTCAGACTGGAGGCCATCCAGGCCCTGCTCTGGATCCAGGCCCTGCTCTGGCCACCCAGCATCCCTTAGCAAGCATGTCCAGGCTATCTACAACATGTGTTGGGTGCTTAAAATCATGTGACAAAGCAGAGCCATATGAGCTACTTGAAATTCACCTTTGTTGCAAAATGTTTACTGGAAATATTCCTCTCTCTAGCTTAAGGCAAACAAGCATGCTGAGCCTTTGCCTGTAAGAAATGTGCAGCTGAGCTGTCCTTTATGTGAGGGGACTCTTGCAAGGAGCTGATAACAAATTGCAGGCAGCTGGTAAAGAGTTGCAGCAGCCCAACAGGAGGGAGTAGAAGCAGTTTTCCCAGCTTAACGCATCCCCTCCCTGTGAGAGGAGCAATGGCAGAAGGGGAGCAAGAACAACCACAGTGGGAAATGAGGGGAAGAGCAGCTCCATGAGGAACGGAAGGCAGGCATCACCTACAGTAAGTCCTTGGCAGAGCACTGCAGCTTTCTGGTGCTGCTAGTATTTTCCTCTGCCTAGCAAATGGGTGCGAGTGCCTCCACCAGAGCAGCTGTGGGAGTTGCTGGTGCTACCCTCAGATGGGGAAGGGTGCAGAGAGCCAGCCTGAGGCCACCTATTCTGTCTCACACAAACTGAGGCTTGCGTGGGATTTGGGTTGATGCTTCATAGCAGGGCAAGCTCCAGCCCAGGCATGCTTCTGTGACGTGCAGGGGCCATCACTGCTCATGAGGGACACCAAGCCAAGGAGATGTTCCTGGGAGAACTGGGGTCTCCATGATTTGGCGTGTTCCCTTACCAGGAGGCAGAGCCAAGGTCTGGGTCCTCTGACTGGGTGGTGTAAAGCTGTGCAAGGAAATAGCAGCAGCAGTGCAGCTTCCCCCCAGGCATGGCTGGAGCAAGTCTGTTGGGGGTCCAGCTAAAAACCTGATCTGAATAAGCTGTTTAATGCCTCCTCTGCAGCAGGAGTGGGGGAAAAAACCCTCACTAGTTTAAGGGAAGGATGAGTTTGTGTCAGTTACCTCAGCACAGGAGCCATGCTATGCTTGTGAAAATATTACTAAAGCAGCAATCCAAAATGCAATGACTGCTCCTTGCTCCTGCCTTTTCAGGGTCTCTGTGAGTGATGTACCAGAGCTGGTTTGCTAATTGCTGCTTGCTTTCGTTATGAAAGCAGTAACTCTTGGGGGAAGATAGGGGCCAAGAAAACATCATGGAGAAAAGGGAGAGAAAGGGGCATGGGACTGAAATAAGAAAAAAAAACCTTCAAAGTGTATGGGAGAACAATTTTCTTTCTTTCAGGATGTCACCTTCCCACAGAAATGCTCACTGGCATTTTGCAGGGAGAGCTGCAAAGCCTGCTGAAACACCTCAGGGCATTGCTCTGAGGTTGACTTCCAGAAAACACAAGGCCAGGCTGACTAGTCAAATAAAAAACATCGTGTTTATCTCTGGGGAGCCCTGGCAGGCAAAACATGTTACAAAAGGAAGGGTTTGCAAAACAGTGCTGTTGCCTCTAAACCCATCACATTTCCTGGACAGAAAAAAAAGGAAGTGTTGTTTTGGTTGTTGCGGGTTTTCTTTCTTGTGACAAATTCCCTGCAGACTCTGGCACACTCCCTGTGGTTTTGCTGCCAGCCAGGGGGCCGTGCTGGCTCAGTGGGAAACATTTCATCTTCCCCTGACCCCCAAGGTGTCAGCTCTTGGTGGCCCCTGTGTCACCCATGGGGCCATCCTCTGTGATCTGCTGGGTGCCGGGGAAGCTGCAGTGGTTATGACGGTGTCCTTTTCAGATCTACAGCGTGCTTGGATATAGGACGCCGACTAGGCAGTTACCTTAAAGTCACCTTTAACAAAGAGCAGATCAAGATATATAATGTAAATAGAAGTATGCACTTGAGGTATCCAAAATGGTAAAACACCCTGATTATTTCTTACAAAAGACAGAGGTAAAGAAACGCATGGAAAACCTCACTTGCTGGTACTAAGACTTTATCAAGAAATTCCCTTCCCTGCCCCGGTATTCATCTGATGACTTGTAGATGTTTTCCTGACACACCTTGCCAAGGAATCTGCCTGCCCTGAGCTTAGGGTTGCAGTAATCAGAACTACGATGGTCCTGGGGGGATTGCTGCCTGTTTTTTTTTTCTTCCCAATTAGTCTCCTTCTTGGAGTTCTCAAGGGAATGTGAACAGATTAAATATCATTCCCTTATCCCCTGTCCTCTTCCCTCACCCTGCTCTAAAAAGAAAATGAACCCCTCATTACTGAGCTACTTGCCATGCGTTCATGTCTCAGCACTTGTGTAACTAAAGGTGCAGTCTGATGTTAAAAGTGGTCATAGCTCAGAAATAAAGGCTTTGGCAGGTCTGTGTCAGATGGGCGAGCTGACCTGCCTCGCCGAGCAGCCGTGCAGCCCAGCACACAGCCAGCAGCAGCTGGCGCAGCCGGAGCAGGGTGGCCAGGCAGACCCCCAGCCACAGCCCGGTTTCCCCACGCTCCCTGACCCGAGGTGCCTGCATGGCACTGGCAGTGCTCCCTGGCTGGTTCATAGCTCCTTATCTCTTTGATTTGGGTGGTATTTCAGTTTAAAATGTTGCCAACCTAGCCTTGTATTTTAATGTGAGTAATTTAACACAGTGTCATTACTGGAATACTTGATAAAAGTATCTAACCAGCTTCAATACCTGCGAATTGTTGCTGGCTCCAGGATGAGACCAGATAGCCTGATAATAGGGTGCTTTGATCAGTGAATTTAGGGTGGATGAATCCCCAAAACCATTGTGATGTTCATCCTTAGCAATCGGGAGTGCGGCTGCTATAGATGGAAAGAACGTAAGAGGACTGAGAGAGGTTCCTGGGAGAAGGACAGCAGCACCCAAAGGGACCCACACCAGAAAGTTGGTGGCAGATGCAGAACAGGCATCTGTGTTTCGAACTGGGCAAAACAAGTGTTTCTTGCCATGTTCATGTCCGTAGCCAGAAGGATCCGATCGCACCAGGACCCCCCTCTCCTGAGGAAGGGCACGCTCCGGGTGCGGGGCATGTCGCTGGCCCCGAACCTCCAGGTCTGAGGCAAGCCCGGTGGCTGCTTCTCGCTACTCCTCTCTGAGAGGCACTGTCTTTGTTTCTCCCCACCACATCCACCCAGCAGGGCAGGCAGAAAGGAGGTGTTTTGAGGAGGGTACCTCAGAGATGAGAGACTTGCCTTCTGCCTTTTGACCCCAGCCTTTCTCTGCACCAGCTCCTGGGGTGCCAGGTTTCTGCAGAGAGCTGAGGCCCAGATTGTCAGGTAACCTCGTGGGGTACATCAGTGACCTAGATGATGTTTTCCATGTATAAACACAATTAACATACCTCTTTCTCAATCACAGAGAGATCTCACACCATCTCCAGAGGATGCAGTGGTTTATGTCTCTCTCTGACAAATCTGGAAGGAAATGCAAAAAAAAAAAAAAAAATCCTGACTGCTGCTTTGAACATTTGCCTGGCAACCACCATATTTTATTATTTCAGTAAAAATAAAATTCCATGCTCTCATGTAGAGGAATCTGCTAATGAAAACAAAGGAGAGAAAAGAAACCACTGGATTTGTCTCACTTTGCAAAGGAGAGGGACATGAAAATCTTTCACAAAGCTTTACTGTCCTCCACAAATGGTTGTACAGCACAGAGTTTTAGGGTTTAACACAAGCCCCCTTTCACATTTAGCTTTTGCTCTTTTTTTTTCCTCCTTCCCTAGGTTGGATTAGCTGGTTTAATATGAACTATTACTTCTTCCTGCAGACCTCCGCTCACATTGCAGTTAAGGGACACGTCAATAAAGCCACGGGCTCTGGTGTAAGATTGTATGCAGTAGGAATGAGATATGCCCATGGGGGGTCAGTGGCCAGTCAGCAGCAAACTCCATTTCACAAGCGCGAGCTGTGAAAGAAGAGCAAGCGGTCTGGAAAGGGAGACCTTTGTACATCTGCGTAGGAGGGCAGAGAGAAAAGACAGGAGACCATCCGGTAGCTGCTCTTGGAAACAGTCTGTAGCAAATTGTGAAGGACTGGGTGTTAGGTGCTGGAGTGAATAAGAAGAGGTGGTCAAAGCTGTATGCTGTGCTCTTCAGGGTGTCTCTGGTCTGGAGTCCTGCCAGTGCTTCTGTAACTGGTGCTAGGGAAGCACCAGCAGTCTTTTTCCAAGGGAAGAAGATTAAAATAGCTGTGTATTTCTGGTCGGAAAAATTCACTCCAGATATACCCTCCTCTCATTCTGTCTGCTCATTGTTTTTTGTAGTACCAGTGTTGTGCTGGAAAATAGAAAGCTGTTAAATTACCTAGTTGCTTGTGTTAGGACTGGTTCCTGCTCCAGCCCCCTCCGCCCTATGCTGATATTTTGTTGTTTTCTGTGTTTAACAGGTACCTCTGTCCCAAATTGCTTTCAGTGCTGCACCACCTCCTCAGATCCTGTACAACCCTGCCCAGCAGATCCTGACATACGCTGGGTTCTGTCCTTCTGCAGCAACTATTTCTACATACCCATCCTACCCGTTACCTCTTCAGGTACAGTACAAAATGGTGTCCTTCTTACTCCAGAAAAGCATAAGCTGCTGCTCAGTACCAGCTCGGCGGTGCCTGGGGGTTTGAAATGAGGCAAGGAAGTTGGATGACAACTCACAGACTTGTCTCTGGGATAACTTAGTGTGACCATAATTCTCAGACCTCAGGCTTTCTCTGGTTGGACTCTGCTGACCAGGAATCCCAATGTGGGATTAGAGCTGCACTACAGTAGTCATGAAGGTGAACACAGGCCCCACGTTGGGCACAATAAAGTAGCAGCCGAAGCATTGGGGAAGCCAAAGGAGGCACCTGACAAACACAGGATTTGGCAGAAAAGTTTACGCACATTAGCCCACCTTACTCTTAATATGGAGGTAAGTAGATTAGGACTCATGAAATGGAAAGGAGACAAAAAACAGGAGGAAATAAGAGGTCTGTGAAACTGAGTGATACAGAGAGGACTGTGGATGGTGATAAGATCTATTCACACAAAGTTGTGGTTGCCCCAGTAAAACTGTTAGGTGGCAATATAAGCCAGAAATAGGAAGTGTTTTTACACACCAGAGAAGAGTCAAATGCCACAGGATGTTGTGGAAGAGTATAAATGAGGGGTTAAGAATATCTGCTGCTGTTAAATACGGGGATTCAGGTGTCACTTGCAGCCCAGCAAGTCCCCAAATGGCTGCCTGCCACAAGAACTGATGTGGGCTCATCAAAAGGTGAAGACCTTTATCTTCTAGCTTTCTATAAGCATCTGCTACAGGCCACCTCTGGGAGACGGGTACAGAGCTGCTATAGCAGTTGGCAGAGGTTGGTGAGCCTTACTGACCAGAGGCAGCTCACCTGAAGGTAGGAGAGAAAGCTGCCAGAGATGCAGCTTTCTCCTCTTGTGGGAGGGGATACGATGTGAGCTGTGTCAACACTGCTTTGCCTTCTTTAGAAGGATGAGATGCAAGTCATGCTCCAAGCTTGTGCTGTGTCCAGCCAGAGCTGGCCTGGAATATGCAGGGAGTGGTGCTGAGGATGGTGTTTGCTTCCCCCACCCCCCCTTAAGATTGTGGTAAAGAACATAAGGTGAGCTGGGAAATAACTGGATGTACTGAGACCCTGAAGCAATCATAGGAGTTTTTAGATCTTTTAAAGCACAGTAAGACTGTTTTGTTCCATCCAATGGCTTGTTATACTTTGGCTGTGTAGTGTTAGACCAGTGGGTACCACAAGTTTTGCAATACTTCTTAATTGAAACACTGCACGTTCAGCATGAACTCGCTGTGGACCACCTCCCCACAGCCTCCTGCGCTACGTCTGTTCAGTGCCAACAAGCTGCCAGGCACAAGTACTGGGACACGATGATCACCCACACCAGTGAACTGTTAGCATGTTCCTGGTATGGGGTTGGCCCAAACCACCTAACAGTCTTCCAGCAATGCTTGGAAGGGGTCAGAAGATGGCAAGGGCAATGGACTGTTCCCAGTAGGCAGTGTGCATACAGTCACACTTGTTTGGCGTTAAGAGTTCAGCTGTGGGGATGTGATATGTGCTGTGCCAGTTGGCTTCACAGCCAGAGAACAGTCCTTGGCACGTCGTATTTATTAACATAAATGGGGCCAGGCACTTTGGGAGACCACGGGTTGAGAGGAAAACAAGAACATCTCTTTTTGTTTGCTTTGAGCTGAAAAGCTGTGCTGTTCTGCAGAGTTCAGTTAGCACGTAGCCAAGAATAGAGAGAGAAGGGGATAAAAACAGATGAAAGAAAGCAATTAAGTTGAAAAGATGCGTGTAATGCAAGTCATGAGGATGAATTGTAACTGCTCTATCCTGTGTCCACTGAGAAACAGAAATACATCACATTTACCCCAAATTCTTAACTGCATTCCAAAATAAACACAGTTCTTTTCCTAGATTTCTACTTTTTCCAAGTGTGTTCATTTGTCTTCTCTCCCCTTCATAACGTTCAGAGGCAGACACCACCAGCTGTTCCCAAGCCAGGAGAGGTTAGTGAGAAGCACTGGGCTCCAAAAGGGAGAGCGCTTAACCCTTTTCCTGGGAAAAAATAAACCAGAAAACAAGCCACCTTCCTCCTGTATGAGCTCATGACGTTGTAGTTTGGAGAGAAGTAATTTCTGCATCAGTATATGAGTTAAAAAGTCATAATAACTTACTCAAAGGTAAAAATGGTGAATGTTAGAAGCAGGCCCAATTAAGAACAGCCAGAAGCTTAACCATCAGCCACTTCCATTACTTGAGAGCTGTGGGTTGAATCCATGGAGCTGGAGGTCTTCATGACCCATCTAAGTGCTCCAGGCAGTGCCCAGCTGCTGTAGTCAGGCCTTCACAAGCCCTGCTCAGCTGGTCCTAGTCCTTAAGCCAACTACAGGCCCTGGGGCTGGGATTCATTTGGCGAAACATAGGGATTGTTGGCATGTAGGGATCTAGTGCTGCCTGATAATGAGATCAGGTAGCCACCTGGCCCCTGCTGCCACTCTGGGAGGGTCCAGGTCCTGTAGTCCCTGTGTCCCATCTGTGTCGATGTCAGGAATATCCCATGGCATCCCAGAAGGGCTGGACACTTACATGTAGGCAACTGAATTAAGCTTTAGCTGTCCATAGTGTAGGAGACCCTGCCTGAGCCTGGAGTCCGCAGATGGAGCCACACATGGATTATTTCAGGCTAAAGATATGAGTGCTACAAATGCACCCTGAAGGCCTTTCCACTGACTAGGGGTGGGATTCCGTTGCTACATGTCACTATGCTGTGTGCTTAGGTATCTGTGTTCTTGAGCCTTCAACTGAGACATCAAAATCTGAGGCTGAACCCTGTATCCTAGGGGTGCCGTTCAACTGCCTGAAGGTATGGCATCTGAGATGGCCTAATGTTCGCAAAATATCCACACAGTGCTGGCCGATGTGGCCCTAGGTCTACGTGAGACTCGCACATATTTCTGGAGCAGCTGGCAAGAGGGTTCCCTTGGGCACCTCAAAGAGCCTAACTTTTTGCTTCCACGTCAACCAAGATCCACCTAAGAGCCCCAGGACACACCTCTCTTCTCAGCATTCCCTTTGGCTCACCGAAGCTTTGGCTAAACACTGTTCCTAAGGCCCTGCATTTCACATTGCCCTACACCTGCCCCCAGCTGGGGTAGGGTCATGTGGTGGTTCAGTACAACAAAAGGAGCAAAACCGTCTTCAGCTAAGAGTTAGAGGGGGGGAAAAAGTGAATTGATGCCAGTTAATGAAGTAAAGCAGTTAGCAATCAACTACCAAAACTTTAGTTTGAACCCTCACCTCAACTAGAGGAAATCCACAGCCATAGTTGCTCCTTCTGGGAGCATAACCCACCTTGGATTAGTCTGGCACGCAGCAGCCTAGCCTAAGCGCTGCCCCCACTTGCATGGACTAAAGCTCCCGTAGCTCACAGGCTATGAACCTGAGTTCACCTGTGGCTCCCACCATTGAGCAGATTCATTCGTAGTCCTCTGTGGAATCTGGTATCTCACTGAATAAATGCTTGTTGGAGAGGAAAACAAAGTCTTTAAAAAAACCCACAACCTGAGCTGGCAGTAAACACTCCTCAGTTCACCTCATACTTCCTTGTCCGCAAGCAGAACTGAGCCAAATGCATAAAAGAAAGGGTGATAACAAGAATGCATTTTGACAAGGATTTCTTTTGTTTACTGTGGCATGTGCTAACAAAATCATTCGTCCCTTACTGGTACAGTTCAGTCACAACTAGTCTTGGTAGCAGGCCTGCCAACTGGTCAGGTAAATGATTAGCTGTGCAGGGACTGGTGGTGATGACAGCAGTAAAGGCTGTGCCAGTCATTCCTGCCAGAGGAGAGCTCATTACAGAAGCAATTCCAGGCAGACAGATGGAAACAGTGGCTGCAGTTTGAGGTGCGAGGGAAGCAACAACTCCAAAATAAATTACAAAAACAAACCACCCAAAACCACAACAACTGCAACAGTTTGGAGCTGGTCTAGCTAGCAGGTCTGTCAGCGTACCTGCACTGCCTCCTGGAGAGCTGAAGGGCACAACTGACCGTCCTGTCAGGACATCCCCGTTCTCACTCACCAAGTCACCCTGTGGTACAAATGCAGGCCAACATTCTCCTCACCGCGGGGCTTTGGCCCAGGGCAGCAGCCCCTGCTCACCCGGAGCCCCCCGAGAAGCCAGGCACCGCGGCGCGGGGTCCGCCAGCCCTGGGCAGCTCTGAGATGCCATTTGTTGTCCAAGTGCCAGCCCTGGCACTGGATTTCTAGATGGTGACTATTAATTTTTTTAGCAGCAGGGAGCAGCGTTTACTTGCCCGGATTTTTCATCTCCCTTGGAAAAACATCCATGATTACTATGTTTTGTTTTGATTTTTAAATTCCAGGCACTTTAAGCCTGAACCTGAGGGGAGCTGAGCACAACTCTTCTGACGAAGCCCATGGACTGGCATGTGCTGGCATACGAGGGGAGGAGCGAAATCCTGACCCCCTTGAAATCAATGACAAAACTTGGTTTAAAGCAGTGGTAGGATTTTATCCAGAACATCAGTCCCTACATGCATTCTTTTGTTTTAACAAACTCTGCTTGTTCCTGAACATGGGCTGCTTCATAAGCTCTGTTTTTCACGCCTCTTTTAGCCGAACCTCATTATAGCTGAGACAGCCAAAGTGAAAGACCTACAGGGAGACACATGCCTACCTGTAAAATTTTCTCTTAAGAGGAGTCTGCATTTGGCACAGGAATAAGACCTTGCATTTATGCAAGTATTACAACTGAGGTTAATTACATCTGAGATAATTCACATCTCGCAGTGATGCTTGGAAACAAGCAGCTACACGTAACCTAATCAGCCAGGCAGGTGCAGTGCCTCACCCGGGAAGCCAGAGCATCTTTTCCTGCAGAAATTCCTGTTCTGCTCTATTGCCTAGCTGTATGCGCAATGCCTGTTAAAAATGGCTTGGGTTACAGATGGAGTCTGTCTTGTTTCACTAGACACCATCATTGCTATACTTAAGGAGGTGCTTTAAAACTAAAGTGAGTGTTGTGCTGCAATGCTTGAGAAATTTAATCATGGGGCTTATTGTATAACACTTACACGGCAAACAACGCAGAGCTGCAAATGGGGTTGTAATCCTTTACTGAAGGTTATTTTTCTTTGTCTATATACAGCCTGCCAGCAATTTTCCAGGAACATCATCTACTGACATTTCTTTATCAGAAGAAACTCAGCCTCCATCCCAGTCCAGCTCCAGCTATGGGCTTGCTCCCAATGCTCCAGCCCTCTATACACCGACTTACTTCTTGCCTGGAGAAAAGCCTCCGCCATATGCACCATAGAATAAAGAATTTATTTTAGGTAGCTGGTAGGATTTTATTTTAAGAAACCTCTGAAAACTGTGCTGTGCAGGCACTAGACTTCCCAAGAAACTCACCGCAGACGGTGTTATGGCCACTCTGCTTTTACCCACATCTCACTGTGAGCAGAGCAAATCCCTGGCAACATAAGGGCAGGCACAGCACCAGTGGCGTGACCACTCACCACTCAGTTTGCCTGCAGTCAAACGCAGTGTTGCTTTCCAGCTACAATAAGCGTGAGATGTTTCCTTCTCAGTACACTGCAGAATAAATAGCCTTTAAGAGGAAAAAAAGAAGAAAACACTAACACTGGATACGTGTTCTGCTTTCATAAACCAATGTAGCGGGGTTTTAGCCTGTGTTGTCTGAGTGGGTAGTCAGGAGCTCTCCAAGTCAGTCATTTTTGGTAGAAAAAAAGACCAGGTGTTTGTTTGTTTGTAGTATTTTATTTAATAACCCTTTTTGGTGAAAGTGTTGTACCAATAAAAGAAGTGTGGCGACTATTTTACAATAAAATTGTCTGTGTATATTTATACTGTACCAAAGACTGTGTATATTTGTAAGGACAGGAAAACAAAAGAACAGAGGAAAAAGTACTTTACCGAATAGTTCCCTCTTTCAAGTTTCAAACAGAAAGGTTAATTTTATTGGGACTATTTTATCTGAACTTTGTGCCAGTCCAGTCTGCATAGTAAAATGTAATATCAGTGGGCTTAAGATGCAATTTCCAGACACGTATTTTAAGCTGCACTCATGCATTCGAATTAATTCCTTTCTAGTCAAAAGAGGACCACAACCAAAAATAATGTTAAACCCCAGTGATTTATTTTTAAAGTGATCAAGACCTGATCCAGGCATTTTGCAATGACGGAAACAGAATGGGTGAAGGGTCAGAATTCCTTCATATTTTTCTGTTATTTTCTCCTATTGTATAGAGACAAAAATATGTTGACAAGGCTAAGCAGCAATACCTGTAGCAGCGCCATTGGCAAGAACAAAGTCTTGTCCCTGTTGTGTGCACCCGTCCCCCTCACTCTGCATCAAATTAACTGGGATCCCCCTTAGCACATGGCTGCCATATTTCGGGGCAGGAGTGGCTACACCAGCATGAATAGCCATCAGCCTGCTGCATCCCTTCACAGAATTTTGCTCCTGCAGGAACGGTGGTGGTGCTGCTTGCTTTATAGATCTTACAGTCTAGACTGCAACGAAGCTACAGAAATTTCCTGAAAGGCCGAAAAGCAAAGCAGGGAAAGGAAGGTATTTCTCATTAACTTTTTAAGCAGCTGCTTCATATTATGAAAATATTAAAAAACCCTATATAAACAAAACTAGCTTACTTGACAGTTTCCTTTAAAAGGAAGTGACACCATCAGACCAGCTGAAAATAAAACAAAGAATGATCATCTTTTTTCATAATACTTTCCACCTTTCAAGAAATTTCTGTTTATTCATGTGTTGTACCTCTATGTACAAAAAGTACATACCTCTATGTATATGTACAAAAAGATTCAGTACTAATAGACATAAGATCAGAGGTTAATTTATATGGACCATAAAGGCCATATTTTGTTCAATTAAAAAGGTTTTTCTGAGATGCAAAGTTCTGGGCCAGTGATGTTAACATCAGTGACAAGGTACCTTACATGTATTGTTGACAAGGTGAGTTATATGCACCTGGTTGAGAGAAAGCTGGGCTCCATCACACGTAACGGTGACTTGGGAAGGCAAACACTGTCATGCCAAATGTCCCTCGCTTCCTTCTTCCCCCGGCTTTATACGCTGAACATGACACTATATGGTACGGGGTACCCCTTGGGTCAGTTGGGGCCAGCTGTCTCGGCTGTGTCCCTTGTGCCCCCCCAGCCTGCTCGCTGTGGGGTGGGGTGAGGAGCAGAAAAGGCCTTGATGCTGTGTAAGCACTGCTTAGCAATAATGAAAACATCCCTGTATTAGCAACACTGTTTCCAGCACAAATCCAAAACACAGCCCATGGTAGCTACTATGAAGAAAGTTAACTCTACACCAGCCAAAACCAGCACAGAGATGTGTTTTGGTAAAGGACTAACATAACCATTGAAAAACACACAGAAAACACAGCACTGCAGTGTGGGAGTGCTATTAATCAGGGTATCTTCAGGATTCCCGGCTCACTGGAGATACTGATGTTTCTTGGGTTCTCCATCATACCACAAGTTGATCCAGAATAATCAACTCCAAGAGAGAGCATTCTCAGGAATAATGTGGTTTCCCTTGCTCAGTAAAAAAAGCAAAAACATAGAACTACTTCTGGGTTCTCCTATTGATGCACACTCCACCAATAAGTTATTACTGTCTAGTGAACAACTACCCGCTCAAACTTGCATCTGGTCATACCTGAGTGTAGAGTCTTCTGACAGGTCCTTCTGTAGGTGTGAATGAGTAGGTTGGTTGAAAGTGATAAAGCTCTGGTCTTTTCTGCCCTTCTCCATTACTGCTGACTGATTTGGTCATGACACGGAGCTATGATGTCATGCTGTCTAATGGCTAATAGAGTGCCTTCTTCTCTGCTAAATAAAGCAGGGATCCTTACCAGGAAATATGTTTGGGATAGTCTTCCCCCTCTTCCATCCTTTCCTCTGAGACAGTCGTATCTCCACAGCTTGGTCACAGTTGTCACATATGTGGATTATGAAGCTAATCTGTCATCTCCGTATCTGATTAGGCAAAACATGATGTAGAATGACCAGGAACAATTTATAAAAGACCTTGCAGAATTAGACCTTTTCCACGTTAACCATCTGAAGCATGGGGTACCCTTATCTACCCATTATTCGGATTTCCACCACAGCATATACCTATCCTTCTCAGCTCATTAATCTGATGCAAGACAAGGACCAAATAAAGCAAGACTTAAGTGACTCCAATGAGGCTAGGCAAAGCCCACCCCAACTTCACAAGGAGAGCTTAAAAGTTGAATGCATTTTATGGCTCTACAACCTCTCCGGAGTAAACCCCCACACACATTCTCACCACACTGCAATTCGGCCTGGCTAACTCTCAGATTCTCAAGCCTCTCTGCTCCCACTAGGCTCACAGTGAATGAGCCAGCCTAAAAATTAAGCAGCAAAAATATGTCATTGCCAGATAATATTCCCCAATTCTTGACACCTCATCAGTTGCTTCAGCGGTTATCAACACAAAAGCCATATGGCTTTCAACTTATTCTTTTTTTCTAATTGTTTCCTGCTGACCCAACTTCGTTTTCCATTTTCTGTTGACCGTGAGTTTTTCTAAAGGTCACAACTGAGTCTTCTATCTGTGGTACCATAAAGAGAAACTCTAGCAATAAGTATAGCAGCAACCATTTGCTCTGCAGCCCAGGAGATCTATAATACTGACATAAGCACATAAAAACCTCCACCTCCAAACAAAAACCCAAACCAACCAAACACACACACACACACTCCCAAGTAGTGTAATCTCCACGTCAGGTGTAGCCTGAGTCATTATTTCCAAATAACAGAATACAGAATAATGTCAGCACAGGTAAATTAAAAACTTGTATGTAAATATTTTATTCTCTCATATTTTGCAAATCAGAAAGCAGTGTTTGGTAATAAAAAATAATACAGAATTATTATTTTTTCTTCCAGTCCACACTCATATATTACCAGGTTTTCCACATTACAGATAAAACTGTCTCTTACAGTCTAAAGGTAACATTCACTTTCGGTATATTCTGTACTTTTGGCTTATTTAATATTAGTCTTCTGAACTATTTACAAATATATTACAACCTTTAAACCTCAAAGCAAAGAAGTATTTCAATAATCAATCTGACATAAGGATCAGTAGCTCCTACATAACTTCAGTGTTTAAGAGAAACTATACACGCAGTGCGGTAGGTCTGAATAATTTATATCTTAAAAAAAAAAAAGCATTGAAAGTTTCTGACTATAAAACTTTCGCATTGCAGTGGTACCTACTGACCCGCCTGGACTGGAGGACAGGAATGTGAGGTGATGTCACTGTGCTTGTAGAGAGCCTCATCTAAGTCCAGTGCCTTGTTGCTCAGCTTGACAGTCATGCAGCCGTGGTAGGACGCGGTGACCGGAGTGGAAGTGACAGGAACGTCTGTGTGAAAGCGGAGACAAACATCTCTGATGGCTGGTTTTGAATAAATACCTGCCCTACCTACGCTCAGATGACTATCACTTCAATGAATTCAAGCTCTCTTCTTCTCCACTCCAGGATTTCTACCTCGCCCCCTGTCCCTCTTACCGGAAGGCGACAGCACAATCCCAGACATGGGGAAAACGCCATCTGCTCTCATGCACAAATGCCCTTCTCCCAGGCCGAACTCTTCCTCAGCTTCTCTGTGTCTCTGCAAGGCCTCTAGTTCTGATGAAACTATACCCTGCACAGCAGCAAGGCTTCACTCCAGTTGCAGTGTTCACACTCCTTCCTGTCTCAATGTTTTCCTGCCCTCCATCTCTGGATCCTCTACTTTGTTACTAGTGGAGTTGTTACACCCTCGTCTAACGCTCTCTCTTGCTCACTCTCTCTCCAAAATATCTGTCAAAAGATTACAGGAAGAACTTCATGACAGCAAAGCTCCTCCTATACAGAGCCTCTAATACTTGCCAGACTCATCTTTACCATGATTATGCCGTGTATCAGCACAAGGAGGTTGCTGACATTCATCAGAAAGGTGCTGGAAAACAATAACTGAGTTAGTAAGACTAATGAAACTAATTTTTTCTATGGAGATCCGCTGGTGACATACTTTTAATCAGTTTGCCAGAGGCAGAAAATAAATAGCAAGGAAGAAGACACAAAGTACAATCCAACAGACTAGAGGAAGTTGGTAAATTTTATTACTAACTTCTGTAATGTCATCTACACACTGACTTTAAAAGAAAAACCAACACCCCACACATTAACATAGTGACATGAAAATTTATGTGAACTGTGTCCTCTACCCATCCCCAAAGGTTATTAGTTTATTTACAACCCAAAGCCAACCCAATCAAGCTGGTTGTGCAATGGAAAGCAATGAACATCTCAAAGCTTATTTAACTTCACAATGATGCAGGTAGCTAAGTAACCCCCTTATCTTTACACTGAAGCAAGGACAACTTGAACAATAGGTGGTTCTGTTGACCTGAGATTATATGCAATTTAAAGGGTTCTGCCTGGAGACATGCAGGGCCAAATTTGAAGCTGATGTGATCAAACACTTCTCAGACAGACTCTAGGACTGAGTGAGAAAAGGAACATTTGCGTGGGATCTGTAAGCCACAAAGAGTTACTACAAATTTTTCAGCTTCCTGGCTGAAAAGTACCATTGCTTCGTAGTTGCTTAAATTAATCATTTTAGCTATTTCCTATTCCTCCCCCTTTACCAAATTTAGTCTGTGAAGTCTGCTTAAAAGAAGGGGGAATCTGTGTTGTAGTATCTCACATGAATGTAAATTAAATTTTGACTCAGAAGCTGAAGAGTTGGCTTAGCAGCTTGACCATGCGTCTAAGGAATCATGCAGATCGCTGTTACGTGTGCCACAGGGCTGAATGAAAGACAGTGTAGGCTTTCAGGTGGATTTGTAAAAGATACTACCAAAAATAATTTCTAAAAAATATTTTCTTTGTGTTATAATTGCAAATCAGGTCAAATATTTAATTTTCTGTTCTGACTAGAAATGGATCTGTCTGAAATGCGCTCCTGTAAAGACTCAGAAGTCTTATCTAAAGGTTCCTTCACCTGCTGGTATACTCATTGCCTGGAAAAACACCTATGCATCATATAAATTGCATAATTTAGCATTTACCAGAACTGAAAATACCATAGAAAAGGTAGTAAATGCCTATATATTCCCTCTTATCTCTTGAAACTCTAAATAATATTTCTTCCACACCTGCAATATTAACCATACTTAGGATGAGACATATTTTGACCCAGAATTCTTTATTTGTGGCAAACGGAATAAAGACATTAAGTGTGACCACTATGCTTTGTTCTTTCCACAGGGCATGGAAGCAGGGAACAACCAAAAATGACGTAATGTTTTCAAAATCTGAATGAGCCAAACTCTCTTCGAACTGACCATTTGGTATAGTTATTTAACCCAGAGTGCTGAATCCAACCAAAGTGCTGAAATGTTTATTCGTTTGGCAAATGACAAGGTTTCTTGATGCAAGTGCTGGGTTCCTCTCAATGGCAAAAGCAGATCACAGGCAGAAATTCCCATTGCTGAGCAGAACAGATCTAAGGGGTAAAGTAGGTGAACCTACAGAAGCCAGCTGGGTCTAAACAGCCATAGCTATGATATCTCACACTTAGTTCGGGCTAATTAAAGACTGTGCTTCATCCAGCGTGGTTTGTCTAAGCAAACCGCAGAGCACTTGGGACAGTGACAGAATGGGATTGTTTTCTGAGCTGTAAAAGTCTCTGCTGTGCATTTGAAAGCTACCTGAAAGAAAGCAGGTGACCCCTCTTGCTTGTGCAATGGCCAGCTCGGACACCTCAATGTGACACTAGAAAATGCCACATTTGGGGATTCTGCCTTGCTCCTGCCAGTGTGTGAATTCCCAGAGTGTGTGGCCTCCCCCTTGTAGCTGTGACTAGAAGCCATTAACATCATTGGCATAAATACTCTGTAAACTCTTATTCATGGTGGGAACAGTGACGCTGTATGTCCTAGCACATGTGGCACCTCAGCCACTCTGTTCCAGCCTGACTGCTTCAGTGCCTACCAAGAGGCCAACATTGCTGCCTCTCCCTTGCTTGGGCAAGTAAGGGCAAGATTTTGCTTAACTGCTGCAACAAAACGGGATGTACTGCTGTGCATCGGAGACCTAAGTGTTTCCTTAATTACATTCCTCAGCAGTAGGGACTGATAAACCAGTTCAGCCAGAACAAGAAACAAACTCCCAAACTTGGCCGAAATTCATGATTCAGATGAAAGTTTGATCTTCCAGGTTCCAAACAGTTGAGCAAACTGACCTCCCACAAGAAGCCCTGTTGTTGCCAAAAAGCCAGCAAAACTATAAATGGTGGGAGCCCCTTGGTTGTGCCCTGTGTACCCTCTGCTGGGAGGAAATCTCTTGATTGTCTAGTGCTGTGATCAGTTCACAGAGAACGTCACCCAGGGAGAACCACCACACTGGGCTTTCCCAAGGTTCAGTCAAAACAATGTGAGACCCTGGTGGTCCCCCCAAGGAGTGCTCACACACATCCTTTACATTAATGAAGCACTGTAGGAGCAGGTCCAGCTCCTATGGATTTTTCCAGGTTTAAGATACTGACCCTGCTTATAGCTATTCTTCAGAAATCACTCCTATTGCTGACCAAGCAAAACCTCCTCTTTCTATTGTTGTTTCCAGCTGTCCTCAGAAGGACACAATCATTCAAGAAAAAAACAAACTGTCAAGCACCCCCTCACATCTGTTAAGATCCCATGCCTGCATTGCAGACAAAGCCTGCTCAAGCAGAAACACAGAAGGAGGCTCCCAGCTTGAACGAATGGAGACAGTTTTCCTGACCACCTGCTCAGCAAGGTGAGTTGGGAGTCGGCAGTCCATGCTACAAAACTGGATGCTCACCTGGCAACCCTCCCACGTATGTCTTCACTGTTGACTGCAAAGAACTCTCCAAGATGGACAGACTGTCTTCTAACTCAGAGATGCTTAGTTCACTCTCTCCCACTATCCCATCTACCCTCAGGGATAGGTGATCTTTCTTGAGGAGGATGTCCACAGAGTGTTCCTTCTTATCGCAGAGATTTATTGCCAGTCTGGACACAACTGTGTTCTCCAAAGCCACGATTATAAACTAGACAGCAGGAGAAAGAAGAAAAAAAGAGGCAGTGAGCAGAAATATACCTAGCCATGCTTATCCAAGATCAGGAAGACCCCACTGTGGTCTTGTTTACAAAGATTTTGCAAAGCCACCAGAGAATTAGCCTTATTGCTACTGCTGATTGTGTTCTGAGGTCATTCACATAGATGAAAAACCAATGAACCAGTAGGACTAATTGTTAGTCGTAACCGTTGTCTTCTCAGTGGGTCTTACAGAGGTTGTTATATTGCACTGGAACCAAACACACTAGAGCTGCTGTACTATAAATGAAAAGTTGGTTCATGGGTTTTAGCGAAATCATTTCTGATTTACACTCATATAATGCCAGAATCTAGCCTTTTATTATTAATACCATTAAATCAGTAGCTTCAGCATCACTCCATCGTAACTACCACGTTCTGAACTGGTGGGGGCAAATGAGCAGGCAGGCAGCAAACCTGACAACCGTTTTTTGAAAATTACTTCCAGTTCCCAGGAAACAGCAAGGAACCTTCTCTAGAAAAATGCTTATGTCTGTACCTGTTGTTTCAGTTTCTTTGTGGAGTGATAGTCAATCAGAGACAGTGATAAAGGGACAGATGCTTCTTCTGTAACTAGAGCGAACAGCACACCAGTATCTGTTGCTGGTTGAATTGCAGCATTTACTTCTATTTCCCAACTTGTCTTGGTTTCATTTCCAGAAGAAGGTTGCACTGCAGAAAAAAAAAAAAATGTGTGGCATGACATAGGACTAACAGATCGAACGGGCAGGCTGTGCAATTTCTGTCTGGAGAAGAGGATAGATGGATGAGCATATGGAGGGACTGCCACATTTCTTTTACTAAAAAACCACCCTAAAAATTCCAAAGCACCTGAACATAAAATCAGAGAAGAAAAAGTCATGAGTTTCCTCTTGTTACCTTCTGCATTCTGCTGTCTTTCAGAATATCAAAGAACAAGGTTAAGCTTTTTTATCACAAAGAGAGATTCAGATTCCCATGGCTGTCAATCCAACACATTCAAAGAATTGCTGCAAGATCAGGCACCCAATTTTTGAATCATTCTTGACTGTCTGAAGATCATTGAGGAACTAAGTCCAAATCTGACATACAGGAAACATTTCTATGAAAGCCTGTGTTAAACTGAAAAAGGATATAAGCATGCTACACTGATAACCTACCTAATCACTTCCTTATCACCAACCTCTCAGAAGCACGGGAGGTTTTACCTCATCTGCTGAACTCGAAACTAAACTCTCTGGCATCTTTCTTACTGCCCCAGTGCCCTTGTAATTTAACGGGTGATGCCGGTTACAAAGAAAGATTTCAATCCTGCTTCTGCAACCTCCCTTGATAGAAGTATTACCTTTGCTGGTTCACCACATCTTGAAATACAGTCAGTTCTTTATAAAGCTTACCATTACAAAGCTGCTGCCCCCCCCAACCCCAAGAAACAAACC
>JAVJGI010000014.1:65108328-65143425 GCA_035590275.1 Ibycter americanus
CCCCAAAACCCACACAATTACTGTTTGCAGGAAAAAAAAAAAAAAAAATGCAGGAGCCACAGCCTCATCTCTGCTGAGTGCTCTCACCTGCACTTCCAATGCTGCCTTGCCTTCCCTTTGCAGCTTTTGAATCCATGTGGTAAATGAGACAACATACACCTGATACTCCCTAATTTACAATGACAGAGCAGAAAAATCCACATAATGGTGCACAGAGGGCTTTTGCAGAGTAGGACTTACACACCAAACCAAAATAGATGGTTGGCATTTGTATGGGTTTAAAAATACTTACAGTTGATTGGACATGTAAACAAACAGAATAATCTAGAACAAAGAAAAGGTGCCTTTTTGAGCACTAAATTAGTATGGCGAAATTTGGTTTGAAACTTGTTATTACTGTATCCAGGCTAAGTTCACTCGGCATGTATCAGGGATAGGCTTAATGTGTTTGTCCCAAGTGTAAGTAATACCATAAAAGTGACTCCAATCTTGGACATTTAACTGCAGACAACATTGATTTTCTGTGCATCAACAACTCAAGACACAGCACTATGGCTTGCAGGTCTCCCTATTTAGCAGAAAACAGTGGATAGGGCTGGAACCACCTACACTGCTGACAGAGAGATGTGAAGCCCCTAATGCCCCTAATGCTGAGGATGAGCTGGAACCAGCCTGGATGTGAAATGCATTACTGGAGCTACACAGAACCCAATCTGTACTGGGCATATTCGTACTGGCTCTAACCATCACACACACGCCTTCCTTTGCTATGAACCACAAGTTTAGCTATTCCTTCTCCATCCACAGCTGCCAGTCTTTTCTGCATCAATCAACACTGCGTCTGGCACACCTGTAAGATTTAAACTGTTCATTAACCAAGCATGTTACTGGCAGGACAACAGGTCAGAAATAAAAAAAATACTTACCGTAAGTAAGATTAAACACAGCAAAACCCCGGCCAGGATAGAAAGACCCTCGTCCCGCTACAGAAAAGCACTGCATCTTTTCATTCATCTTTATGGTCTCTTGGATGGTGGTGTCCTCCCCATTCAGCCAGTTCCATGCCCGCATGCAACCATCCAGCCGAGGGTTTAGCTAGGAAGATAAAGCAGTATCTCATGCCTCAAACTAGGGTTCAGTGAAGAATAACTGATTTTGGGTGCAGAGGAATACTGAGTTACACTGTGATACCAAACAGGAGAAATCATTTTTACGTGTTATGCACATGCAAACCAATTGGCGGCAGCCCCAGTCCTGCAATCCTAAGCAACTAAGCGGTCAGTACTCCCCTGGAAGCTCTCCTGAGCTCAGCTTGTCTCCACAGGGCAGGAGGGCACTAGCTAATGCAGGTGCTGATTTGATTGTATTGATTCTGCTAGCTCCTCTACATGCTGCACATCATTAGTGAGATTTACTTCTAAAGCTCTCTGGCCAAAGTGATGTAACTCCTGTAATTCTGCATTGCGAATGCTGGAGGCTAACTTGAAGTTGAAAAACCAGTCCTTTGTGTCACTGCAAACAGCCTTCATGACACACAAGATGTTGGACCTGATCATGGTATAAGTTGTTGGGTTCTGGCTTAAGGCAGCAGTGCCTGAGCCACAGGGCGGGCACACTACTCTGTACACCCTTGTTCCTTCCAGCCTCTAGTTATGTTATCCTGTACCAAATGTCCGCACTAAAATGCAAGGCAGTATGGAAAGAGAAGGCTCCTTGCAAAGTGTCTAGATCAGCACCATTACCCCTAGTTCACTGAAGCAGAGAGAGAATTAAGTATCTGAGCCAGGATAAAAACCTCAGGAGCTTTTGGCTCTCAATCCTATATTCAGACCACACCCCGAGCTTAATGTTTCAGACAAGCAGTGGCCCTGAATGACTTCTTGTGAGGAACAGGAGCCTTCCTCAGCTGCTGCGCTCCCAGTCACAGAGCCGCAAGCTTGTCACCTCATTTAGAAATAAAGAGATGCCAGTTTGGGTTTCAAGGTGCCAACTCTGTGTGTGGTGGACATTCAAAACAGCCTGAGCAGCAGCTATTTCAGAAACACAGCAACCACTCAATCATCTCATGCAAAGAGTGCCTCAACTTTTATTCATATGCCCTATCTACTTGAATTAGGAGGAAAGAGAGAAAAATAAGCTTCTGTTTTTCCTTGTGTCTTACTAAACTGAAACAGCAAACCCAAGCAGGAAAACTGTGATACAATATACGTGTAGCACAAACTTTGGTCACAACACAAAAAGTGCCTCCAACGGTTCCATACCTCATGGCCCCAGTGGTACCTCACACAGCAGGGTGCCCACTGACTCCCCAGGGCCACGCATGGTCTCCAAGCCAGCATGACCACCATTAATTTTGTCATGTGCTCCAGTTTTGCTGTGTCCTAATTCTGCAGGCTAAGAATGGGTTACATCTCACCCAAACTTATCAATCAAAAAATGAGGAGTCTCACCTTTGCTGCTGGCTTAGGCTCCCTCTATAGTCAATGGAGAGAAAGCCATATCCAGAAGGTGATAATTCCACCTGTTTCAGGGCAGGCTGAACTGCTCTCAGGAAGGACAACATTACCACAAGAGAAGATGAAATCAAGCCCTTCAGGCATGCAAAGTAACATGAGCAAAAATCGATCGATCATGCTTACCGGTAGAATAAGGTCCTTTGTTTTGAAAGGAATGCCTCCTACTGTCAAATTCAGCTGATATAGTCCTTTGTCTAGAGTAAACAGATCCCCTGAGACAGCTATTTTCATAACTGCATCCCTGTTGACCTTTATAACCAAACTTCTTTCAAGTTCTTCAACAGAGATCTGAAAAAGTAAAATTGCAAATAGAATAATTCAGTATAAAAAGAACTTATCTGCAGCCTCAACTAAAGGACAGGCACCACCAGTGAAATCCCCAAGATGGAGAAGTATTTTCTGTCCCCAAGCCTCTTTGTCTAATTTTTAAGTTACATTCCACCTTGATATGTGAATCTTTACTCTAGAACGCAACCTGGGGTTGCCCTAACAGTGAAGACAGCCCAGTTACTTCAAAACAGCTACACAAAAATACGAGTGGATTAACTACATGACATTTGCAGGCTGCTCTATGCAAAATACAAATGCAATAACGAGTTACTAATGAGAAACTTCCTATTGCGACTGCATGTGAAAGGAAAAGCTGGAAACACAGATAAGATGTCTTTTGTTGGACCAGTGAAAGATAATGCAGGAGCTTTCCAGCCACAGTCTTTGAATACTAACCCCTGAAAAAAGAACAACAGATGTGATTTTTGAGAGTGTAACAAAAATGCGTAATTGGCTTTTTTTTTTTCTCTCTCAAAAGGCCTGCACGTTTTACCTCCAAGTCTATGAAGAGCTACTGCTTAGTAGCTCCTAGCATCTTAGGAAGATTCTATCGCCACTGAAATGTCAAAAAACCCCTATCATTTTAATTGTGACCAGGCCGCACAGAGAAGCACTGTAAAGCAGCCAGCCCTGCAGAGGGAGAGGAGGAGGCAAAGCACAAAGCTGACATGCAGCGGGCTGCAGAACAGCAGTATGGATTCTGCTGCCTTGGGACCTGGATCCTGCTACCAACAGGGCATTCTGTGGCAGTAGCAGAAGACACCACCTTTCTTCCTGTATAAAGGAAAGGAGCGTACCTCCACTATTTCATAATCTTCAGCACAGCACTCCTTCCCACTCTATGACAGATACCCCACCTACCCACTTTTCATCCATAAAGCTCTGTTCCCTGGAACACCCAGATGCTGTCTCCATCAGTGAGCTGCTGTATAGAACCAAAAATCTATTTCAGTGGCTGTTTAGGCTTGTTCTTCCCTCTCCCTGCTAATAGACCAGGTCATGAGCATCTTTCTCTTGGCATTTCAAGAGTAGCTGTCCTAAAATTGTTTCCATCAGCCATGCTGAGTTCTCGCTCTGTGGCTGTAACATAAAGGATGACAGGGTTGAGCATGTTTATACCTGGACACTCCCTTTGGATTGCAGTCTACAATAATGAAGATTAAGTGAATTTGATAGTTGAAAAGATTATTCACAGACGATCAAATTTTTTTCTTCTCCTCTGGATTCCAGTACAGCCTGGTTTATATTGCTAAAACACTGTTTACACCTGGTGTGTTGCTCTGTGCTGTATCCTACGCGACATGAATTTATTTGTCTTAGCTTGACTTGCTTGTTTAAAGTGGCATCTACATCTCCTGACTGCATTCCATGGAGACACACAAGCCAGTCTCAAACAGCTGTTTTGGGGCATCAGCAGGCTATAAAGTCCACTCAGTGGGTGGGAACATAAGCCCACGGGTCCTGGTAGCCACAGCCCAACTGGCTTAGCTACACTGGCTATCTAGCTAAAAACTCACTCGGACACCTCTGCTTGGTGTCACGTTCACGACTGCCCTAAGGCACTGGGGTGTGGAGTGCCAGAGAGAGCTGGCACAGACCATCTCCCTGCTCCTAGCACAGATCATGGGCAGCCATGGAGCAAACAGGAACGGGGAAAAGCCAGCTGCAGCAATGCCTATACTGTGCTTCCTCTGTGAAGAAATCCTGCAATTTGCAGGGCCACCACAATTCAGGGCCTTCTAAAATTTTATTAGATTGTATAGAAAATAATGATATAGAAATTTAAAGAAAATAGTCTGAGTTCTTAGCTGCTTCTCATCATTAATATAAACAAACCCAAAGCAATGGAAACTTCCATGGGAGAAAGGGTTAATCCCTGTGGAAATTCAACAAATTCCAGTTTAGGAAATTACATTCTCCCTACTTCACACTGCTCTCTGGCACTTTCAGCTTGGGTTCCTTATATTCAAAACTTAACTGCTGGTGCACCACCATCACCTACAAACCACAAGGGGAAACATTTTGGCGGTCAGCAGGCTGCTCTAATTCCCTCCTTTTGTTGCAAGAAGCTAGCTGCTGACTGCCACAGCATGCCTGGGGACGTTCACATGGGGAGTTCTCGTAGCTAAGGGTTCCCATATGGTTAGCCATAAGGGCAGTCAGCTTTGTGTTTTGGATTCATGCCCTGGATAACTCATAGTGCACAGCTAGCCTGTCCGCTCTTTGCTGAAAAGCAAGTGGACAGCTCTGAAAAGGAATGGGACGAGAAGCAGCCGCAGGGTTAAAGCCAAACATGAATCTGCTTGTGATTGCTTAACCTTCAGTTCTGACATTTAACGGTGCAGGCAGGTTATTATTTTTGCTAACCATACTGTCCTCAGAGCGGTACTAAACTAAACATCGAAAATAAGACAAAATGATGACTTTTTTTGGAAATGCAAAACAAACAGAAGGCAAGTGCGTTCTCTACTATCATCAGTTCATACATGCCACTTCATCCAGCTGGATTACATACAAATAACTACATTAGAAGTTTTTCCTGAGGCTTGCTTGTTTGTGTTTTCAATGCTGGGAATGATCATTTAAAAACAGATTAGGAGGGATCAAGATCAGAGAAAACACCCAGGTAGAAATACTGGCCTGAAGTTTTGAAAAAAGCCTTCATATTTCCATGAAAATATGCAACTTTTGCTGAAGAGACCAAAAGACATACACTGCTGGTGCTTTTTGTCATGTTTTTGTTTTAAATAGCCATTGTTTTTTCCTCTGCTGAAAGTTAAATAGTAAAATTACTATTTTCTCACAACCCCTATAAAGCTCTCCCATGTATCCAAACTCCACTGGTCTAGGTCTAACCAAAACTAAGGGCTTGATCCTGTGCATACTGAAGTTCAGACTAAAGCTCCCAAACTGCATTTGAGTCAGGACTGTGACCTCTAAAGGTTGTTGGGGTTCTGCTTCACAGAAGGTGAGGTTGGAAAGTACACACAAGTCCATGCTCGAAATGTGTGGCTACACGTCTTATAAAAGGAGACAGATAAAAATGAATAACCCCTCCTCAATGGGATTTTCCAATTAAAAACCATGCTGGACAGAGGAAAAAGGAGAAATGAGAGAGGGGATAAAATGGAGGAACAGATTTAAGAGTTGTATCGCTCAGCCATACAGATTAAATGCTATTTAGAGACAGGGGTGACACTGGATGTTAAGCAGAAGAGAATGAAGTACCAGTAGGGTGGAGGCAAGGGATAAGAAAAGAGAGCAGAGAAAGGAGAAATCAACAGCACTCCAGCAATGCAAGCAGCATTCCGTCTTACACGTGAGTCAACCACAAAGTCAAGAGACTAAAGGCTCCTTCTTCCTGCTGCCATTCAGCTGTGGGTAAATCCCTCTGCCTTTGGCCAGTATCATGCACAGCATTAACAGTTTCACTTTGGGAGATGGTCACCAGAGCTATGGCCATTGATTTGCTCCAGGCAAGCACTCCTGTGCCAACACTGCATGATGCTCTCTCCCACTTCATGCCATACTCTATCTTTGGCAGCTGCTAGGCCCTGCTCAGACCACATGCAGGGCAGCACTGCTGGCTGCAGGGGCACCTCTACCCCCCCTTTGGCATGGGTCCTGTCCACCTGCACTGCACAGCACCCACAGCTTGGTCTGCACTGTCCCAAAAAGTCTTGGGGAAGGGTTTCCAGAGGATTTATACAATCTCTCAGAAAATGTGCAAAGAGTGCATTGCTGCAGCAACTCAGCCAGGCAATTTCTTGGTTATGATGGTACCTGGGGGTGAGAGCCATGACACTGATGGCTGGCAGGAGACCAGTACTTCTTGCCTAGAAATGATACTTACTTTTATCATACTGCCTTCTCTCCCTGCAGAAAGCAAGCACAGCCTTTTTTACCCCATAACTCCCATGTGTTTGAGCATTTTTGTATTACTTGAACAAAGAAAATACATTTTAGCTGTCTGCCCCAAAACTAACATGGGAAAGTTTGTAATTACTTCATAATGAGGTTTGCACTTAACAAGTACGTTACACTCCCATGTTAAATGGTTTAGCTTGGTAATGACTGTTTTTTGTGATTCCCAAGTCACCCCAGTGGCATCAGCTCTGCTTTTCACATCTTCTGTCACCATCTTCTCTGTGCAGGCAATTACGATTGCCATATTTCAAATTAGCAGAACAAATCTTACAACACATTTAGTAAGAACTGGCTTGAGGCTATTCCTACCTGTAAAGATACACAGCATGTCATACATTTCATCTGCAGCTTTGCTGAACCTCTACAGCTCCCCATTTGGAATCCAAAATTGTTTCACTGACAGCAAAGCAACTGAATAAACATCACCTCATCCACTGGAAACATTACCAAATGTCAGTAGTTGACACTGAATGCACTCAAGGACTTCTTTATTTATTCAATAGCAACAATTTTTTCCCACATTGCTTTTTTCTTTAATGTATAGTTCTGATATTTTTTATACTCAAAACTTAAATCAGAAAATTATTCACAGATACCAGTATCTCTCTCATGTGCGAGTTAGCTGAGAACTTCTCACCCACTCTCCAAGAGACACATCAACTTAAAAGTCAAAAGATCTAATTAAGTAATAAAAAATGAAAGGAGAGGAAAAGGCAGAAGTGAGAAGGCACATATAAATTGCTAATCTGTATGTAGATCATACTACAGGATGCTTTTCATGATCCTGTCACAAATGGTAACACCCATGATGCTTCCAGAGTCACCAGGAGATGTTCTGAGAGAGTGTCAAGAGCATGAATCCTTAGAAGCTCCAAGATGCAGTGCATCATCTGGGGAGATTGCTGGGATTATGTTAACAGAGAGGTTAATAAGCGCAGAGGTTCTAATAGACCCCAGTATCTTTACAAGGGAAACGGTCTATCGTATATAGAAAAAAGCCTGAAGACTTTTAAAAAAGGATACTGTACCATAAGAGATTTGTCAAGGGCTCAGAAAATTTAAGCCCTGTGACTAAAAAAACAAACAAATGAATAAACAAAAGCAACACCACACACACCCCATACGCCAAATACCCTTGGAAACATCCTTAAAAGAGCAGCTACAGAGTTCCTTCCCCCTTATGCCCTTTCAGCCCTCACCCAGAGGCTATCTTCTTGAACTGATGTGAATTCAGCTTAGCACTGCTGCATCTCAAAGGCACTGTCTGTGCACTGTCTGTGCAAATTAGTGATGCAGTTTAGTGTACAATGGATATAAAGTACAATTCAATTTGTTAGGATATTTTTCCTTCTCACCTTCGAACGTATAATGTACTGGCATGCATTGAATGGATAGACAGATAGGAAAAACATCTTCTCAAGAATGCACAAAGTCTGGCTGCACTTGACAGAGCCTGTCAGAAACAAGCCAAGGAATGGTAAGATGTCAGCAGTTGTCTGGACTCACCGTTTGCCACATGCCATGGTTGATAAGTGGTCCACTGCTGGTCACGCGGCCTATTCCATTGTATTTCAGCTGCAGCTCTAGCCGTCCTTTGCGCAAAGCCAAGACTACCCATGTGCTGTCTTGATGGCCTCCAGCAAAGAAAAGGATACCTTCAGGATCAAAGGTTCTAAAGTCGAACTCAGCCACAAGTCTGACCGCACAGGTGCCAAGAAATAAATTAGTTATGCAGAGTTCAAAAACCACACAGTACTTTCCATACAGATACCATCAATTCTAGCAGTTATAAAGCTCTGTTAAAACATACTAGCTTTTAATGCACTCCTGAAAGACTTAAGCTGTGAAGATGGGTTTTAAAATAGCGTCAAGAATACATTACTGCACTTCAGTAATTATCCTAGGAGCTCTGCGGTCAAGGCTGCCTCTCTCAATTACTGGTTTGGATAATGTTTCACCTTACAGGACTTCATAATCCAAACAAATAATGATGATCATAGGACTAATTGTTATTGTAACAACTTAACTCCATTGCATGCATTAAAGCCAGACAGTGCATTCAACTGTCATTCTAAATTGTCCTCACCTTGTCAGCTGTTTCCTTTTGAAGCGCAGCCTGATAACAGGAGTGCCGCTGAACATCCTCCCCAGGTACAAGGATTTAATACTTTTTCCAGCAGCAAAAGGCACACATGGTATTATGTCCTATAATCAAAACACATTTTTGAGTGGTTATTCTCCTCACACAGCGGAAAGAGAATCAGAGAGTATGCCTCCTTTTCTCATGTAGTTGCTGTACACATAGTAGGTTAGGGCACTGTAATGTTTATACTCTCAAAATACTGTTGTTTTCGTACTGAGAACATTTCCTCTTTCCTTCCCTCCTCTTTCCTATCTGCCTTGGGGGAATGTTTTCCTATTGCAAAATGAAATCGTACTCATAAGATACAGGTTTTCTACTGCAGTATTGTGCCTGCAACAAAAGATGTGCTAAAAACTTGCTGTTGGTTGGTTTCTGCAGAAGCAGCCTGTGCCACTGAAGCACATCGATCTCAAATGCCTGGAGGATGAAAGCGTCAAGCGCCAAGTGTCGGTCTGTAACTTACACCATACACCCTGAGACCTTTGCACCATCCTACTGGGTCTAACTCAGAAAAGCTTGTGCAGCCAGAGGTAACTCGTAGCCAAACGAGACAGCCCTGCCAGAGGGCTGGCAGGGCTATCACTGGTATACTCTTTTTGGAATGGGGACAGGAGGAGTCTGAGAAGAGAGCCTTTCAGGAGAAATTTTCTTTTCAAGAGAGCTACTGTTTCCAGCTTACGTGACTTTGCTAATATGATTCCCTCCTGCTGGTCACTCAGCTCAAATGGCTTTGGTTCAGAGTTTCACCAGTTATTCTTAACTGCAATGTAAAATAAAGGTCTGTTCTGCAGTTACGGCAAGGAAGACTAACATACCTCACACGTATTCATGTCCCGGGAAAGTTTTACTCCCCCTCTGCCATCGCAATGACAGGTATAACTCCCTGGCGAGTTGACACAGGTCTGTTCACAGAGCTTTTCTTCACATTCATTTATATCTACACAAAACCAGCAAAGAAGAGGGGAGAAAACAGCAACTGAGTTTGTTTAAACATGAATCACTTGGGGGAAAAAACCCATATCAGTGCTGTTTTGTAGCACCTTTCATTTGAGTGTGCCCAAGTGCTCTGTAGCCAGTACTTACCCTATGCCACATCTTTACAGGAGGGAAGAGTTAGAATTAGCATCTGCACAAATCTATTTTCACAGATTCCAGCTGCCCAAAGGTACACAGCAAGTCAGTGGGAAGGCTGGAAGCAGAGCTCAACTCCTTGTCTGCTGGTGCAGAGCTCTGCGCTTTAACTTCTAGACAAGACTTCCTCCCTTCAGGCCCCTTCTGCTATGCCTGCGCTGACTGGCTCTTGCTCCTTCAACTCACGTTCAACTCAGGGACTGCTTGCTTCATTGCTACTCAGCAGATGCATCCTCAACAGACAAGTAAAATCTCGGTTTCTCATTCATTATTTTCTTCCCCCCTCCCCCTCCTTTGGCTTGTTTTTATCCGCTTCACAAACAAATGCAGGAAAACAAATTGCAATGGCCCACAGGGATCTCTTCAGGCAGACAAAAACACTTAGAGCCCTGTAGGGCTGACTGGCGTGCAGTTCAAGTCATTACGTTAACTTAGACAAAAGGCAGGGAACAATGCTAGTTTTGGAATACTTTCAAAACTTACTCCGTTGAGAAAGCTTGCAGGCAGTGTAGCCAGCAGAACTGTGCATGGTTCCAATGCATATTAAGCTCATAGTTCAGAGTAATACCACAAGACAGGTTTTGAAAGAACAACAGCTACTGCTTTGTAACTTTTCTTGTCCTACAAAGAGAGACAGCAACATGCACAGATGCTTCTGAGCTTCCACCAGATCTTATACTTGTCATAAATTCAAGAAACCCCAGTACTTTGGCTCGTGCAGCTTGATTCAAGTCATCAAAGATGAGTGCAAACTCAATGAACTCGAAGATGATTGCAAACTCCAAACTCACAACTAGGGAAAGGGAACAGAAGTCCACAGTGCAAGCAAGATTACAGAAGCTTTTACCGAAGCCTGAAATTAAATTTCTGGTTGTTTATAGCTTTAAATCATGTAATAAACGCTAACATGATGTTATTTCATGAGCTTACCCTGACAAGTCTTTCTCGTGTCATCGTACTTGTAGCCTGCATCACAAAGACATTCATATGAGCTTATTAAATTTTTACAATGAGCTTCTCCACAGATGTCTGCTGATGCTGTGCATTCATCTATGTCTGCAAAACAAGCAATTAAACAACACAACTTCAGAGGAGTATAATCACTTCACTGTTCTCACATTGGAGTGGGCTCAGGGTCAAGAGATCCCTACATTATTTTGGTAACTGAAAAACAGTATCTCTAAGCATCTGCTTTCAGGGTTAGCTAGCTATAAGTGATTTCAGGCTTTCAAAACCAGTTTGTCTTTCTTTCTTTAAGCCATTAACCACTACTGGAAAAAACAATGCAAAGTGAGCCAGGAGAAAAACTGTAAAACAAAACAACTCACACAAAATCAAAAAGCCCTGCTTCATTCAGGGGGCTAAAACTGTGGGTTAAAAAAGCAGTAAGCAGGAACTGAGAAACAGCAGTATGAATTTCATCAGAACACAGAAGGAACACTCAGTCTGTGGAGCATCACAGATTTCTGTTCTCCTTCCTCAGCCAGGCAAATAATAATTTTTCATGCATTCACAAAACTAAGATCTAAATCTGCTGATCTGTAGTGGCAAAGGGGAATTGAAGCAGCCCAATTTGTCACAGAGAAGAAGTCATGTCTGAGAGATGTTGTGGGGTTTCACCATGAAGGCAGGCAATGGACTGGAACTGGAGGTCCATAAAAACAATCAAGTGGGTTTTTAAAAGTTAACTAATAACCAGGAAAATCCTGGCGTTGACAAAACATTTGCAGTATACTGAGAGTGTAATATTTACTTTTGCTTTCTAGTACATGTTAAAACTATGATTACATGTTACACCTTGTGATTTTCCCACGTATGGGTGAACTGGCCGATGGTAGTCTATCTAGTACGCTATGTAGCCTACAAATGAACAGACAAAACCTAACTTTTTAGAGTGTGAACATGATGACAGGAATAAATGTGAAAGACAACTGAAATGCAATAATAAATCTCAGGTGGCATTAACCACAGTGGACAGTAACCTCAGCAATCGGAGGGTCACAAGCTGAAGCTACAGAACGCTTACAAGCTATGTTCACAGTGCTCTAATAGAGAGTACTAGGGTATTATACAAATATACATAAATACAGAATCAAACATAATTGCAAGCCCACTTTCTGTCTACCTGTCCATGCCAACTGGCACCAGAGGAGAATTCAAAAGTGAAGCTGGCTCTTCTAAGCAGCTGCTCCCATTAGAAAGGGATACCACATAATCTATACAGCCATGACTTTTTACAGTGGAAGTGACACAGAAATAAAATCCCACTCTGTTTTTTTGCTGGTAGCATTAATATGTTGTTCAGATCAGATACTCAAACTGTTTAGAAGTATGTCCTCACATCCATCTGTAAGAGTTATATACACAGACTTGCCTGTTTTTTCATGAGATACTCAAAACTTTAAGAGCCACTTGCGATCATTAATGAGTCTGTGTCTCAGCATGCAGTTTCTTAACACTTTTTAAATCTCAGTTGCTTAAGTTTGGGTTATGTAAATTCATTCTGCAATTTCAATCAAGTACGCCAGATCCCTACTTTCTGTTCTCAGCTGCTATGTAAAATAGCTACCAACCTTCACTAGCGCCTTTCTACAGCTATTAATATTCAGTTGCAGTGAATTCATCCATCTGTATCTACCTGAATTCAATAGCTGCCACACATACCCAAATTCAGAAAACCTTAAATAAGAAACACACAAAAGAAAAACAAATGGCTCATATACTATGACACTGTGAGACTGGAAAGATTCCTAATGACGCATCTGGCCAGCCCTTCCTCCTCTCAATGTCAGGATATGAGGACTGATCAGCTAAACCAATTTAGCATAACCCAAGTCACAAATCCTCTCAGAATCACGCCTGTGTTATGATATTGGAGAGCAGCACGGTGTGACTGCTGACAAGCCCAGGCATGCAGTGCTGGCTGGAGCACCCAGTACAACCCCAGCAGAGCACAGCTAACAGGAGCTACCAGCAAGTCTCTGCTGGGCTAGGGAGTAGACCAGGGCTACTCAGTGCAACCCAGCTCTCTGAAATACAGTCACAAGTCACTAAGCACCCACTGAAGTGAGCAGCCCAGCAAAGCTTACCTTCACATGTTTTGCTGTCTTTAAGAGTGTAACCACTGTAACATGAGCAACGGTAGCTGCCTATCTTGTTGAGGCACAGCTGGTTACAGCCACCATTCTGTGTTCTGCATTCATCAATATCTACATCAGAAGAAAGCGTTACAGTCAGTTTTTCACCTCTGTAAATAATCTGGAGGGTGAGTGTGGGATAGGCATTGGGAAGGAGAAAGACCAAACAAGAAACACTATTACAGCTGCAACACAATGATTACAAAAAGCACAAAGACTTAATTCAGACACATCAAGTACATTAGCTCAAGTTCACTTAATAAAAAAGAAAAGACAGAGAAGGAACTGCTAACTGAGGCTCTCCTTCACAGCTCTGAGAACACAGAAGAGTATCTTTAGTCACTGTGGAGGTGAAGAAGTTTGTTTGCAGAACCCAACTAATTATAACTGATGTGTTTTATACCATAACTAACTTTTAAAATTATACTATGACAGTAAGTTCAGGATGAAAGCTCTAAATAAAACAAGAACCATATATCCTTACTACTACAGAACTCATAAGAACAAAACAAGTTTTAATTTCACAGCTAATGAGCACTGTGAGCTAAACTGTGCTTCACCGAGTTGGCAGGCGAAGCCTGTGAAATTCAGCAGAGCCCAGATTTCACCCTCAATTTGCCTTACCTGCTCATTATATCCCATTTGTATATGGGACTCTAGAGTTAGCTGATGGGTAGAACAGCACATTTCATGGCATTTTATAGGAAAAAGAGGAGACATGCTTCAGACTGATCAGTTGCTGAGCTCTCAAAGCTGATTGCACACTGATCAGTCAACTGTCTCAAATGCTTAAATAAGCTGCTTGTGAGTGATCCTATAATCTCCCCACAATATTTACATCAGAAGGGCGGGCTTTGGATCTCCTGCTGTCTTGGTTGCCACAATTCTGGACTGGCTGAATGCAATTTCTGGCAATTACTTAATATTGGCAGGCAGAAAAGCAGTGGCCCTGACAGGAAGCCTTGCAGGCAGTAGCAAGAAACAGAAACCAGAGAACAAGAGGAGGGAAGATAACTTCAGTACTTCGTAAAAGAATAAAGAAAGCACTCTGGGGGCTTGGAACTTCTTGCACAAACTGTTTCTGCCTAAATCTTCTCTTTGGAGGTGGATGGAAATACACAGTGGGATTAAGCAGATATGGAATAAGGTCCTACTACCAAGGAGGCTTTAACAGAAGAATTTAATCAGTTTGTGCATCATCACACTTAGACCCCAACTTGCCTGCTGAAAGTCACTGTTCCCATTGCAGGGATGCGAGAAAGGAAGATGGGCCAGCTTCTCTGGCTCTGCAGTCTGTGATCTGTTACACCAGGGTTCACAGCAGCAGTCGCAGCAGTTCTGCTTGAAAAGCCACTACAACTCTGCTTCTGCTGCCCCTTTCAGAGGGGTGGGACAGAAAGTTGGAGCATAACTTCTTAGATTACCTTGCCAAGATCAAGCTGAGATCCATTAAAGTCATATAAAAACGTTGACGTGAAAGAGTTACCTGAGCCACAGAAGGGTAAAAACATGAGCAGTGTGTGTGGTGTGGTTCAATTCTGTGACTTTTGAATTGTGCAGCACAGTATCAGTGACCATTTGAGAATACAGCAAAACCCAACACATGTCCATTACGAGTATAAAAGATAATGAAACCCAATTACCTTTTTCACATGTTTTTCCCTGCCAGCCACGCTTGCATTCACAATAGAAGTCCCCCTTGAGATCTTCGCATTTGACAGTCCCCTCTTTGTGACAAGGATCGGGAGAACACTGGTTTGGCAAATCTGATTTATATAAGGAATAAAAAACCCAAAACAAAACAGAACAATACATTGAAGTCACTGACAATCAGGTGTTTCATTCTCATTAAAAGTCAAGACGCGTAAACAGCAATGGGGAATCACTATCAGAAATACTCACATGTGGCAAAACTGGAAGCTAATTCATAGGGCTCACATGCCAAACAAGCTGTGCCAGGAATTTTGCAGAGCACATGCAGTGGAATTAATTTCATTGCAAAAGGGAGTAAGCTACCACCCCCGTATCTGAAGGGCACATCTTGAAAGAAACAGCTCAAAGTAGCTCATTTTGAAGAAAGTTAATTCTACTCTCCCTAGTTTTGGAGAAAATAGAAAGCAGGTAGCAACTAAAGCACTCAAGGAAGGACAGGTACTCTTTTCAATTACTTTTGGTAGTTCAGCTGAGGATTTTACCAGGGCTGATAGATTTGTGGCTAGCAAAGGTTTATATCTGAAATTTTTGTCAGAGCTGTCCAACTCAGGCTTTTCTATTACACAGAATAAGAATAAAAAAGAAATATCAATGTGTTAACAGCGTAAGAATAGCAAACCACTAATCCAGTTTACAGACAGCACAATGTTTCTATGGGGTCAGCACAGAGTAAAGTCTGCCACTGATTTTTAAGCCAAGTTCCAATAGTTGGCAAATGGATTTTGTCCATAGGAAAGCAGCAAGAGATTAGTCACTATACTTTGGGGAGGATTGGGGGAACAAATATCAAACTATTCTGTAACTGCTCAATGAATGGAAGTCACCTGTCGAAATTCACCTACCCACCTACCTGCAAAACACCCAGGGTCAGTGCTTTGCACAGAGAGCTAAAGGAAGGATGAAAGAAAACCCTTGCCCTTGCAAAAAATTAGTTAGTGGCTATCATGTAGTAGTAACCTGTTACACCAGTGTTCTAGATCAGTGATCTTCGAAAAACATGAATGTGTTAAGTGTTCCCACAACCTTAACCAGAAGGAGTAGTGCAGAAGCTCATTCTGTAGACTGCAAAGCTCATCCAGTCAAAGCACCTTTCTGTTTACATACCCCCTTCCAGCTGTGGGGTTCAAGAGAGACAGGGCTTCTGCAGACTCTCTGCACTTGCGTGAACTTCAGTCACAGCCCAGTCTGCCACGGATGCCACCTTCTACAGAGAATGTCTGAACCTGACCATAGCCTTAGCAAACCTGAATGAATGTATATTTACCATGGGACTGACCTTCTATACTGGAGCAGTTAAACCGTCAGTTCCACTGTCCTCTGGACTCAGCAGCACACGGAATGTATTGGAAAAGGAAGTCCTATAACTTGAATGCATGATGCCCACGCTTCTCTTCTGATGAACATAGATGGCAGCTTCTCCTGCCTGACCAGCTGTGTCCCCAGAGTGGGGGTGACACAGCTACAAAGTAATGATTCTGCCCATTTCTTTTGGTGCGTGATACAGGAACTGTTGGCATCTGCTGCAGCCAGCAGCCTTTAAAGGCAGAACTACTATCATTAGCAATGGCTTCTGCCATCCTACAATCTTGGCAGCACATCCTTACAACTCAGCAGAAACCCAGCTCAGTGCAGACAAAAGGAAAAGTTTATGAGAAGTGGACCAGACAGGAACATTTCCAGCACCTGATCAGCAACAGCCCTCTGCAGACCAAGTTTGGTCTGTGATATTAGATTTGCAGTGCAACAAGTGCTCAGTGGATACACATTAAGCAAGCAGCAGCAGCAGACCCTTTTTCATACAGTGGTTCTGCCCGAGACCAATGTTCGCCAACATCCAGTTCAGACTTTTCATAATATTCTGAAACATTATTTGTGAATTGATGGGCATATGGGGTGGCAGGGAGTCATATAGGGAGAGGAACTGTTTGTAGATTAGTAGCCCCGTCAGATTTCTCAAATTGAGAGAAGTTAAGAATTGGATTAACACCTACTTTAGTCAGGATTATACTGCTTCTGCATGTCTCTTCTTAACTTCCTCTGTGTGACCCTGGAAGTCACCTTCATGACAGGCTGCTTTGAAAAAACTTTAACATTTACATGAGTGCAGGCTGAAGCAACTCCCTTTGATGTCTTATAAAGCACTGAACAGCATTTTTGTTTGCACCGGGTGCCTTAGATTTGAATCACAGTAATGGTTGGGTTGGCAGGCGCCTCTGGAGGTCACTTGTCCAACCCCCCCTGCTCAAGCAAGCAGGGCCACCAAGAGCCAGTTGCCCAGGACACTGTCCAGACAGGTTTTGAGTATCTCCAGAGATGGAGACTCCACAACCTCCCTGCGCAACTTGTATCAGTGCTGGTTCACCCTCACAGTGAAAAAGTGTGTCCTGATGTTCAGGCAGAACCTCCTGCGTTTCAGTTTGCTTCACTGCCTTCTGGACTTTCGGTTTACCTTGTGGACAGCCATTAAGATTGGTGCTATATTAGGCGTAAAAATAATGCAAGAGCATATGCTCAAATGTTGGATAGCATTTGTGTTAATAGCTATCAAGAAAAAATGGTCAGATTCTTGAGCTGCAATGCACACCAAATTACCTGAAGACTGAAGCTGGATGCACACAGTGTTGCAGTTTATGCAGATTACCATGGAGTAATAATTTCATATTTCTTTTATGTTCATCACATTGTACAATATAAAAGTTTTCACCACTCCTTTCTCTATAGGGTATTTAATTGAGCTTTGGACATAAGGACTGTCTACTGCAAGTTTAAAAACTATGACAAATGCACCTGTCCACTAGGTACATGTTTATAATAAAGATTCCACTGTTCTGAAGAGGACTAACAGATGTCAGAAATCAGCAGATGATTGGCAATGGCTGTCATTAATATAGTCCATTTTTGAAGTCTATATGGAAACAAGATTTACGTAAGTACACTGACTGCTGCTTCCAGTTCATTCTCTACACTGTGAATTTATTTTTTGATATTCACAAAACAGTGCAAATAAAACTTCATCGGGAAAATGCTAGGTGGCAAAGATTATGACACTTACTATTAAAAAGCAGGCACACGTGACCTAACAAAAATTCCATTGTGCTTTTTAAGGCCACATGCAGCTTCACTTCCAAAAAATCCTGTAGAGTTTTCATAATTCTTGCAGAACGAAATCCCTAATTCCTAGCTGACCTACAGGACCTCTTTTAGAAAAAGATCCAGATCTGCAGACCAAAGTACAGGTCTCTGTGTGTAAGGTGAGCATCTATCTGCAAAGCAATTGTCTTAAATTCTCATTGCAGTCCGTGGAGATCTAGTCAGTGCAATAAAAAGAGTCCGCAGAGTGATTCAGCTCTCCCCCCAGAGAAGACACAGTTTGGTCAGTGGAATCCCTCTAGGACTACTGACTGCAGATTAACTCTCTGCTGACTGTGATGGGAATACTGCTCCTGTAGACACCTATGCTGGAAACACCTGCATCTACCTCTCTGAATCTGGAGCTGAATCTTACCTGTAACCCTGATCTAAAGATCTTATGAAACGAAGAATCCTCAAATACTCTACTAAGCTGTCTAATCACTGTCACAGTTAAAATTTGTACCTTATTTCTAGAATAAACTAGTCTAGTTAATCCCCTGCAGCCCTTAGGTTGTGCAATGTCTTTGTATGCCAGATTAAAAGAGCCTTCCACTACCTTGTTTTGAGAAGAGAAAGGTTGTTAAGAAACAGAATTTAAATGTGTCTTGCAGGCACAACCCCACAGAGCTACATAGTCTTTCGGCAGCATCTGCGAAAAATTAAGAGGCACACTGGAACTGGCCAAGCACAAAGCCTGTCATTCTTCCAAGTGTTTCAGGCTCCTTCTCCATTACTTCTCCTGTGAATTGACAATGGCTAGCCAAAACTCAACCATTTAAAAATATTTTAATATTTTAATGGGGGAAAATATTATCATTTTATTTCCAAACCACTGCATCTGCAATGGGCAAAAATCCCTAAAAACAATTATTCAGCTTTTATTTTTTCAGATTTTTTTCATCACTACCCTTTAGACTTGCATTTCTAGAACACTGATTAGCTGTTTAGAACAAGCGTTCCCAGTTAATGCCACCATTTTCAGCAGAAACTCCCATCTCTTCGCTGTGCCACACACATGAGCAAAAAGAAGCATTCAGCCTCACATCCCACTTCCAACTAGCTGACATACCACAGCTGACACAGGCACCACAGTTCTGAGCATTCCCAGTTCAGAGGACTCACATTTGTAAGTGCTACTGCTGCATTATATGAGGGCAAGTCTTCACATGCCACTTATTAACCTTGGAATTTACTCTTCAAAAAATGTTGCTGTAATGCAGTTTATAAACGCGAAAGGTCGACTAAATCCTGAGCCTGCTTTGGTAGCACTGGTATGAACACATGACTAATCAAACTTGATCACAGTAAGAAACCGAACCACAGGGGCAAAAATGAAAATAAATATGCATACATGTGATTTTCTCCACATTTGAACTGATGTGCTCCCAGAACATATTTAGAATATTTATGCAGCTTTATACCTTTAGCACTGCTAAGCTTCAACAGGGAACTAGAAAGGTATTAGAAGAGTTCATTAAATTCTGGTTTCTAATGTTAGTAATGAACAAATACCCCTTCCCCCTCCTACACAGATATCAGTTTGGCTTCCAAACTGATCTGAACTTTTAAAGGTTGTAGTATTTAAAGCACAGTCACACAATGCGTGAAACTGATCTCTTTCATGTAAAGAAGTCCAACACAGGCCTGGGTTTGACTTTAAGCTTTTTTTAAAGTCTTTTAAAGATTTCTTAATAGCAGTGAGCCAAAGTTGGCATTCAAGAAAAAGGAAAATGAAAGGCCAAGCACAGTGTACAACCTTATGGTAAATCCTATTTCTCATCCGTCTCGCTTCTCAGACTATTCAGACCTTAGGAAACTGGTGGAAAAGAAACGTCTTGCACCATAAAATACCAAAGCACTGAAACATGACAGCAAGATGGCAATAGGTTATAAAAGGGAAAAGGTCTTGTTTTGCTGCTCAGACAGGACAAGCAATATGGATTTTCAAGCCTAAAGAATAGGAAGAGCAGTACTAAAATACTATCGAAAATAGAGATGGATGAGCCAGTCCCACTTCTTCAGGTATTATGAGAGAATATTTAACTACAATATACAAACCAAAAATGCTTACTATGAACGCATGTAAGGAAATCTGGACTTCTTGTATACGGCGACCCATATTTCTGAATACAAGCTGAAGAACAGAAAATGAAATTTATTATTATAATGATGACATGGCAACTGTTCAAAGCATATAAAATGATACCTGGCCTGCAAGAATTTGGAGGGGTGCAAAATCTATGCAATATTATAATCCCCCAGATGCCTTAAAATTCTTAAGTTCATTAAAATTTTTTAGCTCTGATGTACAGCAGTTATAAGCCATCTGAAGAGGGTGATCACTTAACCAGATGCTACTATGATTTTAAAAGCATGTTAGTAGCTACTCAAATTTGACCTACTAAATCTCTTAAAAAATCTAAAAAGCACATGGAGTTTTCTCAAACCGTTGGCATTTGTGATTTTAAGTACTACATATTAAACACAAATAGAAAACAATATGATGCCAAGACTATGATACATACAATAGAATAAGCCAGTGCTTCAATCAGTAAGGGCACTATTTTTTTTTTTTTTTTTTAATTAAGGACATTAGTTAATAGCTAAGTTAATTAATGTGGGGAAAAGGTGTAAGATGTTACATTATCTAATAATGCTGCAATACAAATGCAACACCAACACTTTAACATGCAGAAAACACATAAAGGATCTCTCTATGCAAATCTATACACAAGTAAAAAAACCACCTCAAAATCACATAAGGAACGTACAGCCTATCTTAAAAGTTAGCAATGCATGTTTATTGCAATGAGATTTCCATCACTTTCCTTAGCAGAGACTTCAGCTGTGACAAGCTCCAAGTTAGGTACCCCATACCAGCACTATCACAAAATGAAAGTAAAAGCTGCAACTCACCCAAGTATTTCGGGTAAAAATACTCCTGTAGAAGGAAGAAAAAAAAAAGGCAAAGATTTATTGAATAATATTTGCTTCTACTGTCATACCATTGAAGAGCTGCTGTTAGTTCGGTGGTCTTGCATGGCAATCATTTAACATGGTCCAACATACTAATTTCATTTTATCCAGAGCCAGAAGCAACACAGTATCATATATGCATTTTGTCTTTTGAAAAGGAAAGAAACATTAGCTCCAGTCTCAAGTACATGTACATTCTAATGGTACATGGCCACGTGTTGCTGTTCCCTATCTTGTGTCAACAAAGTGTAGCCATACAGTGGGAGCAGCAGTTTGCTGATGTGATGCAGATCTAACCTTGCACATTAGAAAAACACTCAGCCTGGTGAGGCCTTGCCAGGCACACGACTGCTCGCGCCGATGCAGAGAAACAGCAGGAAAATGCAGCGGTGCTGCATGCAAGTCTGAGAGATTGGCCTAAGATGATCATTAAACCACATTCTTAAATACAAAAATGCATCACCAGGAAAAAGCATTTCTTTCCAATTTCACTTCATACTGGATTTCATACTGTGTAAGTCACTAGTTAAGTGCTGTTAGAACTGTCATTGGGGCATGCAATGAGGGAAAACTTGTGGATTGCACCAGTGCTTACTTTTTTTTATTTAAATAAAGCATTTCTCAGCTAATTACGAAAGCATATGCATAGCGTAATTCTCCTTTCATACAACATGAGCAATTTTCATATAGCACTATCAGCAGTGAGACTGGGACAGTAAATATCCTGTATTCTAAAAAATTAATTTGGTCTATCCGATGTGCAAGATAAGAAACTATTTTATCTTCTCCTGTTATTACAGATGTTTGGATAAGCTCATGCATATGTACAGGCATGTGCACACAACAGAGACAGGCACACACCGTGAGTCAATTTGACCTGGACTGTCTAATGCAATTAACTGCATTGCTGTCATTCACCAGAAAAATCAATCACTTCTGGCAAATATGCTCCAGTTACTGAAATGCACCATGTAAATATTCAGCCTAAATCATGACAGCATCAATAAAGAAGTACGAGAAGTAGCTTCCACTTATTCTCATTTTCAATTCTGACATGAGGGTAATAGGCTTGGCATCTTCTGGGTTTGAGTTTTGTAATATCTCTTCAGGTCAACAAACTGAGTGAGGAGCTCAGAACTCACTGCAGTCCCCTCTCTTTTTTTTTTTTAAGGTTTAGTTTTGGAAAAGACAAGTCAAAAAAATACAGTCAAAATAAAAGTAAATCTAAGCAGTCTAAGTATTCAGATGAGTGCCCAGCTGTGCTCTAACCACAAACTGAACTTCAGCCAGCACTTGAGGAGAAAAAGATAGCGGCATGTAATGAAATATTCCAAATATTTTTTTCATTATTTCCCCTTTATTCAATACACATCACAAGAATGTGCAGATGTGTTTAACCACCAACAGGACAATCCAGACACTGGCAAGAACAACTTTTTCTGCACTCACAGGACAAGAAATAGGAGCTTTCATATTCACGGCCATCAGCCTAATTGCTCCAAGTCAGTGATGGCAAAGGCATAAAACTTCATTTTCTCCTTGACCTTTGATGAATGAGTTGAGTGCTAAAAAAGTTGTATAGAGTTTACTTTTGAATGAAAGATTAAGGTAACTAGTTATTTTTATTGCACAAATAACTTTCCAAATGCAAACTGACTGTATATTGATTCAATGCCAGTTGAACAGCAGAAGAGTGAAACTCCAAGACACTGTACCACCACAAGCTTCATTTCACGAGGTACATAACAGAGGTAAGTGATTTAAACACTTTTTATTATTAGAATTATTAATAATTCTAATTTATTAATTCTACTAATAGAATTAATTTAACCCTTCTTTCGCTGTCTTCCTCATTTGCTTATGTTATACAAAACTACTTGCTCATCAGTAGCACTTCTCAAGGTCTACAGGACCTGCTGATAAAACCGTTCTAAAATAAAGCAATGTGATCACAGGTTCTAACATTACTCATTCTTGTATGATGAACTTTTATCTCTGTAATCATTTTTCCTTACGACAGGCTTCTGGAAATACAATGACAACATGTTTCCATTCAGCCAAAAGATTTATCAAGAATGAAGGACAAATTGTCTTCCACCTTGAGAAAAGGAACTTGCCTAAGCTGAAAGTAGCAGTCCCTTTTCAAAAAACACTGGCGACAAGTTTTCCCAGTTAAAAATTGAAGTTGTGCATAACCTGCACAGAAAGACAGCCAGACGTGCATTATTTCTCGTGTGAGCGCTCAACTTCACAATGCCTTTTTAGTCTTCTGTACTGTACCTAGTCTTAATGACTCACAGATGTCAGGGAAGAGTCAGGTCTTTGTAGAGTCAGGTCCCTGTTAAAAGTCTGAGACTCATCTTCCCTTCACCAGCAGTCTCCAGTCGTATTTTCAGGATCCAACAAAAATGCCAAGAGAAATGCTTTGAGGCTTGCTAAGGAGGAGTTAGCAAAGATTCTCTGTTACTACTTTGCTAATTTATCAACATTTCTCAATTTCAGCCTCACCAAATGTCTCACCATTCAGAAAGCCACCCAGTATTCACAGGATCGAAACGCAGTAGGTTGTTTTACTGTGACCACCATGACAGCAAAAGTCACCATGAAATTATAGTAAGTGTTAAATTTTCAGCTTGGACTCTAGTAAAAGAAGTCAACATTTCAATGTTGTCAGCCCTTCTCCTTTGGATCTGCTTTCCTAATTACTACTGAAAATAAAAGCAGGAGCAATGGGCTTTTAAAATGTAAAGCTATAAACAAAAACATGTTGGACATAAACATCCTCTGGATAGGCTGCTGTAGAGATGCTGACCTTACCAAGCTTTCTAACCACTCTGTCTGGTAGTAACGTCCCAGTGCATGCATGAGCAAGACAATACCTTGCAGAAGCACCACCCTCCACAGAAGACCAACCTTCATGAATGTAGTTGCAACAATTCCAACCTCTGTGCCTGCTCCGACCAAGAAAACCTTTACGTATTTCCACCCCTCCTTTCTGTGACCCAACACAACTTCTGGCTGGCTGGCTCCCACATACCAACCAGTATGACTGGGACACCAGAAGCTTCAATAGTCAAGGGCCTGGCACCAGGACACCCACAGCCTGCAGACCAGCATGTGGTATGAGTTACACACCACACATCACATGCCACCATATAGCTCAGCAGAGTATAGCTCAAAGATCTCAGGTAAAGAGGGAGCAATAGGAGAGACTGGGAAGTGCCTCACATCTACAAGTCTCCACCCTGTCAGTGAAGTGGAAAGTATGGCATGGGGCCAGTCCCTCCAGGCAGGTCCTGGCTTGCTTATTTCAGCTCACTCCAAGAGACCTGTCCTTTGCTGTCCAGGAGACAGAGCTGTGATTTGACAGAAAAGATTTTAGCTCTACAGCCCCAACCCCTTTCACATGAACACGTGTACATGCTAGAAGCAAGAAGTGTTGCGATGCATTATAAACAAGTACTGGTTTCCACAATAGTAGTGCAAGACCTAAGAGTGCATGCTTTTATTTCAGGGTAGAGTGACACCAAACACTTTTTCATGGGGTTAAGATGTTCCTCTCCCACCTACATCCAGAGTTTATTCCTACCCTTACAACACACCCACTACAACACTTAGTGTGGATATCTAAAATTAAAAGAGAGCATAAGTTTAAAAGTGTCCTCAAAAAAACCCAAGCCAAACAAACACACACACCCCAAAACTCAGGTTGTTCATTTTTATGTGTTTCTTCTTCCAAACATTAATGGTTGCAGTGAAACAGTTAAGAACAGTTTCTGTAGAGCCACCCCCACAATACCATGCATTGAAACAAATGAGGAGAACAGCACCATGAAGGTAAGAATTCACAGCAGGGCTGTGGAGTCAAAGGGGCAGAAGTACCTACATCAGCTTCCCCACCAAAGGAAACCTACAGTGCGACTGGGGTCACCACCTATTTTCAACTCTATGGCCAAACTCTCCCTTAGTGGTAAAATCCAGAAGTTACACAAATTATATTGGGTATGCATTAGTCCTGCTGCATTTTTAGAGAAGATGGAAGAACACCAAATCAGAACAGGCATCAACATGAGTCACTGTATAAAAATAGCCCTTCTGAAAACATAACAATGACCCTGTCTACACCAGGAAAATGTTCTCACTGTTGCTTGAAGTAATTGGCAACACTGGAAACCTCAGCCAAAAGGGCCTGCCAACTGCTTCTGTTTATTTGGCTTGAGTCAGGTAAGCTTGATCAGCACCGAATCTGATCAGAATCATGTTTGAGCTGTAGCGGTAGCAGATAAAAGATGTAGTTGACAGAAGGACTACTCATGTTCCTGGGCAACTGGCTTTTGGTGGCCCTGCATGGGAGTTGGACCAGATGACCTCCAGAGGTGGCTGCCAGCCTCAGCCACCCTGCGATTCTGTGATTCTCTGACTGCAGCACTGCTAACACTGAAGGATCTCACAGACTTGTGTTAGCAATGGTAATTTCTAAAAAGCACTTTCTTAGTTACCTAGTTACCTCTCAGAGAGCAGTGACAACTCCCACATTATGCACTTTTCTCATTTCCATATAATGACTCTCCCTTTTCCTCTTTCCTTCAGGACTGAATGTTTGTCTTGGGCATGGCCTGACCTCCTCCTTTATAAATGTACTTTATGTTTCCACACTGCGGGCCTGCACTACCCTTGCAAAGGAATGGCCACTAGCAACCATAATTTGCTATAATTTAGTGTTTGGCAATAGGTAACTGTTATAACCTGAGAATGCAAATCTCATTAATGTTCAAGAGCCCTCTGCATTTTTTGAAACCCCGCCTGGGCTTTTGACGCATAGCAAATCTCAAGCTGAGTGATTAGGCCTTCCTCCCATACAATGTAATTAAACCATCCTGCAATTCAGAATTTGAAATATGTAGAACCTATAGGTATAGAAGTTATGCTCAAATCAATGCCATGTTGCTTGCACAAGCTTTCCTTCTCACTGTGAGGAACCCTACACTCAGCCAGGTTAGTTTGCTTCCTACTTTGGGGTGGGGGCGATCTGCATTTTCCATGCAAGAAGCAAGGAGAACTCTCCACAACTTGGCACGTAAGGCTTTAGAGAAGCAAGCAGGTCACATTACAATCCAAAAGCAGCCTCCATGTCTCATCTCCTACCACCAAAGTTACAGGTGCTTATTGCAGCTTTTAGATTTTGTGTCCATTCGCATCCACTTCACACCGTACAGCTATTCTGGTGCACAAAGACTGCGACTGCCCCTTCCACCAAGTTGTTGATCTTTCCAAACAAGAAGCATTCAAGACCACCCTCTCCAGCATCACCCATTTCATAATGACTAGGTATCTCTGCAGAATCCTGAAGGCTGGAAACAAAGACCACCTGCTGTCACAGCTTCCCTTCCCCTCTTCTGAAGGGCAGGACTATTTCCCAACAGCTTACTGAGGTGCCACTTCAGCAAAAGAGGTTGTTCTGCAATGAGGAAAACCCCACCAATGATTAGAATGTACAATTACTGGGAAAAAAGTAATGAAAGGAAATAAAAGAAGAAGAAAAAATGTTTCTGTGTGTCACAGCCAAGCAAAACACACACTTTTACATTTGTGAAGATGTAGGGGGCACAGAGAGATGAATTCTATATGCAGCCTGAGGCAGGGTTTGATCGGACAGTAATGGTGTGAAATGGATGTAACTGGTGCCGAGGGCCGAATATTCCAACAGAAAACATTTGTAGAGTGATTCCAGTGAGTTGGCTGTATGTGCTTTTGAGTTATTCTTAATGCGCTCCAATCATGAGTGCCTTGAGGTTTCCTCCGCTGCTTTGGGCTTCAAAGGCTACCTTCCCACCAGCTGTATTAATGTGCAATTTGAAAAGAGGATCTCAATTTGATAACAGATGTTCACTTGGTGTTGCTTGCTTGAACCCTTACTTGTTGCAATAGTTACAATATTTGTACATGTGGTTAAACTAACACTTACTTAGAAATTTCAGTCAAATTAAGCAAACCAGGATCTGACAAAACACCTAGCATAAGTAAAAGACGGTCTCCCTTCAACATCTTATATTCTGTCACTACTCTGCAATTATTTAAACCTTATTTAAAATAGAACAGATCATACATCTCATCCAACATGATTTAAATGTTTGTGATCTCTCCTGCAGCTCTGTAATATTTTACCCACTGAAGCAGAAGAAATACAGTATTTTTTCCCTTTCCTGTAATCTAGTGATACTGTTCCTTAGGATTTTGCTTACCTGCAGAGGTTGCAGTAGCTCACGCTGACAGTGTTCAGCCACTTTAAGGCATTGCTGGATTTGGCCTCAGATGGGACAGGCAAGCGAGGAATAGGGAAGTGACATATGAGACAACACTAGGTCCTTGTGACAGAATATGATCTCATACTTCCCTGTTCATTATTTTAATAACTAAGTAACTTTTGCTTTTCTCTTCCTGTCCTAAATGTTTTCTAGAATTGAATTAGGACTCCCTGTTCTAGGAGCTGGCCAAATGCGGTAGCTCTCCAGATGCACATGATTTTGTACATTGCAAGCATGACCCATTCGCCTTTTACCTCTTCATTTATGCATCCCTCTGTCCTGGCAGGCGTGCAGAGTGAAAACACCACCAACACTTGTCCCCTCTCCCTGGGTACCCTCCTTACTTTCCAACTTTGCCCTTCCTCTGGGTCCCACTGCTGATGCTCAAAGGAACAGGAAGAAAACCCAAAACAATAAATAAGGAAACTTCCCCACAGATGTGTACATGTGTGGAGAGCCTCTAGAGCAGCAGGTCATAACAGAACAGTGATGAAGGTAGAGATATGGAAGGGAGACCTGCTGAAAAACTTCAATCGGATTCTCCAAGACTTGACTGTTCACTCACTTCTTTGACAGCGTGAACTGTGATAATCCTTTCTGCTTCTCCCCTGGCACATGGCCTTCCCAGCCTCATGCTGTCCTTTCCAACGTGTTGGTGCAACCCTTTGTGAAGTTGCATGGTGAACTGGACCTGGGAACTGATCCAGCTGCAAAATGACCCTTTTTCTCTCCAGACTACTTTTCTTTAGATTGGTTACTTAAATGAGTCCATGCAGTTGCAGAAATTGCTGTGCAGGAAGGGTGAACAGAATAGGCAAGGGAGTTGCTGACTCCAACTAGATCAGCTGAGGTCCCAAATGTGAAACCAAAGCCCAAAAAGTAATGGGAATGGAGGAGATGCAAATCTCTCTGCTATGCCCTGTCTCAGTTTCTTCTAAATCTGCGATGGTGATTCCCTCCTTGTTCTTCATACTTACTGGAAAGTAAATGCTTGTAATTCATTAAGTTCACTCAGGGTTTAGAGCACACATGAACCACAACTGCCAATTTATACAGAATCAATGTTTCTCTTACCTGATTCTTACGCAGCTGCACTAACAAACTGTATTAATTCCCAGCAGGCTGCTCCACCTTTTTTTTTTTTTTTTTAAATTTAAAAAGAAAATTAAACGAGCCCATGGCCACAAAACCGTTTTCTTCATTTTTTAATTGGCTTTTCCCCCCTCTCACCTATTTTATTAACACCCATTCTATTCCTCTAAAAAAATGACTTACCCTAACTTTATCTGGTTTTTCCATTATCTTCTTTCTTGACCCAAACCTGTATAATCTCCCTGCTTCAATTTACCCCTCTTAGCATCTTTTTCCATCCTAACTTCAAACAGCCCCTCAGTGTAATATTAGCCTCTTTTGTCTTCTCTTGTGCCTTCTCTCCCTGCTGCACAGGAGGATTAGCATGTAGTACTTTCATGATGTGGTGTTTCAGTATTTCCAGGTCTATTCTGAACTTCTGGGCTAAACTCACATGAGTGGAAACAGATAAAGATCAGGTAGGCATGAGTCCAGCAGAGCTGACGGAGCTGTGACTGCTTCCACCAACAGCAAACTTTGCTCACCCTTCTCAGTAACTTTTGATGAAGCAGCATTTAGCTAACAAATGTATGACCTGCCTTCTAAGGCAGGCAGAAGTATTTTTGTCACCTTCCTGCTGCTGAACTCCACCACCACAAAAAAATGCTGTGTCTATGTCACCAACTAGGTAGGTGCATCTTGCTCCACAATTCCAATCTGTTTGCCTCCCAGATCAGTTAAACCCATGGGATTTTGGTACAACACTCTCCCATCCTGTGTTTCCTTTATATGAAACTACAGGGAGAAGAAAAAAAGGAAAGGGTGAACACCTGGTGGACACCAGGATCTCATCCCAGCTGAGTGGGATGCCACTGCGGCATACAGCTGGGCACTCAAACTTTCTACTTTCTTCTTCTCTCCTTCAATCCATTCCTGGACAAAAGTCTAAATCTCCCCATATTTTATTTCTCAAAATCTGTTAAGCAGGTACCACTGTGCCTGGGAATCCATTCTTCCATATTCTTCCATGCTTGAGTCCAAGCAGGTTAAACCATCAGCACAGAATTGTCCGGTAACTCTTTCCCTCTCTCAGATGAATTCTGCACCAACAAGAAGAGATAGAGTAAGTTATACCAGCTATAAATCTAGCCCTTCTTCCACACTCTGCCAAAATGGTCTAACAAACTAGGATATCGAGAAGAATTTTCACTCCCTGGGTACTCAGATTTTTGCCTGGATCTAGAAAGGAATATTCTATACAGGGACGATGACATCTGTATTTAAAGATGGTATCAGTATTTTTCATGTCTAGATTACACAACATTTGCTAAATTACTCAAAGATATTTCACACTGCTTTACTCTCCCAGTAACTCCTTTCCTCTGCTACGTGCCTTCATACTTTTCTGACTAGTATTTACAAACGTGTATCTACCTTGCTACTAGAAGTAAGACCTAAATATTGTCTGCCAAGCACCCCCCCTAAAAGATTAAAATTTGGATTACTCTAGTCTGTGCATGCAGCTCATCTGTGTTATCATGACCACGTCACATAACAGAACAAATAAAGAAAAAAATCCAATGAGCCTGTAACACTATGAAAACAAACCAAACTGACCATTATCACACCCTACACATTGCTTCATCTGCATTTCAGCTTCTCAGTAAATCCAGCCTAGCAGAAAAACTGCTGACATTGCTGGACATTTTGTTAAGATCAGTAATTTTCAAGACATGACTGCAGAAAGTCCCAAAAAGCCTGATCTGGCCTCACTGCTGCCCTTGCCATGACTGGGAGACTGGACTAGATGAGTGGACTGGAGACCTCTTCAGTGCCCTTCAGCCCATGTTACCCTGTGATTCTCTGCCAGTGTTTTGTGTATCTGACAAGCCACAGATTTTAACAGCAGTTTGGATGCAAGTCCCTCAAAAAGCAGAACTTTTCATGTGCCTGCCTGTGAATCAGATTTCATTCTGCTTGCATATGAAAACCAGCTGGCTTTCCAAGGTACTTCATTGAGGGACAAATCTATGAAGAGTAAACATAGGTGGCCAGCATTTCTGGTGGGCCTAACACCTTTCAAAGTACGCAGCATGGCAATTCCAATGGTGACCTGCAGGAAGACCAGTAATTCTTCAACAGTAACAACAGCAAGCAAGATGTGCAGTGACAGATGCTCTACTGATCAACTGTGGTACCAAACGATAAGAGGCTGTATTCAAACACCTTCTCTATGCTGAACCTTTCAGAATAGAGAAATTCCCTCCACAAGGACACTTTTTGCTCTATTTATTCTTTAGAGAAATCCAACATTTCCAAGAACACCAGCAACTACACTCCCTTCTGCCCTTTGTTTTACATGCTTGGATGACCACATTTTTAGAACAGGTCAACCAAATTCCAGAGCAGTTTATCAGTCAGTTAACAAGCTGTAATACCTTGACTGCATACCAAGGTCAAATATTTCTGCAGTACTGCTTTTTATAAGGCCTCATCAACATTTTAAGTAAGCTAACATTCTTATCTCTATATCCAAGATGTTTTGCAACTTCATCACATCTATCACACCTAGCATATCTTTTTAACAGATCACATTTAGAAACAGTCCTCCTACCTCCCATGAACATGTTTTCCATCCTTATTTTTCCCCACCATATTATCTTTTCATTTTTCTGTTTGGTACCTCTAGCATAAATGAAATTATAAACCAGGAACCATCCCAGAATTCTGCAGTAATATCTAAGGATGTTACAATCAGTTTCATGAAAAAGACAGGCTGCAAGACTCATTAACCCAGGCTCACACTTGTTTTTACCATGTATAGTCATACAAATGGCATAGACTGAGTTTTGTTCTGCCTCCTAAAAAAACCCCAATCTAAAAATGTTTCAATTGATCTTCCTTCCTCCAGTCTGGGCGAGCTGATATTTATATTTTCCGTAACATAAAAGACAAAAGCTGCACTGGCCTACAAATGAATGGCTATTTGGCCCCGCCTAATACACTATTCTTAGCAGCTGAAGTAAGTAATCACACATGCGGCAACACCCACATTCAGGTTTCAGAAAATGTGTATCTTCTGCTGCCTGCCTGCAGATGTTGCTCTGGAAAGCTGATCACTGAAACAATGGAAGGCGCAGAGAAAGAGTGCTCTGATATAGGTACATGATTTTCATTTCTATTTACTGGTCTGTCCAGTAAATAGGCATTTTTCTATAAAATGTTATTCTTGGCTAGATGTTATAATTGGCTGGATCAAGCTATGGTTTTACCTGGGAAGCATCATGCAAACTACGCTACAGCCTTGCTTCATCTTGCCTGAACTTTTGGAGCTGTCTGATTGAATCAGTTAATGCAATTTCTTAACACATATTTAAGTCATAGGTCTTGAAATTAGGCCTTGAAATTCTCTTCACACAACCACAGGAGAGTTAAGAACAGCACGATTTGTAAGGACTCATACATTTCATTACATCACCTGATGGGGGGGGAGGGGGGGGGGGGAAGAGGGCGCGACAGGGAAGAGAGACAACACTTGTGCTCACATCAGAACACTTTCTTGAGGTCAAACAGAGAAGCAGCAAGCTATTGACTAGTCCCAAACTAACCTTTAGTTGTCAAGGCTGCAAGACCATTTCTCTCATGGGACAGTAAACAGCTAAATACCTACATTCACGCTCATCCGATGCTTTAAAGCATAAAACCTGGGAGACACAACAGCACAGATCAGCAGTGCACTGATGTGTTCCTCACGGCTTGCCTACTACGAGGTTAGCCACAGGGCTCAGCGCAGGGCAAGAAGTGCTGTCACTGTTTCTTTCCGCTATGACCTAAGTAGTTAATCCTGGTGACCAGGTCCAGCAGGCAGACAAAAATTTCAGCCTTCCTAAACTACAAGGAATCATCAGCAGCTGTCAACAGCAATCTGTACATTTCCCTGGTCAATAAGAAGTCCTCACTTTCACGGTTGTAGCACGGTTCAGCTACAGCCTGACAATACACTGAAGCATGACTGCAGTTACTGTAATTCCTCAACTGCTAGGTGTTGTTTATCAACAGTATTCACCTCTCCTGAGTCAAGTCTGTCTCAGCTAGCTTCCTTCTTCTGTCAGTCAACAGGACAGGACATACAACACAGCATCAGTGAAATGACAGCATGATAGCCTTTAAGGGACACTTCCATTACCTCAGGTGCATATTAATAGTCTGTCCATCAAATCCACAGATACTTCTGGAGTAGTCACCTATGCCTCACAAAGCACTGAAGGCTTCCAATGTGTAGAGCGGTAACAACCTGCATACATGAACTCTGCCACTATGCATTAGAAAACTGCTATCAACAACAGCTGCTGCCTTCGTGTCACATACTGATTGCAAAATGGATAGGAAAGGCCATAAATCCCCTGATAGGTGGTGGCACGCTTGCTTCCCAGTCAAATTGAAATGAACTAACAGGAAGGAGTAGGACATGCTGCACGTAACAAGCAAGTTCACAGCTCTTGGGAGGTTTATGTCTCAGAAAAGGTAGGATCTTATGTCACTGCAGGCCTAGAAGTATTATAAAATACGGTACTTTGGTAGAAGTGCATGCAAAATAAGCCAGGGAGCACAGACACTAGAAGATCCTCTAGCCTAAGTGATATTTCTTCAGAGGTTTTCAGAACTAGAGAGACCTAGCAGTAGTAACAAAGAAAATCCAACCAAAAAATCAAAATCATTTGCAATGACAGAAAGTTTGTATTGTCCTACAAAACACACTTAAACAGCATGACTGGATCTTATATTTACACTTACTTATATTTACTTATTTACCCTTACTTTTATATTTAACTATCATATTATACATGATAAGATTTTAAGCCAAATTTACTTCACTATTTCCATTACAGTAGGAGAGCTGTATATTTTTTCCAATACACAAAGTAAGTACTGAGTACTGTTAAAAACTCCTGTCACACTTACACAGTCTACCACCCTCTAAACTGATCTATCAATGCATCATCGCCTTTGGCTACTTTCTTGGCCAGAAGCCAGTCAGCAAAACTGGTGACCTCAGATCACCTTTTTTCCAGAATGCTACAAAATCACATTTGGGTTATTTTTTCCTGCATTTGCTGCTATACAGTGAGTATTCACATTGAGCTAAAGTTATGTTATTCAACATGAATTTGGAAATAGTTGTGCCCGCCACTCTCACCACATTACTGTTATGCATATTATGTATTGGCTCACTTTTACAGGGCAGAAGCAAACATTGCTGCATGCAGATATGACTACACGTACACACAAGAGGTGTACCGTTAAATGCTGCCTGGGCAAGTGCTCCTTAAGCTTTAAATTAAAAACTGTCAAAAAGAAAAGCCAGCATCACAATGTTTTTGCCGTACTTGCTACTGCCTTGTGACAACAAGCTACGGCACTGTATATCCAGCGCTGAGCCTGCTAATGAAGCACACATGTCAAGACTTGTCTGACTGAAGCGTAAAACATCTCCTCAGATGAGTCCCTCCCTTGCCTGTGGTGTGTGTGTGTGTCTCTGTGTACACACACACATGCTCGCTCTCATTCTCTCGCGCTCTGTCCTATCTTCTCCCTAGAGCATCATACCATTAACAGGAACACGCTGTGCAGTATCAAGCTTCAGTTTGAACACCAAGAAAATCCACTTCCCACTGCTAAATCAATGCCAGATAATCCCTGCGATGAGAACAGCCGATCCGAAACAGCGTGGAGAGGAGGTGTCAAGTAATTGGAAGAGTAAGCCAGGCTTAGTAAAGCAACACAACTGCATCCACATGCTGTCCAAAGTGAGAAGAAGACTGAAGCGACAGTCAGCCTTGAGAAGGCTGGAAACGTGGGCTCCGCAGGCGGTGTGCGGGCTGTGGCTGCCTGCGGGACCCCACGCTCCGGGTTAGAAGCGCAGCAGGACCACCTTCTCCTACACACGCTCTCCTGCTGTTGCAGTGGCAGGTCCTGAACCTACTGATTCCAGAATGCTGACCAAGCCCAACACGGCCCAAGAGGATTAAAGTGTGTTTACGACACGCTTCTTCTGAGAAACCCCTATTCTGACACACGCCACAACATTAAGGGGATTTTAAATACAGCTGGGATGGGATGCTGAAGGGAAGAGGGACACTAAGGTGTCCAGACTGGGAAGCCACCGCATTGTATCGCGCTGGTCTCGCTCCATGGGCTCTCACCAGGGGTGAGGAGGGCCCTTCCACCCCGGGGCAGCTGGTCTTGCTCCATGGGCTCTCACCAGGGGTGAGGAGGGCCCTTCCACCCCGGGGCAGCAGGCCCGCCCGCAGGCCCAGGCTGGGCCGCTCACCCCACCGCTTCTAAGCGGACAGCACCCGCTACGCTGTGTGGCTTCCAGTCATGCACCCAATGGTTCCTCCTCCTCCTCCTCCTCCTCCCAGCGGCTTCCCCAGCCGTGCATGCCGCCGCAGATGGCCGAGGGAGGGGGGAGGCCAGCGCCGGGCAGCCCACCCGCACCCCCGCGGCGGCTCCGTGCCCTTACCGTCTCGGGGTCGTTCTCGAACACCTCGCGGGCCTCCTCCTTGCTGCAGTGCTCCTCCACGCACTCCCTCTCCAGGTGCCCTTGCTTGGTCTCCTCGAAGATCTGGTAGGCTCGCCGCTGCCTCTGCCGCAGGAACTGGGCAGCCTCCGGGGCGCGCAGCAGCACGGCTGGGCCGCCGATGGCCGGGCCGGCG
>JAVJGI010000014.1:65144084-65180314 GCA_035590275.1 Ibycter americanus
GGGAAGGGCCGTGCCGAGCTGCGGGGGAGTGTTTACGGGGAGCCGGGGCGATGGGCGGGCGGCGGGGCGCGGGGGGAGGCTGCGCCCTCACCCCCGGCCACATCTTTTTAATGGCTCTGGGCTCATCACTGGAGGGGCAGGAGCAGGCACCAAACCCAGCCCAGCGCCGCCTTAGGCTGGGAACTCGGGTTCTGCCCGCACCCCGATACCTCTTCTCTTCACAGCTAAATTTTCGGTTTATCCCAGTGTTTTAGGATAAACTCCTCGGGGAAGAGGTGGATGTGGTTTATACCAACGCGTTGCAAGCCGTCCCTTACTGCCCCGTGTGCACCCGCAGTTACGCAGGACATGTCCCGTGTGGGACACCCCGTTAGCCGGCAGCCGGAGCCGCAGGGTGGGAGCTCAGAGCTGCCCTCAGCCCGGCCACCGCCGCCCTGCAGCCACCCCAGCTGCCCGCGCTGCCCGGCAGGTGGGTGACTGGCACAGGTGGCTCGAGTAGCACCGAACCTATACATTCTTCAAGAAAACTGTAATGTGAAAAAAAGTGTAATTTTAGTATTTAGGTATGCCTAAGACAGGCTTTGTGTCTCCACAATAAATTACTGCAAATATAATGTAACAAATGTAAACAACGTATTTGTATTACATACCGTTGAAGTACATGAAAACCTAAGAGCCAGCCTACTCCTTCAAAGCAACCATCCCTAGGCTGGCATCTTCTGCCCGACAATGGCCAGTACCAAACATATAGGTAAGAGGTATGAAAACATATAAACCGCCATGGAGTGGTCTTTCTGGTTTCAGCTTCTGAAGTGCAGTGGAAGAGCTTTCTTAGGTAAAAACCGTGTCCACTGTCACGCTAACAGCCACAAATGCACCTCTTCTCCATTAATTTCTCAAACGGCTATTTGATCTGTTGGTACTTCTGGCCTTCAGGAGTAGGAGCAAGGTCCCAAGTACGCCCAAAGACTAGACAGGAACTTTTCCCCACCAGTTTTAAATCCAGTGCTTAATAATTTTATAGGGTACTTGAATTTTCATCATCTGAAAAACAATGAATTAGTATGCCTGATTGTTTTCACCATGGCATTCTATAGACCTCTCTCATATGCTTTCAGAAACATCCCTTTTCCTGAACTATGGAGCTCTGGTCTATTCTTTGTTTCCAAACTCCTTTGAGCTGTCATTGCTCAAAGCAGCGGTCCCACCAGTCCCCACTGCTTGTTCCTGTCCTTCGGTCACAGCCGCTTCTTGTGCTGGCATGCAGCGAACCTGATCAGAGTAACCCAGCAAAAATGATTAATTCAGAACAGTTCTCCCACTGAGTTGCTGCCCAGCTGCACAAACACCAAAAGGAGAGGCTTTCAGGGGTGGCAGCGAGTAGCTGCAAGTGAAGGGAGCGTGGGCCTGCTAATTTCAGCAGCAGAGCTGGCCAAAATGGCTTGTGAAGCTACAGCTGTAGGCAGAGGTTTCCTAGGACTGGCTGCCACTTTGCTCCCTCCGTTGTGTCTCCCCCTGCCCACATCTGGAGATGTGGCCATGCCGTTTCAGCTTGCTCACCTGGTGGGAAACTCCTCCTTTTTCATAGTGCGCATATGTTTTCTACCAAGTTACTAGGCTGAAGCAGCTCAATGACGGCAGAGAAGCATGGAGTGGGATTGCAGCAGTAAATCCATAAGCAGCCATGGGATTGCAGCCTCTGCCCCTCATACAGAAACCATTCCCCATCTTTGTTTTCATCCTTCTCTGTGTCTTTTCTATTTATACCTGTTTTCAGACCAAGTGGACAAAACTACATGCAATATTCAAGATGTGGGTTTACAGCGGCACTGTCCTGCTTTTGTCTTACTTTTGTTTTTTCTTAATATTTCCAAACATTGTGCAGGTTCTTTTTCACTTCCTGACCTGTTCTTTTCAAAGAGCTATGAACAAAAGGTCTGAGACCTCTTCCCTGAGTGGAGTTGCTATTTCACCAGTGGATACATACAGCAAGGGTTGCCTTCCATGCATCACTTTGCGTGTCCGTATATTAAATTTCACTTGTCATTTATCACCGTCACATCAAAATTGCTATCAAGCGATACAGTTGAGCTAATTTAACAGCTTGTTGTTACAAAACAGGTTGTTTTTCCCTTCCCTCTATGCTTCTACTGTGTATCTAGATGCACAATTCTCCCTGCCTGATCTTTGTATGCTTTTGTCACTGTGACCTCTCAGCAAATTGATTCAGCTCACTAAGCCGACAGAAAAAAATCATTTTCTCTAGAAGTCTTCTGAAATTCTTGATTGCCAGTTTCAGATTGCAGATGAATTTTGTATTATCTGCCAACTGTCTTCATAACATTAAAATTCTCCATAAAATTTCTGAAGGTGTCGAACAGCAGAGAGTTTTGTGGGTTCTGGAAAAGGCTTTATATTGTGTAATCTTATGATGAGTTTCCTTTCTTTTAGACTTTTTTTATCCTTTTCCTTTTATGCCATATTAATACACTTTGAGAGCCTATGGAGAAAGACCAGGTCAAAAGCTTTTTGGAAATCCAGGTATGTAATATTATCTTAACCAGCCTTATCTACATAAAAATCACTCCTTGAACCTCTAATGGGTTTGCAAAACATGACATCCCACTTGATATGCAATGCTGATTCTTCTCCAGCATGTCATTCAGTTTACTATTTCTATTCTTTATTATAGTTTCCAGTAAGTTGTCTGGCACAGACATCAAACACTGATTTGGGTGAGTCCAGAAATCCTTTTTAACAGTCACATTTTCCACCTTCCATCCTTCTGGCACTGTAGCATTTAAGGCAGATTTAAGCAATGAGTTGCATAAAGCAACGGTTTAATTTTCTTCAGAATTCATGGCTTTATACCATCTGATCTCAGCTATCCCAGTGAGGTCTTCGGGAACCTAAAAAACAGGATAGAAAAATAATGCAGAAAATAGTAGAACAGCACTATATGAACTACTTGTGCTCTCAGCATGTCCCGTTTTATACTCCCTTTTGACTTTAGTCTAGGCACAGAGATTTCCGGATGTAAATCTGAACCTGTAGGATTAGATTCCGTTGGTTTCTAGACACTAACCAAAAATATGCACCAAATTTAACAAATGTTGAGAGAGGTGATTAAAAATACCGCTAGAAGGTGTTTATTAAAGACCAAAACTTGAAAAATTATTTGCCAGGTAACAGAACTTGAGTCAGTTTTTCCAAATTCTGATGAGTACCATTTGCTTTGTCTTCCTTACCTAATCCCAAAACAAAAACCAAGGTAGCGTTTATGTTCCAGTGCAAACCAGTGCATAGTATGTAGCCATGCTGCAGAAGTGTAACTGAGCAAAGTTCCTTTAGGTTCCTGCAACTAATTACATTTGAAGGTACCAAACCGTAGAATGAAACTAAAATGTCCTAAAAAGAGTAAACAGGCCTCATAATTTTAGAGTCAAAGATACTGAGTTATGGAGAAGAGGAAGGGCTTCCCAAGTTTGCCCTTCCTTCCTTCCATCCATCATTCCTCCAGGCAGGAGCACTACAGGGAGGGATGGTGGTAGTTCTTGTTGACTTCTGAAGGACCAGCTTTTCCATGTGATGTACTTGTTTGACCTCAAGGAAAACTTGATTAGACTTATGTCCTATGGGTTGTCCCACACTGCCAAAGTATCTCAGATTTTAGGGACAAATGACTGTTTCACATACTCATTCCACATCCATTTCTTGTTCTTTTTCCTTCAAAAGTGCTCCAGAGATGACATTCCTAAATTATTCTTTTCTATTCTATGAGGAGGGAGGAGTAAAAGGATGTGAGATTACATCAGAATATTCAAAAAATTAAATTATTGTGAAAGGCAGCACACTTAACCAGCAAATCCCTGTGAGAGTAAGCAAGCTAATTCCACGATCCTTGACCTGAATACACGACGGGCTGGGCACGTGCCAAATAAGCTCAGCACATTAAGATCTGGAACTTGCTGCTTAGTTGTGCAAACTACAACTCACAGCCTGATGCCAGGAAATAAACTGGAGGTTTCAAGAATAGAAATCTCTGAAGAGTTGTCGTCCCCTCCGTGGCTGTCTTGGTTCCAGGTCAATGGGATTTCCTTTTATTAAAGGTCAAAATGGTGACTGAAAATGGCTTTAGGCACCAGCAAAATCAAATTGATCATCTGGGCAGTGGCACTCCCTCTGCAGCAGGCGAAGCATTGTGCAAACTCCTGGGCAGAACATGCCACCATCCTCGGCGGGTGATCTCTCAGGCTAAGTGGCACTGAGCAAAAGCATCAGGACTACTGCCCCAGCCTACAGTACATCGCAGCTCCTGGTTCATTAAATACCGCTGCAGGTCATGGAAAGGATGAGGTGGGGATGGGGGACCAGCGGGTCTGTTTTCTGTGCAATCTGTGTCACCGCGATGCAGTTAGCACTGTGGAGAAGGGTGTTAAGAAGAAGTCTACCACTGGGAGACAGAAAGCCCAACAGGGCTGTTGTATTTGTCATGACAAGAGGTTGCAGAGAAGAAGGAGAAACTGGGAGAGGCCCTTATGTAACTTTTCACTTCGTACTCCCTTTGAAAAGAATAGCTTTGTTTTCCTCCATTCTGGAAAAGAGCTCCGGATCCGTGGGATCCAAGCATTAGGTTGGGATGTTAACTGCTTTGTCAAGGAAGCCCAGTTCCTCTACCATGAACCTGCCTTTGCATGTCTGTTATGCAGTTAAGGATATTACATTGAGGTGTAATAGATTTCTTGCTTGAAGATAAAGCACCCATCATTCCATCACTAAATATTTCTATCATATCTCCTTATGTTGGTATTTGGCATTAAAATTCTGTAGAGGTTGAAAAACATCTTGATTTTCACCCACATCTGAGCAGGCAGAGAAAGGAGCTCACAAACTGGAACCACTGTGGGCAGACAGACAATAAATATAAAAAATGTAAAGGGTTTTTATTAATGAGAAGAGAAAGGTGGAGGGTAAGAAAATAGGATGCAAGCCTTCTAAGAAGATTTCAAGGCACAGCATAAGAACGGATGGTCATGCAGCTCCATTGGAAAATGTTACTAAAGCATGTGTGAAACCTTATTCAAAGATACAAATTGATGTAGAATGAGAATGGTGATGAAAAAGGATCTGTCAGAAAGGTGAGTAACTGCAACTAAAAAAAATTAAAAACCATGCTTTGATTCAGGCTATTTTCAGATCCCTGGATAAATATGAAAAATTACCCTCCCCTCCCCTCTTCCACATATAAATCTTTCCTGGACCCACACAAACATGTGTCTTTGTTTAGATCAGGCCAAAGTTTTTCTGGGAGGATGTGAAATTTCATCAAGAAGTCTCCAATAATGCTAATGGCATAAAGTTCCTCTTATTCAGTGTGTTGGAATCAAATATTTTCTAATAAAAACAAACACAGAAAAGGTCTCATTATACTGCTTAATTCTTTTGAGTGACTAGCATATATTGACTCAAGAAGAAAAGGGTCAACTTCCGAAATATGCTTAATTTTAGTGGAGGAAGAAATTGGTGAGAAGAATAAGCAAACATAGATTAGAGAGAGAAAAGAAAGACTTGGATAAAGAAATGGAGCTGGGTGCATGGAGACACCTGTAGAAGTAAGGTCATTCATCTTTCACGCATCATTTGCTCAAAAATAAATTTTATAGAAGACTTCCTAACTAGTATCTCTCTTCAATAATGGATCCAAACCCCACTTTCTGACAGTGATGCATTATGCCGGAGGACAAAAAGAGAAAGGCTCCTTTTCCTGCAGGTGCTAGTCATGCCCATGTCCGTATGCTGGACTGAATGACCAGAGAAATAACTTTTGCCAGGGACCAATTTCTCTTCAGGGCCATTGGTTTGCCTTCTAAATGCTCTTCTGCAGCCCAGACAGTTGAATCTTGCATTGAAGCATTGCACCAACATGGAAGGATCTGTTTCTTCTTCACTTTTGTCTTCTGTTGCCATCCCGCTGGAAGTGTGCTGAGCTAAAACATGGGGCATCCACGTGATGAAGAAATTACAGTGAACTGTCCAGTTGTCAGGAAAACGTCAAGAGAAAAGGCGTTGTCAACATATGGAGCCCATTTCGGACTTACACTGAGGGCAAGAGTTCAACAAGCCTGAATCCCAAACCAGACTCTCTGAATAGGAGTGAACTTTTGAGTGATGTAAGGTTTCTCAGAAATATTGCTAGTGGATGTGATTTGTGTTTTATTAGGCCAGCTATACATTAATGTACTATGTATGAGGTCATCATGGTTTCTATTCCTATGCATTCCACATGTGCTTGTTTCCTAGGGGATTTTCAGTTGTTTGAATAAAACCTAAAATAAATATAAATAAATTCAAGGGTGACATGAGGAGTAAAAGAACATTGCAGCAAAACGGTAAGAACAAATACAGGACCCCACAGTGTGTTATGCCCTACAAAACTGCACCAGGGATAACATAAACACTGAGTTGGCCAGTGGACTTGCTGAGAGATTACATGAGTGTGAGCTGTCTCTCAGAGGTGTGCCGATACCCATTGCTGCCTTTGAAATGGGCTTCTTAGCAGAAGAGCATGATGTATTCATTGTGCTTGTTAACTCAAAGCAATAAACACATAACTTAAGGATTGCTTGTATACAGAAAAATATTGGCTTGTTGGAAGTTAGTGGATGAGCTCCGAGCTATATAACACAATATAATGGGATGGTGAGAGACAAAACCATAGTTTTAATAAAATGTATCTTTTGCAAATGCTCTGAGCTCTTAGAGGGGACCTCACACTGAAGCAGCCTCTGTCCATCAATCTGGGTTTGAAAGAAAGGAGAAGAGCTGTCACTGCGGAGCAGCTCCCAAACCCTGGTCCCTGGGGCAGCTGCTGGCTGTTGGGGAGAATTGCCTGGTAACAAGGAGCTGCCGCCTTCTCGTTTCCAGCTGTTACAATGCATTGAAAGAAGCTGAATAACACCAGAATAGAAACCTGTTTATCATTTGTCAGGTTTAATATAACAAAATAGGAGCCATTTAATGGCACCTCTAAATTGTTTACCAGGATAACATAGTTCCTTACTGGCAAAGTAACCAAAAACGTTTCAACCTTTTGCTGCAAGGACCATTTCTGCTGTGGATGTGTTTGATTTTAGGCAGGTGGAAAAACTGATAATTTATCAGTAAGCCCTTGTGCTGGTCAGTGCAGCAGCACTTTGGTTTTGTCACCTGCCTTTTTCCTATTAGCAGCAGGAAACACTGACCTCCTTGCCGAAGCCAAGTGCATCCATTCTTTTATTGTCCCTAATTAAAAGGCAAACAAAATGGGTAACATAAGTAAAAATTCCAGAAATGTGAAGAACCTTAAACAGAAACCAATCACTATTTCCACATTATGTGCACACACACGCACCTGGCCTCCTGTTTGTGTGTATATATAGACATATAGATTCAGTGGCTGAAAATATGTTTACTAGATATGGCGAACACCGCATTTTGCCCTCTGGACTACAACTTAATTATTTTGTATTTGAAGGAGACAAGTCTTTGCAGCAGAGTTCTAGCAGGTCCATGGTGCAAAATGAAAACAGCACTCTGTAATCTTTTATTGATTAGCTCCTTGTTCCAGCAAGGTTTGTCAGTGGGATGCTGTAACCTTTGGGGTGTGTGAAGGCTGGGGAAAAGGTAACAGCAGAGAGGGTTGTACCGCAGCAGGACGAGAAATAGACATAACTGAGGAACTGAAAAGTAGTTTTTGGAAAGTGCATGCAAAAATATGTATTAAAATACCAAAATTTACATTTACTTTTTGAATGGAAAATAGACTATCTGATGTGCTGGTTTCTCCATCCAAATGGGAAATCGCATATTTATATTTCCTTGTTAATAATAATAATAATAATAAAAGCAAGAGTTCTGAGTTTATTTCTAAAACAGAACATGTTCTGTTTTGGTTTTGCTTTTTTCTGGAAGGGGAATTCTAGCTGTCTGATTTGGGAGGGAATGAGAAGTGAATGAGACCTGTTGACATCTTAGTGGGAGACAAAGAAAAATGGAAGTGGTGGTCAGGCCAGAGCAGATGGTTATCCTGCTGTAAGCCTGCCATCACCGAGGGAAGGAGGTTCCAGATGTCCAGATGAGCAGCCTGTGACTGGCTGCCATGAAATTTCCATATCCCAAAGCTGCAAAAACCCAAAGCAGCAAAGCAAAAGGAGATGGGAGGTACAGAGAACGGCTTACAAGTCCTGGAAACAAAAGGTGGCATTGATGTGGGCTTGGGCGTGGTAGGCAGCCCAACAAAGGGCTGCTCCTGGAGCCTGGACCCGCTCTTTTGGAGGCTGCTGGCAACAGAAAGAAAAGAAGATCTGTTTTGGTTTAAATTGAAAGAATCATAGTTCTGTGTGCTGGTTTTGGCTAGGGTAGAGTTAATTTTCATCATAGTAGCTAGTACGGGGCTATGCTTTGGATTTATGCTGGAAACACTGTTGGTAATTGGGGAGGTTTCCGTTATTGCTGAGCAGCGCTTACACAGCACCAAGGTCTTTTTTGCTTCTCACACCACCCCACCAACAAGCAGGCTGGGGGGACACAAGGAGCTGGGAGGGGACACAGCCAGGACAGCTGGCCCCAACTGACCGAAGGGATATCCCGTACCACATGGCATCATGCTCAGCATATAAAGCTGGAGGAAGAAGAAGGAAAGGGGGGATGTCCAGAGGTATGCCATTTGCCTTCCCAAGCCACCGTTACGAGTGATGGAGCCTGGCTTTCCTGGAGATGGCTGAACACCTGCCTGCCAGTGGGAAGTGGTGAATGAATTCCTCATCTTGCTTTGCTTGCGTGCGCGGTTTTTCCTTTACCTATTAAACTGTCTTTATCTCAACCCATGAGTTTTCTCCCTTTACTGTTCCGATTCTCTCCCCAATCCCACCTGGGGGCAGTGAGTGAGAAGCTGTGTGGGGATTAGTTGCCAACTGGGATTAAACCATGACCACATGTTACTTTAACCAGGAAAATTAGGGAGGGAGAGGGATATCTAGGTGAAGTATTGCTTCCCTTTTGAATTATAGATCACTCTGAAAGATATGGTAATGTGACAAGACATTGTAGTGAGAACTGGTTTTGAGCGTGTTGTGCTACATTTATCAAATACCAAAACTTTCTAATATTGATACTTAAAATGGGCAAGAAGTATACGTCAAGAAAACCCATTTCATTTGTGTGCAAGCTGGTCTTCAGGTAAACATACTGATGCTCTCTGCTGCTCTGTAAGAAATCTTTGTGTTTTAGGAAGACAGTGATATTGTGAAAATTAAAAACAGGATGCATACACAAAAATAAAACCAGTCTGTACCTCCATCCATAGATACATACAAATATGCACATATATGTATCTCCATAGCCACATATGTTTTGCCATGTCTCAGCATCCTACAAACACGAATCAGTTAAGCTTCTTACAGCACTCCTCTGAGACAGGAAGGTATTATTCCTGTTTACAGACTAGAAAGCCGAAGCCTGGAGGTGAGGAAGTTCAAACGTAAAACCCTGGAAGAACTGGAATTGACTTTATTTTTTTCAGTTCAAGGTGGTTTTTTTATGTCCAAGGTTTACAATACCATCTTTTCTTTCCAGTGCTTGACTTGATTTCAAAATTTCTATGACAAAGAGAGAAAAATTATGGGATAGAATAGCATTGAAATTAAAGGAGAATTATTGTTTCCTTTTAAGTTGATAGAGGGAAATTTTTTTCTCCATCTTAGTTTGTATCAGAGCAGTTATTTAAGAATGAAGGTCTGATTCTTCAAAAAAACAATGTATTTTTGATATCATTGATGCCATCTGGGTCTGCAAGCTCTACCACAGGAAGAAGTGAATAAGTGGTTGAGAAAACCTCTGAATGAATTACACTCAGACCACAATAATTAAAGCTCTTCTTGGATCTTAAGGACTGGAACCAAAAAAACAATGGTCCAAAAGACTCAGTTCAGCACCACTGCATTTTGGTGTGGGCAGACCAGTGTGCCATACAAAACCCAGCAGCAACACCCCTTTAAAAGGAATGAACAGGTCAAAGCAGGTCTGGAGGGGCAGCAACCTCTTTTACAGACTCATGCAAGGGGCAGATTAACCCATTCCCACTGCAGGACACGGGCTGGCGCTTTCTTCAGCCTGAGGTGCTGACCCCTTGTCCCTGAGGAATGCACCCTCTTTTCCTGAAAGCACCGTTATGAAGCAGTGGAGGTGATTGAGAAGGGAACTGAGATACTGTGGCGTGCGGAAAGGACACTCAGCAGGGAATAAGGTATCTCCTATGTTAGCCTTTTTCAGTATTTTATCCCTTGACTGTATATTGTATACAGGACCCAGCCTAACACTGGATACTGGGCTCTGCTGCAGATTCTCCACTAGATTTACTCATAAACGACTTGTATTGACTTTCTCCAAAGGAAACCTGGTCACCCAGTGGTTGCCCTTTGTCTATAATCACTTTGCTTTCATCTATGGTTTGGCACCAGCTGCATCAGAAAAAGGCACATAATTACAGTTTGCTTCTAAGTTATTTAACCAGAGATTCAAATTTTAAGTCCCAGAAATTACACGTTGGTTATAACAAAGAAAAAAATCCAGTATCCCTTTAAGGAGCCAGTGTTAAGCAGAATACTTTTGGGTAGGTCAAACCTATCGCAAGAAAAACACCTTAATATCTGGGAAAAAAATGCCTTCAGTCATTATCTGGCTAGAAAATTATGTTCAGCTGTTTTCTTACTAAAGTTTTCCAGTTCTTATTTTTATTAAGTGTGCATTGTTTATACATTGTGCTCTATAAATATTTTATTACATAAATGTTTGTATTGAGGGAGGGAGGAAAGGGTGGGAAAAACCAACAGATAAATCCAGCCTATTTAAGGCTTTCAGTCTGTGCATATGCTTCAGGGAGGATCCTCATGGCGTGACTCACTGTATGCCAGGTGCATTTTCTGCCTAGAAATGTAGCTCAGCTTTCCATACCACTGGCAACTCTGTCAAAACTAGAAATCTTTGGTATGTCTATCGCTTGCACAGACACCCACTCTTAGGGCAGGTGCAGTAAATGCACAGCCAATGCACATTTTGGGGGTGAAGTCCACTAAATCCCACATGCAGTATCCCAAAAGCAGGGGACTCGCTGAGCGTGGGCTGTACGAGCTACACACCATCAGCAGAGGAGCTGCCCTCGCCATGCAGTGTGGTGGGGTTGTAGTAAGGACAGTCAGAGTTTTTCAAGGTGTTTGGTGGAAGATGAAGGGGAATGGTGCGGTACCTGCTGCACTGCTGCAGCTCCATGTCTCCCATGAGTAGTGCCATGCTCTAGCCTTCAGTCAAAAAAGGGCTCATGAGGTCAAAGCTTTGTGCTAGGTGCAAAACATAAAGTTAAGAGGCTGTGGCAATGCCACTGGTGTGAGTCCTGCATGCCAGTTAACCCATAATGCACACCAGTTCATGTGTGGTCCCATGTGCATACATCCTGCATAGCTACATATGTTCATTGCACAGGGTGAAGATAACTGCCTTCTGTGGTGTGTCAGGTTTCTTGACTCAAGGTGCTCAGCTGTGGCAGCATCCAGAGCACCACGCAGGGAGTGATAAAACCTGACCCCAGAACCACCCCAAGCTTACGCATGCACATGCTTACCCAGGGGACAGAGGTATCCAGCCTCCAGCAGCCCTCTCCTTCCCTCTCTCCCCATGTGCTGAAGTATCTCCTGAGTGACCCCGGCAGCCTGATACCCACCAACAGGAGCCACAGAGAAGCTGCAGCACAAGCCATTCCCATGGGACGATCCCTACACACTGATCCTCTCTCCCAATCCCTCACTGTGCCAGGGGAGCAGTGTCCCTGTCCCACTCCTAGGGGGGCATGGGGGGCTCCTCTGATGCCCACCAGTTACAAGGAAGATACTCAGCTCCTCCTACTGCACCTGGGAATGCTGCCTCCCCAAAAAAAGGGCTGACTCCAGCTGCTCTCCCTTTTTCCTCCCCTGTGCTCAACTTATATACCACTATAGTATTGTGCAGCTTCCAATAGGGGCCGATAAGCGAATTGCAAAGGCTCATTTTTTGCTGGAAAGGCAGAAAACTAATGCAAACGACATTCACTGTGGTTTTTGATATGTGCAGCTTGATGCTTATCAGCCTAGTTGAATACCAGGGAAAGAAATGACAGGATTGTTCTCCTTGTCCTACATGGAGTTTAACAAGAAAAACTGTGAAACTCTTTGTTACATTCAAGCATAACTGGGGCCTTCACATTTCCAGAAGTAAAGCGGGTTCTCTGGCCAAATTAAAGAAAGTGGAGAATTGCCAAAGAAAACATTTTTGTCCAGCTTAGCTTATCTGATGTTACCAGCATGCAGTGATACTTTATCGTAGTGAGTTATTTCCTCTGTTAAACATAGAAGCAAGAGCAAGTATGGATAAACAATGCATGCAACCAAACCCCAAACGTTTAACTATTTTAGCTTACCATGGCAGGAAGCAGGGGCGGAGAGGGAACAGATAAAACTAAGCATTCCTCAAAGAGCCCAGCTACTGCTTTCTGTGCTGGAATTGTCTCCATTAGAGAAGAAAGCCTAAAGCACAGAGCAAGTGGCTGTCCAGCAGCCAAAAGCTCTCGCAGAGCCCAGGTCAGTTGTGAAATACAGGCGCTCTGTGCAGGGTTGGGTTGAATGACTTGGGAAGACATATCTGAGATCTCATGGTTTGGAAAACGCACAGGAGGAAGCAAACATCTCACCCACCTTTAGACACGTCTGGAACAGATGTTTGGTTCTGATCCACTCACCCCAGGCTTTCCTCATGGCAAACAGAAGGATGTAGACACCTTGAGGGGCACGATTCATCTGAGCTATTTCAAGTGTCTGCTTTGGTATTAAATGATTCATACCCCTGAATACATTCTTCTCAGTTAAAAAGAGATTACTCCATAATGGATGTCTGTGTTATAAACATCAATAATTCATCAAAAGAGCCCATAGGTCAGCACAAGAATTCCTTGTGGCATTGCCATCATCTCTGGCCATTGGGAGCTGTACAGCTTTTGCCCACCTGAGGGGCAAAGGGAGGAATGGAAAACCAGAAACCTCACTTCCTACAAATAAGATCCTAACTCTCCAAAGCAAATGTGTAAAGCTGCACTGGGACAAGGAGGACTGGCAAGGATTTTCTCCCCAGATAATGCAGTTTCACAGTGACCCCTCCATCCTTGAATCCTACAGTTGTATTTAGAAAATTCCAGTGCATCCCAGGCCAGGAGCCTCTGAGCAAAACAGCACCTACAGAAAAATTTAGAAGAGTAAACAGTACAGTAAGTGTTACTCATTACCACTATAAACCAGTCTTTAGCACAACAGTTTTACTGCACAGCTGTTTGTTAGGAGCATAAAATTTTATGCTGCCGAGATTATATACAAAGGTTCAAAGGGATTTTCCAGGATGAAGGGCTGAAATAGGTTTGCGTGGCTGAGACAGGGTTTTTGTGCAGTAAGCACCCCAGTATCTCTATGGTTGGAAAACAATGAGCAGAGCCAAGTTCCCTTAGCACATGGGAGGTGATGTACACTCCGTCACGAGGAGGGTGCCATGGCCAGTCTCATTTGATTTACAACTGCTTGAAACTCTTGTTGATTAATTATGATTTAGTGTGATGCGTGCACGGTGAATGTGAGGTTATGAAAGAAAAGCTTTGGCTGAATGTCCAAAACAAGGTCTAGGTTGTGAAATCTCTGTGTGGTGGAGCAATGACAACTCAGCCAATGATGTCTCCAGGGATGCCTCAGGTTGTGTCAGCACCCTGCCACCCATCCCATTGCCTGGAGAGTAAGCTGTGACCTGGGATGCCATTTCCTCGCTGGTAATTTCTATGCCAATGGGCCTTCTTTGCACACAAAAATGTACTTTGACATGTTAAGTTCTAGCTCCTGCCTATACCTTTTCAGTTAAGCTGGGTAGGGTGAGACACAGCCTCTTCCAATAGCATACACTGATTCATAAGCTAGGATGTTCACTGGCACTGCAGCAAAAAATGTGTTTGTTAACCCTTATGCAGATCAAACAGGTGCTGATGGCAAAAACATGTTCTGCAGTAGGTCCCAAGGAACTTCAAGGCTGAACAGAGCACCACAGAGTTGTCTCATTCCCTGCCAGCAATCCTTGGACATCATCCAAAATTGCCTGTGGCTTCTTGAGTTTAGTTCAGTTGGAACTGAGAATTAACAAGAGAAGCACGTGTAAACTTCTGTGCATGTAGAGGTGGAAAAAGCAACATATAGAAGACTATATCTCGGTAGCCTACATGTAAGTCTAAGGGAACACTAGAAGGAATATTTGTATTTAAGCATTTATATGTTTCCCAGTAGATAATTCAGAGCCACAGTTTAAAATTCATGATTCTGAAAGTCTTGATTCAGAACGAGATCAATCACCACTGAGTCTCTGACGGGAGCTCGTTCTTTGCGTTTCATTACATTGTCACACAGTGGTGCAGAGCTATATCTTACCAGAATTTCTGAACTAGGTCCAGTCCAGAAAAGCTCTCAGGTGTGTATTACTCCAGGCATGCAAAAAGTCCTTTGTATGTCCCTGATTTGAGCCAGGCTACTTATGCTCTTCTGTGGTGTGGAGCTGTATGTCTAGATTCATAAGTGGCACCCAGATCCTAAACAAGAACTGAGAATGTCAATGCCTTTGTGAAATTAAACATCTCAGTCAAGTCCTGGATATTTTCCTCTAAACAATCCTCAAAACTTAACATTAAAAAGAAAGAAGCCAAACAAATCATGAATCTAGATGCAGTCTAATGAGATTTGAGTCTACAACAAATACTCTTCTTTCATCAAGAAATGGACAGGAGGGTGAAACCTCCAGAAAGTACCTGTAATTGTAAGTTTCTTAAAACTCTTTCAAAAATAAACTCAGCAATGTAAAAGCCTGGTCTAAGCAATCTTTGGTTCTCTTTTGAGGAATTTCTTTCACTAATTTATAGAAATTAAGTTAGAATAAGCCCCTGCAGTATAAAAAACTCCAAAGCTCACAGGAATTTATTAGTGGTTTACAGTAGGTTGTGATGGGACTCATCTGAATAGGACAAGGTAGGATAAACAATACATGGATATTCAACTGCACAATCATTTTCCTAGTGTGCTTGCAGGCATGCCCATGTAACGCCTAAAACTGTGTCTTGTGAACAGCAACAATTCTGTGAGTGTGAGCAGAAAAGAACTAAAACTAAACCAAACAAGCCAACAGATGGATTGCATCATGCAGGAAAAGCTGTTCACCATTTCTGTGGGGACACAGCAGTTGCACTCACACTGAAACAGCTCATCCCCCTGTACCATGCTCCACCTGCCAGGTGCAGTGTCCTGAGTGGCACATCAGTTCAGAACATCAGTTCAGAGCTCATGTGGAGCTAGAAGAGTGGCATGGAGAATCCTCTGCTTTAAATGTATTTTGACATTAGCACAGTCAACTTTAACAGGTCGTTTTATGGATCCAGTTATAATACCTGCAGGAAATCTCAGGATCAGAGCACCTGGACTTGGTCAGCCAGCACTGCTGTGTCCAGCAGCTTGACTGCTCTGATCCATTGGCCTAACAGTGACATGGGCAGTAATAGTAGAAAACCCAAACCGGGGCAGTCTTTGCTTTTGTTTCTTCAGCTGTGGGAAGTGTACAGAGGACTGCAATCGGAATCAAAGAGTTTGCAGTGAGGAAAATAAAAAAGCCCAAGGGATGCTGACTGGTTTGAAAGACTTCCAGTTTGTTTACATCTACTCCTTTTTCTTTTTTCCTCATTATCTGGGACTTTGGGAGTACTGTAGCACGGAAACATCTTAAAGTGGAAAGGCTCAGGCATTCATGGAAAGATACATGCTGAAAGAGGTTCCAGCATCCAGTGGAGTTCTTTTTACAACCAGCAATGGTAGCGTGCTCAGGATTTCTTTCATGTGTGGGCTTCAGACTTATGCAGCTTATCTTGACTCAAAGGACCTTATGGCTCCCTGCAATTATAAATGGGACTGACTGAACTTTTCAGCAGCCCTGTTTATATTTACACATTCTTATCTGGTTAATACTTTGTTTTGGTTTGGTTTTGTGGGTCTTTTGCGTTTTGTCTCTGTGACTGCAACATATTTGAGAAAAGTCCTGAAATGTCAACTATCAAAAGAGTAAAACAGTGACTGTCTGGGATTACTCTAAGCACTTTCTTTCCTGCAAAAGAAGAATGATAAATTTACATCTTCTTTTGTACATAAGGGAATTTCTTGAGCCTTCCAGGAATTCTCTACTGTTTAGACAATTTTTGTTGTCATTGAGGGAAACAGCAAAGTTTGGTACATTGCTAAGAGGTGCTTGTGTCTTCAGAGTCTTCTGAAGATTCATAGGCAGTAATTGATCTCTCAGCTCCTCCTTCCATCACAGCCATGTGCACCTTTATTACAAGGCTTTACTTTGGTGTGGAAGTTGCATGTCAATGCAGTGGTCATGCAGTGGAGTTTGAGGGTACTCTGTTTTCAGACAAGATATCACAACTCTCCCTCTTCTGCTGCCTCTGTGGCAGAGACCAAGGATATCTGGTACATCTTAGAGTAGTCACAAAGTTTAGATCTACCTCTTCATTTTGAATAGTTGGGTTTCTTCTTATTTTTTTGACTTGTTTTAAAGTGGATTTTCTTTCTCAAAAAAGAAAGTAATAGAAACGTGTACTTTTCCCATTATATAAACATGTTCTCCCATAATAAAAAGCATGTCTTAAAGAGATGAGCGTGTTTCTACTAAATCTATGTCAATTAGTGACACCAGCAAAATGGAGATAACTTTTTCAGGTGCTGGGGTTTCTTCTCTCTGACAGCATTTCCACTGTTATTCCATCAAAGTCAATAGAAATAATCTGGCTTAGAGCACACTAATTGAGACTTTTCTGACATCTCTGCAATGCAAGTGAAGATCCAAAAATGAAATATTTTCAAACCCTTTGTTGAAAAACTATATATTACCACAAATCTTTCTGCTTCTGTCTTTTTTGCAAGGAACACTATTTCCGTCCTTGCTTAGTTCTCTCTTGAAACTTGTTTTACTGTGTTCTCTTCCTTCTTCCCCTTACCCATCTGAAATATGCAAAAAGCGCTTTCCTTTCCCCTTCTGCCTTGATTTTACTTTCGCTTCTTTCACAATGGGTCTCCAGTGAGTCAGCAGAAGATGAGGAGTTTGTCTTCTGTTGTACAGAAGAGACATGCATAGCCCAGCATACTGTTCATTATTTTTCATAACAGCTTGACAATATTGAGTCGTTGCATCCTATAGGCCACTGAAAGTTGCAAATCTAACTATGAAACTTCACATTCCTCCTACTGAATTATTTTTTCAAACTATAATGCTCATTTATCAAGATCTTTTTGAATTCCAGTCTTGTTCACTGAAGTGTTTGCTACCCTTCCCTGTCTAGTGGTCTACAAAATGAGAAGTACTAACTATAGTTTTAATGCATTATTGAAGTTATTCATGAAAATATTGAATAACAAAAGACTTAGGCCCTTGTAAATATCCGTTTCATACATTCTTCTATTCTGATCACAGATCCTTGAGAACAACTTTCTGAATACAGTTTTCCAACCATTTCTCTTGATTTACTGTATACATGTAATGTGCATGAGTATATCATGTGAGCTGGTTGCAAGACCTTGCCAAATTGAAGAGATATTGTACCTCCCCTATCTACAAATAGTACCTTGGAATAAATTAATAGATCTATTACCTTCACTTGAAAGGATATTGCTTTATTTTGGCATGACCTACCCTTGAAAAATTTGTGCTAAGTTATACTTTTTTCCTTGGTTTTTTTCTGAGACTTATAAATTGCTGGATTGCATCTGGCTGTAAAGCCTTTCATGAGTAAATGAGATTGCCAATTCAAAGCCCATCAAAAATAAACGGAATTTTTTTCAATAGCTGAATAGAGCAAAGTGTGCAAAATAAGCAAGATGGTCACAATCCACTTTGCAGTAGGCAGGTGTACAATGATGTACAGTGGGGATGAAGAAGCAGAGCAAGTGCTGATGCTAATAGGCATCCCTTCACCTGCACCTTCTCAGAGCTATGCTTTTGGTTAAAGCACACTGCGGATAATCATTTAGTATTTAACAAAACACCTAAATTCCTAATGGCTGTTATTTGATTATATTTGGCTTTCAAACTGCAGCCTGTAGTAGGAAGAGTTAGAGGGTACACTGTATGGGAAGGATTTCAAAGTCCTGCAGTATTCAAAGTCCTGCAGATTTCAAAATCCTGCAGACTATCCCTCTGCTCCAGTAAAATCCATGGCAAAACTCTTGCTGACTGTGGTGAAAGCAAAGCTGGCTGATCTCTCAATGTGTTTTAAAGCTGGTTTGTATTTGATCCACTCAGTTAATTGGCTGAACAATACATACATTAAATAAGAACTTACCAAACACCTCTTGCCTTTCACATACCGAAGCTGGTCTGCTGGAAGATGTAAAGTCCTGCACCCTCCTCTGTCAAGGACGGCAAAAGATGTGGGAAGTGCTGTCATCCCTGATGGCAGCCCGTGCACCGGACCACTTCCCAGCCCACCCTGTCCCTCCTGCCTGCTATGGTGTCCCACCAGGGCTTGAGGGGGAGCTCTGGAAAATACAGGGGTCTCTCATCCCAAAAGTCAAGGCTGACTTTTAGAATAGAAAGGTTTAAAAATGCAATGAGTGTGGCTACTTGTCCTTAAACCACCCCTGCCAACCACAACTTCACGATTTACTGTCCCCTCCAAACCAGGGCTGCCACAGCTAACATCTCAGCAGATGATACTCAGGGGTACAGTGGCAAGTCGCAGCCAGTGTAGTATGTATTTTGTAGCCCTGAGAAGGGTCATAGCCTGCTCATGTGCATCAGAGCTGGCAGAATTACGGCTTTTTATTGTATACCAAAGCGCTCTGTTCTGCAGGTCACTTCAAAGCTATTTCTGATTTTACTGGGACTAATGGTAGGACTAAATACTCCCCTTGGTAGCAAGTAAGTATAGCCCATTCGTTTGACTTAACAAAAGTAAACTAAACATAATATTTTCCTTCTGAAAATAAATGGAAATAATATCTTAAAAAATGAACCCAAAATAGGTATTTAAGTCATGAAAAAGACCTTTCCTTTTTGTTATTTTAAACCACCATGATTTGTATTCATTCTGTCTCTTTCAACAGCGGCTAGTGGTGGTGAAGTAACTGAAAAAGCATAAATCACTGAATCAGAGCTTAGTAAGTCATGTAATATCATGACCTATATATTCCTATTAGGTGACTTGCTACGCTTGCATGGTTCCAAGTTGAAAAGAATGTGTGTTTCTTTAGAAACATATAGCTGAGTGGTTGGGAAAAAAGCACATAGAGGATAATAATAAAAAAGCATGCAGCTCAACATGGAAAGGCAAGGCTGTGAGTTACTGACATAGTTTTTCTCAAAATCCATTTGTTTATCGTAAATTTTCATGTCTGTGCAAGCGTATTAAGAGATATTCAGTGATGTGGTGGTTACTGGAATCGTTACAAAAACAACAAACCTGAGGAGAAAGCCAGTTCTCCAGCATTTTATTTACTATACAGGACAAGCAATAAAACACACTTGTAAAATTTTGAAACTTCACAGTTATACTGAGCAAGCACTTGGTAAGAAAAGGCCAGTTTTGCAGCAGGTTTCAATTACATCTATAGTGGATTTCAGGGCAGTTACATCAGCTGCTATATATGCTGGGCAAATCGAGAAGCTGATTAGTGTGGATGAATTGAGTGAATAGGCAGCATGTGGCTCTTCTCTCAGTTATTTCACCTCCATTTTCTTCTGCTAACACACAGGTTTCTCAAGAAGCAGTCAGTGTTTTCAAAATAGCCCTGTAATGAAGTGTAGGCAGGATCTTGCCTGTTGAGAGATCAGGCTGATGATGAAATTGCCTTTCTTGAGAACTCAGGAGTCTATGAACATGTTGGCTATATATTTGGGTTGTCTATTCAGATTTATTTTAAATTCTTACCTTACACAGGCACAATTTCTATTCCACTGTTCAACAGAAAAAAATGCAATATTAGCAACACAAACATTTTCCCAGTTTGATCATTAAGTAGCAGACTGTGGTGTTTGGAGAATAGCTTTTAAATTTAAGGAGGGGGAGACTTTCCAAAAGATTAAATTATTTGTTATTTGGTAATGTTTTAAAAGCAAACAGAGCATTGGAAAAAACAGCTGTAGTCTAAAAAAGGCCTCTATGAGCTTTTAAAATACCCAAATACCCCACTACAGAGTCCTGCCAGATCTTTAGGAATACAATTGCTAAATCAGCAAGCCAAACATCATGATCAATTTGTTGTCTAGACAGAGTCCTCCCACCTTCTTTCCAGCCCTTGTCTCTCTCCATGTCCATTCCTGAAATACCTCAGCAGGGACTGCCTGCTCATCCTTGCCAACAAGCAAGGAATCCCCCTGCAATGGTTCAAATGCCCCAGTGATTTTTTTCCCCCCTGCTATTTGACTTGGGGAACAAGTTTTCTCAGAGGCAAGTGGAAAGCGAGGAGAAAGCATAGGTCCAAAATAATGTGCTGCTCGTAGGAAAAGGTGAATGCAGTGTAGGAGATGTTTTACGCAGATCCGAGGAGGATGGTGTGCATGTGGCTGGGGGGGAGGGGGAGGGAACACCCGTGAATATGGTGAACTTGCCAAGCTGTCCAAGGAGGACATCGTTGTTGCCTTCACCAGTGCTCCCATGTGCAGCAGCGGGGCCTCATGTGGGTGTGGGAGCCATGAAATGCCTGCTAGGAGAAGGTGCAAGCAGCCATAGGAGGTCTCTTTGGCTGTACCTCGTTTTCCCAGCTTTCCCCTTCTGCTTTCAGCAAACTTGGAGGTGAGGAGAAGACTGCAGGAGCTGCAACCCAATGGTACGGCTGAGACGGAGACAGGTAGGATGGCTTCTCCTGCCCACAGGAGTGTCTGGCTATGGCCATGGGCCACACAGGCTTTGGGGTTCACAATGGCAGCAGCAGACCCCAGCTGTAGGGAAGGGGTGGGTGGGAGGAGGGCTGGTTCCCAAAAGGGTCCCAGCTCTGGTGGTCCTTGCACAGGCACTGGGAGGGCAAAGGGCCGGTGGAGGTACAGGGCTCTCGGTGGTCAAGGAGGCTGTAAAAAGGCTTGCTGGGAGCTGGGGTAGAGGGCTGGCTTTGCTGAAACAGAGGAATAGGGATGCTGTAAACCCACAGAGTCATCAGAGCAAAGCACTCTGAAAGGGATTCAGTTGACTGAGGACTGCAGAGATCTGGTGAAAAGCAGGACAAACTCCCGTTCCGTCATTGTGTGGTTGCAAGAAGAGATTCAGTGCAATTTCCTTTGCAAAAGAAGATGTTGTTTTGAAGTAAGTCTGTACATTTCACAGATGTGCCAATATACTGGCTAGCACAGTTCTTATTCCAGAATAAGAATATATTATTTCTGCTTGATAGGAGGTCAAATAAAGAAGGGAATGGACTGAAACAACATTCCAGTGTATTTGTTATTTCCAAGCTCCTAATTGAGAAAAACAGAGTTGCACAACGTTTTTTGAGATTTCATCCCTGATTGTTCTCTGAGGGATCAAACATTACGAGAGACACTTATGTGGACAGCCTGGGCAAATACCTCCTTAAAAATTCCAGCAGGATGAAGAACAAGATTTTCTGGAAATCACTCAGTGCAAAACACTGCCCAAATTCCATTTGAACGAAAAGGCACATCCACAAATGTAACACACGGACAGCTTTCAGGCTTCAGTAACAAGTCCTGTTTAGCTCAACCTCTGCTGTCAGGTGGAAGACTCCCGTACTCTTAAAAACTCTACAAGCACCAACGCCTCTTTTTTTTTCTTCCCTCTCCCCCTCCCCCCTTGACAGAATCTTGTGGTTTTAGCTTCTCACTGTCGGAGTCTTCAGTGTGAGACGTTATGGGAATAACATCTATTTGTGAAATGTTATGGGAATAACATCTATTCTGCTCAAGACAAAGGAGAGTCAGCTAGAGCCCTGGACATCTGATTGCCTGCACACTTCATGTCTAGCTGTAATTTGGACTGCTTTGCACAGCTGTCTGCGGCATGAGCCTAACCTAGAAGAGCCTTAAGCCGCACAAACATGACATGAGCCCTTCAGTGCTCCTCAGCCTTCGTACATGGCCCTTGTTAGTTTAGCTGTGAAGAACCATCCTCCAAGTCCTGCTTCTCCGGAAGAGCTGAGTTTCCACAGTCTCCACAGCAATTGTTTTCATGGCATATTCATGGCATTTAGGCATCCAAACCCCTTAATTTCCTTTGAATGTCTTCAACTGTTTTTTTAAAGAAAACAGTGAGCTCTGTTTTGTGCATGGATGATGTTGGATTAATGGCCATGTTATCTTTTCATCGTGCAGTTCAGTGCCCTGCTGAAACAGTATTTAAGTTTTGGGAATCTAAGATAGTTCACTACTCTGTATTGCAATATTTGTCAAGACAGTGCTTTGCCTGTGATGCTTGTGCACCATGCATGAGTCTGAAGGGCTGCGTGGCTAATTTCATTATTATTTGCTATACAAGACACAGGAAGAGGAACACACATGTCTAACCAGCAGGAAAGAAGTTAAACCACTGATCCCAGAAAAACATGGTTCAGGATGACTTAGCCGGGTATGTCAGCAGAAATCACCTTCAGTCCTGGTGAGTCCTCTGCAAAGGCAGAGGATTTTATAAACAGAAGTTGTTTCATGCCTCTGAAGGAGTGGGACCTGCAACATGTTTTGGCTGAGACTAGCGCCATAAAATTAATGTTGTGGGTCTATCTTTCCACATAATGTAAGGACAAAAATTACAGATTAGAAAGACCAGTCAGGCTCTCCTGTCCATCTTCCAGGCTAACACAGATATTGGTTTGCTTTCAGTTTCTTCAGCTGTGGGGTTTTGGGGACAGCATCCCATCACCTGAAAGACTGTACTGGGAGGAGTTTCACACAACCCATCTGGCTCTCAGTGTCAGACTCCATTTTGGAGGCAAAGTTGTATCTCATTATTAGACAGGAAACAAAAAAAGTAATTGCTTTTGTTCACAAGTATTTGCAGTGTCTAAACAGCAGCTGCTCCTCCCACTGCTGCCATTCTCTCAGTCTGCATCTGTCTTAGTGGTGCATCCACAGAACAGACTGTAATTATTTAGACTCTTTGCTTCTCTGTGAAGGAAATAAGTAGGTCGTGGGCTCTCACCAGTCACCATTCTCCAGCTCAGATTGGACTGCATTCACTCTGCAGGGACCACGCAATTTAGATGGAAGTAGACATGGTTTGAATTGTCTTGTTGCATTTTCTGCTGTGGTGTCAGATGTACAGCCCTGTATCAAAGAGCTCTAAAGAGAAATCTGCCTTCTCTGAGTAAACCTGCAGCAGTCCAGCTGTGCATGTACCCTACAGTTCAGACCTTAATGATGAAACAAGTTTAGAAATGAAGGATCATGGTTCATTCAATAGACAGTCATTTTGCAGCTAACACACTCCTGCATGCTTGAGGAAATCCAGCAAAGTACAGTAAGTGAAGGAGTCAAACAAGGGGAAGAAAAATCTGCAACGCTATAATTAAAGCAGCAGAAAAGAGAGTTCTGGAACAGCAGTTATTTAAAGACAAAAGCTCTCATACACACAAAAATTAAAGTACATATTAGCCTGATTTCCAAATGCAATGTGACCTATGCAGCTGTAGTGCCTGCCTCTGTCTTTAACCTCCTTCCAAACAAATCTTGGCACATCTGCTCCCCTGTCTATTTTGGGTAGGCGAGACTGCAGGTAGCAATTTCAAAGGTGCCACATGCTTACAAAACCAGCAGCCATGTAGGGGAGCAAAATCTAAATAAAAGCTACTGTGAAAGGGAAACCAGAGAGAGCTCCATCCTTACCAGCCCCATGTTGCAGTAGCCAGGGTGTGCATGGTGTCAGGCAGCACAGCTGTCAGGGTGACACAAGCAGGTACAGGTGACATGGGAAGGAACTAGGAAGAGGTTGAGTGTCTTGGGAAAGACACAGGGATATTCCTTTGGCTGTTTTAATTTCAGAGTTACAGTTCTCTTCCATCTTCTTGAGCTTTGTGTTTTTCATTTTTGGAAATAATACCATATAGTAATAAATCAAAGATAATGAATTCATTTGTATATGGGATAGGCAATAAGCAGAGCCATAAAAATAAAACAAAATCAAAGAAAAGCGAGTACAGAGGCTGGGACAATGGCTGGGGTTATTGCAGTAGGATGCAGAAGGTCGCCAAACAGAAAAAAGCCCACAGGAAACCAGACTTTGTTGGCTCTCCTGCTCCCAGAACCAGCTTGGGTTCTTTCTGGGTTTTTTTTCCTCTCTTATAACCTTCCAGGCTAGCTAAATTTCTCAGTAACTCCTGAAATTTAAAAACTAACTATGGCTGCAGGAGCATGTCTCTCTCAGCAATCACAGAATCACACATTCTTGTTTTCCCTCCCACCAGCACCAAGCAGTTCTAAGTCACAAAGTTTAGGTCACTGCTTGAATCTTTGCACAGTTCAGCCTGAGCGAGCCTGGGGCTTTGTTACACGAGGATGTCAGCTGCAAAACAATACCAAAACCAAAATGGCTTGAGGCACCACTGCCTTGCATTGCGGGTAGGCATGTGCATCCCACAGAGCAGGGGTAAAAATGTTACCAAACCAGAACATCTCCCGTCCGCCCCAGGTGACGGGGAAGATGGCAGCCTCACAATGCATGAGGCAGCCGAGCAGCCACCTCCAGAGAGGCTGGGGCAGGACCTACACCTACTGTTGCCACAAGCTGTCCTGAACTCACCTGCTTTGAAACCTGCTGCAAAAATTATCCTTAAATAACAGCATTTACAGGGCAGTGTTTACAGCCAGCATTCACGAAAGTTTTAGAGAAGCAATACATAAAGGAAGGTTTAGGTTTGCTTTTCCTCCCAGGTGGCAGCTGCCAGCTATGCACAGCTGAACGTGCGAGAGCTCAGCTCCGTTCTGCTTTCTCCTGAGGTTCCCAATCCTTATCTTTTTAGCGACCCAGTAAAAAAGCGTGTTCAGCTTTACCTCAGGCTACCTCATTGTGTAATCTCAAACGCCTTCATTCCCGCCGGGCCGGTCATCACAGCAGACCAGGTTTACAGGAACTATGGGTCTGATGTGCTGAAGGCCACATCACGCTGGGTGTCCTGTCCCCGTGTTTCTGCCCCTGCTGAGGGCAGTGACACCTCTGTGTGTGCGGCGCTGCCGCAGGGAGCCTGCCCCGCCGTGCTCCCGCTCCTCGGCAGCTGCGGCAGCCGGGCTCCCGCTCCCCGTTTTTCCGTGCCACACCAGGATCAAACTTGCCTCATCCCAGCAAGCCAGATAAACAGTTATTTCTCTCCAAGGCATACACTGAAAGACTCTTCCTAACTCAGTTTGCCTCAATAAAGGGAAAAGACTGAAAAATTACAGGATCGTGTACTTCTTCTCAGGGCAACTTCATCTCTGGCGGCTTCTCGCGGGAGAGCGCAGGCCCGCCCGGGGGCGGCCGCGCCTGAGGGGCAGCCCAGGAGCTGAGGCCTCTCCTGACCCACCGCCGCTTCAGCAGCCAGCTTCTCATCGTCCGTGTACATGTGGCCTCATTTACCAGAGAAAGAACCAACACTGTAAATGTTTACTGAGCTATAAATCCTAACGAGTCCTTCTTTTCTCAGCGTTTTCATGTTTTCAAGGTGATCGGCAGGCGAAAGGCACTGCTGCCCAGCCACTCCTATCTGTCAGGCTGCTCTCAGATATGCAAAAGTCAGTGACTTCTGCTTCTTAGCAGCAAAAAGAATGATTATTGTTTCTGACTCAGCTCAGAGGATTTTGTCATGTCTGATTTTGCTGGAGGCTCCAGCGCTTCACGCCAAGTTATGGTATCACACAGCAAGAACAGCTAAACAGCCCCAGATGGCCTGGTTAGCTCGCGTTAGCCTCCTAGGTTTTTAGCAGCACTGTCATATACCCTGTTACTCTTGGACAGCACAGAGGTTGCTTTTCCGAGCCAGGTTTGTCAACAGTCTAGGTGGATTCTCCAGGGCTCCAATCTGGGACTTGGTGCGCTTTGGTTTGGCGTGTGTTTAAAGTACACTCTGGTTTTGAATAAATCATATCCCCATGTACTACCATAAAGGAATGTGGATGATACTCTTGTGGTTATCCACAACATCTTTGTGGAGATTTTGGGAAGAAAAACAAATAGCACCCTTCCAGATATTTTGAAATGCTACCTCTGACTGTGAGGGAGAAAAAGGTTAAAGAGAAATTAAGCTGTCATGAGTTGTTTGGACTAATAACCACCTGTAGAAGAATAAGCTAGCTTCTAAAAATATTGTTCGGCCGAAACCCCTGTGGCTGGTTTTTTTACTGATCCGTGCAGTAATGCACACACTACAAAGAAAGGCTAAATATTCAGTGACTCGATAGGTAGCTAGTGAGCTGTAAAATACAGTTTCATTGCACAGATGTTGGCCTGCATAAACTGAAAGACATGGCAAAGTTGGGTACCAAGTGCTGCAGGGAAGCATCATTATCCATCATCTTTTCAGGGGGCTCATTTTATTGGTAACAACACTAGCTGTGGTCTCAGTCAAGAAACTCTACCTGCAAAGGCTAACTAAAAGGATCTGCAAAGACTTCTCAGTGTGATATAATATAACAAATTTGCTAGGTTTATTGAAGTGTTAGGTTTGGAATTTGCTATTCAAGCTTTCCTTCATCAGGATGCAACAGATACTTTGACAACTTGTTCAAAACAAAAATCTGGTCTCCATTATGTGGGAGTGCTATGTCATACTAAGCTGAAATAGGAAGATACCATTCTTTTAGCTCAGTTTGGGTCATTATGACTGTATCCTGCCATTGATCTATATCTAGGTCTCCAAGCTATGTCCATTAAGAGCCCTGAAAAAGTATCAATGGCAGGATATAGCCCTTTGTTCTTTTACGTTACAATCACAAGGAATTAGAGTGGTATCTGGCTCCCAGAACTCTGAGCTGGCCTGCAGCTATTAGCTTTATGAGAATGGCTTGCATCCCTCGATGAGAAAAGGCTTTGGAAAAACAGGCCATCATCTGATAGCTTCCAGGCTCTGATACTGCCAAGTAGCAACTACTTTCTCGTCATACGAGCATACTAGCCATTGCAGAGCTTTGGTGGTGGTTTGTATTTAGTAACAGCGTATTCTCAGGTCCTTCTGCTAACACTTCTCAACCTACCTCCATTCATTATGTTTTGATCCCTCATCAAATTTCCCCAAATCCTCTTACACACTGCATTAGCCCTGTAGCACGTCCCTCTTTGAGTGTCCAAAGCTGCCTGGCTGCTAAGGGCTCGTCAGAGTCCTTAAATCCCTCAAGTTCTTGCCACAGACCCCATAACCTTGCACCTTCTGTGGTTATGTACTGTGCAAAGGACAATGGTGAACACACTCTTGGTGGTCCCGAGGAAAGCTCTTTCTCTCCAGTGTCGGGTCCAGCCTCTTCCAGTGCCAGGACAGAGTAGGGCAAGAAACACTTCAAACCCCCCAACCATGTGAAATACGTTTGTTATAGCTAGATGGCACAGTGCCAGCTCAGTAAAGCAAGATTTGATCTGCTGTCATAAATGTCTCTGTAGAAGTAAATCTAGTAATGAGCCCAAGAAAGGTAGCGGCCTTGCAGTCAACAATCAAAACCTGTTTCACTAACTTCCATTCACAAACCATTTGATATTTTGTATTCAATGCCAACCAGAAACCCATCAAAACTCTCAAAGTACTTGAGTAGGAATACTATTTTGGAATTTAAGCCAAGTAACTCACACCAATTCATTTGTCTAAATATTTTCCTTGTGGAAATTTATTTTCATCCACGGCACTCTTGTGAATATTATTCAGACATTGTATCTGTTCTGAAAAAATTCTCCCCTATAATTTTGCAGTCTTTGGGTGTAATTGAATATTGAATGTTATTAATAGACCGGGTTAAAAATGTGTCCTTTTTATAACTAGCTCTTGCCACTAATGGAAGGAATTTAAGTCTTTTATTCATGCAGAAGACATACAGGAACTCAAGACTGTATGCTTATGCATATTATTTTATTAAAAGATTCACAATATCCTTCTGAGCCATTCCAGAAGTCAGTTTTACAATGAGATACTTGTTAGTGAAGGGAGGATAATTTTGATTATGATTTTATGGACAAATATTTCTGATCACAGATAATTTGCAACTTATTAAATTGAAACCTCTTTTTTCCATATATGTATGACATTAACAGATGTGAAGAACAATGCAGTAAAGAAGTATCTGAGTAAAAGGTCTTTAAGCATAACATTATGTAATACTCCAATCGATTTATAGGAGACTATTATTGTACTGCTCTAGTGATTTCTTACATGGACTTCGATTCCAGAGGATGCACGGCTGATCAGCCTACCAACCCCCAGTTAACCAATACTAATGTACTGACCATGTCCAACTGCTAATGTACCTATTTTTAAACATTTGGTAGTTTAAAACAACATTAAAAGGAAAAGATCTTGGTGTAACCCTTTAAAATAAAGTCTGTTTCACTATCAGTCACAACACTTGCATATTATGGTCACCTTCGCTGCCAGGGTGACAGCAGTAACGTGCTGTAACAATAACATGTAGGAAGCCACTTCAAAGCTGTTTGCTTTGCCAGGTGTAAGATGCAAAATCACTGGAAAGGGTGATCAGAAGGGCACACCTGGAGCTCAGGTGGGTTCACCATTTGCCGTGACCATTGACTCTCGCACATTCGTTTCTGCCAGTCCCAGATCTCTGGCTACTGGATATATAGTTCATGGGGTTTCCTTTTCCTCTTTCTTTCAATCAGTTTGGAAGAAAAAGCTTGCTGTCTCCAAGAGCTGAAGGCAGTGAGTCCTGAGCAGCACAGGCACAGGGCTGTAGGCTGGCTGGGAGCTTTGCAAGCTGTAAGGCTCAGCAGAGACCCCTTTCAAGATTTTCCCTTCTGACTTACTGAAGGAATCTCTGAGAAGAGCAGGAACACTTTGAAATCTGAACACAAAGAGGCAGTTGAGGGGTTCAGGAGAGGACATGAGCTTGATCAGTACAACACCATCACACTGAGCTGCTTCCCCTTGCAAATCTCCTCAAGTAAGTGAAGATACAAAATGATGTCTCCTGCTGGCTCCAGCCATCTCTGCGTAGGAGCACAGCTCTGCATTCGGTTTCCACAAGGGAGATTTCTTTTTCTTTTACTTGGGTAGTGGTTAAACACAATATTTGGGTTTTATGTTTCTGTCCTGCCTGAAGAAACGCCTCCCCGGCATTTCCCAGACTATTGCTGCTGTATGCTGGAGAGGCAAAACACAGGCTTTTGTTTTGGACTACTCATGGGTTTGGAGGCATTTCATGCCTCATCGTAGCCGATGCTGGGACTCAAAGCTCTCCTATGTTGTGCATGCTATTAACCCGCCAGCAATTTTGAAAATATTTTTATTGCTGCTAATTACCCTTCAGGGAGACTGTAAAACAGAGTCTTTATGGGAATCTCTGGCTGTCTATGCCTGAAGGAAAAAAATGAGAGTGATTAGCCATGCTTGCTAACCAGAGCATCACAGCGATTACCTCTATGCCCCTGTGCCCAGCTTGTGCCAGGCTGCTTGGAGCATGTTTACAGCTCACCTTCTCACAGCTATTCCAAATGCTGATACTCACTTGGGAGGGAAAAGAGTCATAATTCATTAAATATCTCCCTGCTTCTGAAATTAGTGCTTCATCCAAACTTCCACCAGTGGACTGCAGACATCCCAGTTTAGAGTAGCTACACTGCAATGGCTTTGTCTAAGGCAGCCATGGGCAGTGGTGGGCAGAGGCTGTCCGCGCAGCACTGAGGCTACAGCCAAATTTACTCCTGGTCTCCATCTCCACCATATTACCCATGACATCCGTGGGAGTGGGGTGCTGGGGAAGGAGCTCCTGTGGCTATCCAGGGCACTGCAGAGCTGTTGCTCTGTCCTGTCTTGTGCTGCCCTGCCAGGGCTTCCTCAAGGCAGCCTAAGTCCATGTGCAACCAAAAGAAGCCCTCTACCTGCTCCTTTACCTCTGACCATGTGGGATTTTCCCCTTTCTTTAGTACCAGCAGCAATACTTCTAACACCACAGCTGGCATGTAGGAGGACATGAGTGAAGGAGGGGTGTTCAGGTGTCTGGGGTCACCAGATAGATCCTAGACAGAGAGAAAGAGAGAGAGAGAGAGAGAGGTTATAGCTTAAGTGCACCATGAAGCCACACCAGGGTGTTCTTAGGCCATACAACCAGCCCTATATCTGCAGAATAGGTGTTGTCAACTGCCTCTCGAGGTTTGTGTGACACCATGCTGAACCGTGGCAAAAAGCCAGCACTGAACACTACTGCAGCAGAGAGGGTTTATTTGTGTTCAAGAGAGAAGAAAGGAGGAGAAAAGAAAGAATTTACACTCAGGGGAAAAAAAAAAAAGAAAAAAAAAAAGAGAAGTGGAGAATGACATTAGCACAATTCCTTCTGAAATACTGAGAAAACGAAAGGTGAAAAGTAAAGCTAATGGGAAAAAGTAATCTTGTCCCAACAGTCGTGCAAATCCATGGAAAGCCTCACAGGGGCAGGGCTGCCCAACATTGCTGAAAAGAAGTTGGTAGGCAGCAGGAGGCTGGGGAATATGCCTTATCCATGCCACTCTGCCATCCCTGCCCCTCCAGATAGGCTGCCTGCCTCCTTGCTGCCCTCAGCAACTCTCAGAGATGCAACTACAGCTTGCTCCCTTCATGCTTCCCCTTGGCCTCCACGCAGACACTGAAGACACAAAATGCTGGTCCCTGCCTCCACCCATGGAAACCTGGATCCGCTTCTGGCCCCAGCCCATAAGAGTCACGCAGGGCTGGTGGCGTGAATAGCACCTCATTTTGTGGATTTGAACGTTGCAGGGCAAATTAAGGATAAAACCTTTTCTTTAGCTTAAAATTACATGCTTTTGATGGATTTGAGTCACACTTGAGCTATTTTAAAACTCTCTTAGAATGCTTTATTTTATTTTTCAAGAGTAATAAGTGAAGATGGGCCAGAATAAAAGCTGTGGCCCAAAGAGTGCTAAGCTTGGGTGGGGGTCAATAGAAAACTACATTGCAATTTTCCATTTTGGCTCATCCTGTTGTAGGAGACTTTTGGAAACTATCTTGTACTCGAATGCTCTTTGTGCTCGAGGTTTTCCTTCCACAGCTTCACTTCTTTTGCAATCCATCAAACTGCAGTTTGAATGAGTATTTGCTTGACTGTGGTGAGCTCAATTTTTGAAGGAACAAGGCTCAAAAAGCCAAAAACTCGGTAGATCCCTGCCAGACTGAACTGTGAAGTGGAGTGAAAAGTGGCAATTTTGATTTGAGGTCTCATATACAAAAACCTTTCTATCCTGGGGGAGCTTGATCCCACCCAGCTTTCTCTTTGAAGGAGCCAAAAATTTCAGCATGAAACCCTTTCTGGAAAGACTTGCATGCTTGAGCTGATGTGCTCATGTGAAGAAATTTTGTCTTGTAACCACAGAAACTGTAAATCAGAATACATTTGCTGAACCTGAGCTTTATTTCTGTCAGGTAACATCCTCTTTTGTAATGTCTGGATGCCTGCTCCTTCTCCACCCATGCTGTGCTTAATGAGCATTGATCCACCAGGAAAGAGGTGTCCAGCAAGTGTCTGATGTTGTCAGTTAGGGACTGATGCCCACCTGGTTCTTATGTTACCCACCACCCTTGGTGCCTGTTGCTTCTTAGGATCAGGGGCAGCAACCTCTGAGATCCCAAGCAGTAAGCAGCAGTGTTTCCAAATGACAAAGTCAAACTGCTGGCATCCCTAAAGTGCACCTAGACTTGCAGGTGAGCAGCAATTTCTCTCCCACAAGCCCTGCCACTGCTGCCAGCTAGAAGGGGGTGGATGGTGCTGGGTTGGTGGCATGCCTTCAGGGTGTGCACACGCCTGGGCTGGCCACTGAAACCAGCTGCCAGGAGCCAGGGCAGAGAGGTGTGGAAGTGGGGCTGGTGCAGCTGCAGCACGGGAGGCGGGGCTGGCCATGCAGAGGGGAGTGTAAAGCGAAGGTCTTGCTGAGGTTGGAAGGACACATGCACACAAACATTCACACACACACACACACACACACACACCTTGTGCTGCCCACACCAGACCAAGAGGCACTGGACCTTCAGAGGTGCAGGGGCTCAAGAAGACTTTGTGGGCCAGAGACAGAAGAGCTGAGGATCAGTTGAGAAAAACACAGCCTGATGCCCTTGGTGTAATTGCTTCAACCCATGTTCCTGTGTGCTCTTCTCCCAGAGTAGGAATCTCATAAATAACCTGCTCAGAGGGTTATCTGTCTCTTGACAGCCTTCCAGGCCTTAGCTTTGAAGTCATAAAATGCTTCCAAGCGACGCTGAACACAAGGGAAGCAGCTATCTGTTGCTTGTGCTTGCCTTTTCGTGACAAGCTTTCCTGACACACGAAGGTAATGTCAGGTGCGAAGCTGCTGAAGGCGGCACCTTGTTCTGTTTGCATGCATTTTTCTGGATTCTGTAAAGAGTAATGACAGAAGTGTTAAAAGAAATTAAATTAAATGGTTGCCAGGAGGCAATTGCAGACAAGCCTTGCTCATGACGAGTCTCAACTTAGATTATTGATTTACTGCTTGTGAGGAGCACACCTTCACATTTGAAAGGCCAAGAAAGTTTTTGCAACAATGCCAAAATATGACCAAATAACACAAAAATTAAACAACCACAAGCAGAGGTACTGTATGGGAGGTTCACAGTCTCTGGAGGTGCTCTGCTTTTGGGTCCTGCCCAGCATGGGCCACAAGCCCAGGGTGCCCTGTGGGATAATCTCATTCAGATAAAGAAGGTGGACTGCTACATAGTCTTTCCAAGGAGGTTACACACTTGCTAGGAGACTTTTTTAGAGTGACATCCCCCTGAATCATCCCACTGAGGTTTTTGGATCAGCTTCTTCAATGTCAGAGGTTAAAGGAACATGGATGAGATAATTTTCAGTAAGAGCACAGGAGAGGAGTAAATGTCTGCACCTCATTTTCCATGACATTTGTCTATATAGGAGTTGGAAATCCTGGCCATGAGCCCTCCCAAGTCATTATGCTCCAGTTCTAGAAAATGGTGAAGATGAGAAAAATGCCAAACTCCAAAGTCAGGTCACAAACCGGTCAGGTACCTTCCCTGTGAGTAGCATCTTTCCCATGTGATTCCCACTTTGATATCAGCCAGTGGGATGAGCTGCTTATACACACATCTCTGCTTTCCATGTTATTTGAGTAGACAAGGTCCAGGCTGGCAGAGCCTTAAACAGAACTGAACTGCGATTTGTCATCATTCTTCCCATCCTCAGTACTAAAACCATGGCTGAAATCCTGACTTTATGGTAATGGGTGGCAAGAATTCCCTGTACGCAAGAGATGTCAGGTTGTAATTTTAAAAGCCTACCAGTGCAATAATAAACAGGATAAAAAGTATGATTGCTGTCATTCTAGCACAGGGTAATAAACTCTTTATGGTCATGGTAAATTCAATCTCAGAATGATGCAATAATTTAGACAATAATTCACAACAGCCAGCAAAATCAGACAAAGTTCCCATTGACTTCAGTGAGGGCAGGATCAGTCCCAGAGGACACTCTGATTTGCTCTGGCCAAGAGATCACAGTATTTAACCTCATGTTTTCTAGTGGAGAGAGCCACGCAAGCCGTCTCTTACCTCACTGTGTCTTAGTGCTCTGAAGCTGCTGTAAGAAAACATCTGCTGAAGAAAGCACAAGAGGAAAGGATGGACCCAGTGGGCCTGTTTTAGGTACCAAACTCGCACATGTGTTTCAGGTGTCAGCTAAAGTTCTCCAGCAATAGGTGCCAAAGCACCCTGTACGCTTAAAGATGGCTTTACAGGTGGGTTCATACAAAGGACCTGCTAACCGAGAAGCATGGGTGTATGAAGTGAAGCCATTGGCCCTCACCTGCAGCTGCGGTGATGGCTGGGCATTGCATGGTCCTGGGTGTGTATAGTCCCCACACTGTTCCTAAATAATCTCTTTTGTGATAAAACCCCAGACTGTTTACCACAGAAGGTGAGGTTTCCTGATTGCTTTAAATTGATGTAAGTGTGGGCTGCTGTTGATGGGAGCCATCTCATTCTCCCCTTTGCCTCTGGGCTGGTTCTTGCCCTCCTCCATTCTGATGGAACTACTCATCTTTTTGTGGTTCTGGTAGACTTCTCTTTCAGCCCGAGCAAGTCTCCTGCCTGACTTTGATGTTCAGCCCCACAAGCCCCAGATCCAGGAGAGGAAAACCTTTTGTAGGGGGGACTGACTGACTCCTCAGTGACATTGCAAAAATACAGCCTGTTTGTGAGCAGCCCTTCTGCTCATCAATGCCACAAGTAAGGGTGAAATCTTGACTTTTGCAGTAGAGGACAAAAAATTCTGCAACAGATAGGATGTCTGGAGCTGCACAATGCAAGGATAAACAGAAGAGAAACTGTAACTACTGTCATTTGAAGCTGGGGTAATAAACTTTATGGATGTGGTGGATGCATCCCAGTGTACCACAGTAATTTAATAATCTACACCTTCAGTAGCCATGCAAACTTGCTTGAGCTGATCATGAAACCCTATGCTACAAGATGATGAACAGCTATAATCTTCCCAAAAGTACTAAAATAGCTGACTAGAGAGGGTATCATCTCTCCCAAACTGTCCTTTGATTTATGTTGACACAAACTATCCCAGGTGAAGGACTGGGATGCTGAAGACTTGGGTATCACGTACCACACTGGGGAAGGTATACCCAGCAGCTCAGGCCAAATCCTGACCTGCTGCAGACCTGAGCTGAGCTGGATCGTTCACATATAATCTGGCTTCTAGGGGCATGCAGGGGGTGGGGGCTGCTGGCAGAACTCAACACCATTCCCAGGTTTAACAAGCTTAGTTAAACCAGACTCCCAGATACGAGAAGGACTAAAAGTTTGACAGGCAAGAGAATCACAAGACAATGTGGAGCTGCAAAAAGCAATTTAGGGAACAAATCTCTGTAGACGCACCCTCCTGACTGCACATTCAGTGAGGAGGACTGAAAACATGAACAGGCTGTTTTGCAGACCTGGCTCCATGCCTGTGTCCAGCAGCTCTGTGCCGACAAAGGCAACCAGTGGGTCCCAGGGATGCTGTGGCCCCTCTGCACCAGCTGAAAAAGGTACAGGTGCCCTCTCCCCAGCCAGAGGGGAGCAAGCTGAGCTTCGTTAGCATCCCTATTGGTATAACAAATTAGGGGACAATGAGAAACAAAAGCAATAGCTGAAGGTTTAAACAGGGGAGCAGTCTGGCCCTGGAGCAGCCACCAGACAGACCTCTTTTTCCTTTCTTTTGGGAATGTGCAGAGGCAGTAGCTGACAGGCATTTCTGTGATCTCCTGGTTCAGCATCGAGGCAGGCAGTTAGAGAAGATGGTGAAGGTATCTAGTTCCCCAGGCGCTCCCGGGGTGAAATTCTGGCCATAGCAAAAATGGTGGGAATGCTGCCACTGCCTTCCACCGAGCCATGATTTCACCCCATAAGTATTAGTTTTTCCTCTCCTCCCAAGACCATATTAGAAAACCACAGCTATCAGGGTGCTACAAATAAATACTTCATGCCACAAACCTGGTTTCTTTCTCAAGAGGAATAAAATGAACCTAAGAGGACAGGCCGGAGAGCAGCAAGGATGCAACACAACAAAACATGATTAACACAAGGTGGAAGAGGCAAATAAAAGCAGATTCTGTCCTTAGTAGCAAATAATATTGTGTTCTGCAAAAATAATCAGCTGACACATTCAGCTTAAAGCACACTACGAACTTTGTTTTCCTCTGCTTATAAACAGCGTCTCAGTGGTGCACTGCACCCAGTGTTCGGCTGCCTTCCTGCCCAAGGAACAGGCAAATCAGCTGAGATGATTTATGACTAGCATGACAGACAGAAAGGCCTTTCCTGACAAAAGGTCATTTTCTTGCTGAACTAAGTCTAAACCCAAACCAGCCACTCCTTTTATCACCACAGGGTGCCTTTTATCACCACAGGGTGCCTTTTATCACCACAGGGTCATAAAAGGAGCAAGATGGTGGTGTGTGGCACGGGACT
>JAVJGI010000014.1:65180414-65193105 GCA_035590275.1 Ibycter americanus
CCTTTTATCACCACAGGGTGCCTTTTATCACCACAGGGTCATAAAAGGAGCAAGATGGTGGTGTGTGGCACGGGACTGGAGAGACAGAGATGCTCCTTTTACCTTTGAGCTTTCTCCAGTCTAGGCCAGAATATGCACCAGGTCCAGTTTTCATGTAGGGAGAAGGAGAACAGTTACATTAACTAAAATGTCTTTTTCCTGTTTTTCATGTCTATGTGGTACCACTTCACCCGGTCACTGAGAGGGACCAAGTGATGGTGCCATGTATATGTCACGAAGACACTTTCCATGGGTTACACTTGCAGGCTGCTCCCTTGGGCTTTATCTGAGAATTAATTAAGTGTTTTAAGGCAGGCCAGTTATGAACGGCTGGTGCTGAGGAAGTGCTGCATATTTAACATGGCTGCTTTCTAAAAGCATCTCATCGTAACCTGGACCGCTGCCTGTTTCTGTTGAAAATGTTAAGGAGAAAAGCTGCTGCAGTGAGTATAAATGAAACTAATCAGGAAAACAAAACTGATGGTAACATAAAAAATATGAATTTGGAAGGACGGCTTTTTTTAGACTCTTCTTGTATTGTAGCCCACAGGTAATCAGCTGTGTTACATATTTTCTGTAAAAGGCGTTCAGACTTAAAATTTGCCAAATGACCCAAAAGCTATGCAGATAGAGGGGAACACAGTTCACCACGGCTGCCAGTCCACAGGTATGGAGGGAATTTTGCTCGGTATTGTGTCTGGTAACTATACTGGGGAAAGAAAAACAAAATTTTTCACAGAAAACAGCTTGCTCCTGATAAAATCTGCAGAAGTTTAATGGTCTTTCTCAAGACAATTGCCGAAGATGTAAATGCATTTACATGCTGCAGTCAAACATGGCTTTCTGATTTTCAGTGTTTCTTTCCTACTTGATGTGCATATGAAGATACACAGCTACACTGAGGGCTCCTGCCTGACCAGCCTTCAGGAGCTCACACATCAGCTCACAGATGGCCAGGCTGCGGCTTCCTGCACTGACTCTGAAGGAAACCAGCTGAGCCAGTCAATGAGATACGGACAACGTGGAGTCCTTGCTCCTGTGACCACTGACTTTCTAATCTAGAGGCGAGTTCCTCTATGTGGAAACTATTAGGATCTTTGAACTGGTTTGAATCTACTTTTTCCACCGAGGCATTATCTCTGCTGGGAACAAAGTGATCTCATGGAAAGCCTTGGGAAGCCTTGCTTCTCTCCCTCAGTAGAACAGAAAGTTTGAAATGGAGGAAGAATGGTCTCAGCTTTGATGGAGGGGCTTAAATTTCAGCAGCCACCAGCACTGAAACTAGGGCAGCTGCCTGCCTCCGATGTAAGGAAACCATTTTCTCAGCTGCTTTCACAAAAGGGGCTGAAGTTGAGAAATCAGCTCTCCTAAGGGGGTGTCCAAAGCTGCCTTGAAGGCCCTTCAGCAGAGGAGACAAGACCAGAAACATTTCCACAGCCAGACCTTCCCAAGCCTAGGAGCAAATCTCACATGCACCAGGAACCAGGGGACTGAGTAGAAAGAACAGAGCCAGATGTGCCCAGACAGCCCCAGAGATGTCTTACAGCAGTGAGGAACCTGGCACAGGGAGGAGGGGGACAGGTTTGCATGGAGCATTTTTTTCCCCTCAGACCTGCAGACTTTGTCAGTTTTGTCTATGATTGATGCGCCTCTGGTTCACAAACTCCTTTGCATCACCTGCATTCCTTTAACCATCACCGTATTTCAAATAATGACTGGAGCAATAGCTTTCAAACTGGGCAGTAGTTTGAAAATACGCCAATGAAAAATACCCAGACAAGTAGTTGGAAACTTCAGAGATCGGTAGGCTGAAGAACAGGCAGCTTACAAGAAGATTCCTTATGTGAAAGCTGGCAAAAATCTCTGTCAACTGCATCTTGTCTCCCAAGGAGAAGGAGGCTGAAGGAATTACTGAACCAGGGGAGATTGGGTCTCTGGAAAAGACATATTGGAGCCAGCATGAAGACAAGCAGGGGCTGGATATCCAAGCTGTTCTCGGGCACAGGAAGGTCAGAATGGTGGAAACACATCAAAGCAAAGTCCATCCAGCCCAACACCACTTCTGAGCCAGTCACCAGCAGAAGAACCACCCCTTCTGTCTCGAACCTCCCACTCACCTTGGGTATCCCCAATTCACACAAACACACATGCAAGAGCCAAGGGCCTCCCAAGCCCTGAGATGGCTGCCGAGGGCCAAGATGAGGTGCTGTGCCAGCTGGGCCAGAGGAAAAACCCTGAACCTCTGGAAATTTGAAACCAGATGGAATGCACAGGCAGGATGGAGATTCACCAGGGGAGCGCAGTGGGGCGACTCACAATACTGTAAGCGTCTGTGAGCAAGGTATGCCGTGAACATCTGGTAAAAGGATAAAAATATAAAGCAGGATGATAAATAGAAGTACAGTGAAAAAAAGAGGCTTGGCACTGTGTCTGACAGCTGCCATTGGTAGAAGCTGTTGCATCAATAGGTTTTGCAGTTTATACTTCTAAAAATACAGTGCTCTTCAACTATAATCTGTCTTGGAGACTGTAATGTGCTTTGGATGGAAGCTAACTGATGTGTTTTCCTTATATTCTGTGCATTATTTAATGTGCCAGTCCCTTTCACTTCTTGTGTTTTTGTGGCTGAAACAACTCTGGATGTTCAATTTTTTGTCAATAGGTAGGTCTCATAACCTTAGCTGTATTTTCTAGGCTTTTTCTGTCACTCCTGCTTTATTCTGTCTTGGTTTGGTTTGAGTTCACATACCCCACCACATTCTCTTTCGGTATGGTCTCTGTGAGCTTTCCAAAGAGATATTCACAAAGATTAGAAGCAATAATTAAGAAGTTAATATCAGACTACTACCTGATGGGAGGGCAGCATTTCAGAGTTAGGCTGTGAAATTTGCTCTTGTTTTTAATATCTGCAATGAACTGGGGATGACACATGAGCTGGGGAAACATCTCAAACTCACTGTCATGCACGTGAATTACAGTGTCCAGGAAAAGAAGGTCACACCATGCAGCATGTCACAGCTGATGCTAACAGGAACATGCCTCAACCCTAGCTGATGTGCGAGGGGTGTTCCTGCAGAGCAAGCCAGAGGCTCTCAGAAGGATTTTCCTCACGCAAAATTGCAGAGGCAGCCCCCCAAACAGTTGTCGTAGCATCAGCAGCTTGGAGAGAGAGTTTCACTGGTGTAAAAACCCAAAGGAGAAAAGTAGGACTGTTACCCACTGATCCTCATCCAAAACACCAAAAACCCCGCTGGTCCTGCACAATGCAGCATAACATTGTTGGACTGTGAGAAAATATGTCCCCACCGCACAGTGGGCTTGCACAAGTGGGGTCTGGCCAGGGCTGTCCTAGGGCAGCATTGTACGCAAACTCGTCACAGCCAGGAGAAGGAATACAATGAGAGAAATCTCTGTAATCAACGGGGACTCACTGGTGCAGCCCGGCTCCACTAGCCTTGCCCCTAACTCAGGACACCAGCCTTTTCTGATTTCCAAAAGAAATCAGGAAAAGAGGCTAAAAGCTATTTTGTTTCTTTTCTGGAAGTTGTTGATACATATTAAAGCTGGAACGTTCTTGAAAAATGGGATTTCCAGCTCCCACAGGTAAGAGCTTTATTCTGCAGCATTGCAGCTTGGGTCGCGCTGTGCTGTGGCTCTCGTCACAACCGGTCCCTTCCGGAGGGTGATGGTTTTCAGACAATGACTGCCTTTAAAGGGTCCCTGAAAGACAGCTAAGAAAAGGCAGGCTATTGTTGATGGAAGTAAATAAATGCAGGAAACCCACACTGCCACAGGGAAATACTTAGGAGTCGGAGACACAGACAACATTGCCAAGCAGTGTTGGAGAACACGCAGTTTGTATTTCTAGCTGCTTACCCTATGTGGTTTATCCTGTGGGCTTTTTTCTTTTTTCTTTTTTTTTTCATGCAATACTACAGTTTGTTTTGACTGTCGCTCAGTATAGGTATGCAACTGGCCGACAGTGGGATACAGAGCGATGTTTGCACATCCAAAACACTTGCTTTCACACACAGAGCCATGGTAAATGCTCTCTGCATGCGTTCTTCAGTCATGGGGTCCTTGGAGACCCAGATTTATTACAAAGTGCAGTGATAATGGAGAAATGTCATAACTGTCAGTTGATCTGTACTTGCTTCTACAGTTAATCAGTTTTATTATTCTCTGTTCTCCCCATTGTTTCAGTACCTATAAGCACATAAAAGCAGATAAACAGGAGAAAACAGGAAAGTCCTTTTCTCAACTTTAATATCTTATTTTTATACGATTTTCATATCGTATTTTGCAATCTAAACTTTAATGTTTTATTTTCTTAAGCTGAGGCTGCTGGAATTTTGCACTTGTGCAAAAGCAGTATAACTACTGTGTCTCTCTGCATTGACACCACAAAAAAAGAAGTCAAGCTAATGTTAAACCCATTCTCTCAGAAGACTGAAACTTTCTATACCACATGTCAGCTGAGAGCTCCCACATGAGCAATGCCGAGCCTTTTCCACGGGGCTTCCTAGTGACTTAAACTTGTCAGTTTAAATTTATATTTCTGAATGTTTTTTGAAAGAAAAACATGCCAAAAAAGTACTTTGGCTGTGCTCCTCCATCCCACTGGCTGTGTGGATATGTAGAGCCAGCACCTTTCCTGCCAGGCAGTGGCTCGGTGCCTCTCACATGAGCTTGTGGGATTCTTGGAAACCCTGCATCCCCACAGCCAGGAAGCAAGCAGCACTGGGACACTGTGTAAATCTTCCTGTAAATCACCGAGTGCTTCTTCGAGGTCCCAAAACAGGGAGGGGAGGAGTCTTCTTCAGCTGAATAAACCTTCATTCACATTCAGCTAAGAGGCAGCCCTTCCTTACTCTTCATGGATCCTTCCTTCCAGTGATGCTGCTCCAGCAATCCCTGGCTTGGGAAAAACATCTCCAGGGCTGTCTGCTGCTTTTGGGATACACCACAAAGCTCTTGTCAAACAGAAGCGCTAGCTTACCAATTGCCAAAAGCAACAAATTTCAAAGAGGTTGATACCCTGTCCCTTGGCCTGTTTCCATTCATAACACTCGCTGCTCCACGCTTCTGCTGGGAGTGATGCTCAGGAAGGCAGAGTGCTGTTAGCGCTGGTGGCAGGCCTGAACTGCCCTGTCTTTTTGACCTAAGTCAGAAGACTCATCAATAGAAAAATCAGAGTCCATTAAAGGAGGATGGTTCTCCAGCCTCCAGCTCATCTCCAAGGATGGTGGTAGTGCTGACACGTAGTTGTGGCTCCCCCCATCTAGCTCCTGTATGCTGGTAAACAAAACCTGATGAAACATAAAGAGTTTAAAACAATTTGTTACAGACACTCAGCTCTGGCCCTCAGTAGGGTGGCACTCTAGGTCAGGTCAGTTAACAAGGTGTGTGCACCGCATCTCCACAGGAAAGCAGCAGGAAGACACCAGTTACAGAAGATTGGTCTCAACACAACCTTCCCCCAAAGGGTGGCTATTTTTGTCTCATAAATACCCGATGTGTCTCTGTCACTGGGACCCCAAAATTTTGCATGTTATCAGGTCCAATACTGTGTGATGGGACTAGTTTTGCAATATGCTTGTCTACTCTTTTACAGAACCACTGGAGGAGCTTCTGGCAAACAGGGCTAATTTCCTGTGCATGAACTAGACAACTATTACCCTGTCTGCCACCCTCCAGAGAAGTTTTCTTTACAGGGGTCTCATGACAGCTAATTTGATGAAGGAGGGATGACTGCAACTCATGGAGGAGCTGCAGCCAGCCTCAGTCAGTGGGGAACTGCATCAGGCTTCACTCTGCAGATTTTGGCTGTCTGGTGGCCGCAGGCTTTGCATCTCTTTGCAGCAACTGTGGTTAGCTCACAAAAGCATTGAATGGGGGGCCACACTCCCACCTTCGGTGTCCGGCTACAAAACAGCCAGCCGGGGGCTGCACTCTGGGGCCTCATGTTATTTCTGATCCTTTGCACCAAAAGGAGACAGAAAAACAAAAATGTCTTTGGGTCAAAGAGGTACTGCCTGTTGTTCAGAGGACACCCAAGATGGGTGTGATACAGTGTGAAAACAACCAGCGTGGCGTAAATCTGCCTGACATGGGGCAAGTAAGAGGCAGTGACCCCATGATGGGTCCCCAGTCCTCTTTTATTTAGCAGCATAGAAATACTCCGCAGCGGGGCTGGAAACAAGCTGGTGAATGGGAATGAGAGGTTTCCAGGCCAGATCAATTTTCCAAATCGTGAGTCTCTTCTAGTGTGTTTTGATGCTTGATCTTTCTCCAGGTAGTATTGAAGGAAAGAGAAGACAGATGGCATCCAAAGGAGGAAAGAACAAAATAAACAGGCCTCCACTGGCAACTTATTCAGAGGCCTTGAGCAGTTTCTTTATGGCTTGTTCTTTAACTTCATCTTCCCCAAGATCAGGCATGGTGTTTGCAGGGGCCAGCTGCAATGCCAGCCAGCTGTGATGGCCACACCAGTGTGGCCTCTCCTGCAGGGAGCTGGGCAACAGAGTTCAGAAGCGGTCCCTGTGCCAAAGAGCTCCTCATCTGAGATGGGTATGACACTGTGCCAGGTAACAGAAGAAGGACAAACAGCAACTTTATATTTGACAAAAGTACTTGGTGAACCTTGCTACTTTTAAGTCTCCTCTCCCAGCAAAAAAAATAACCCCAGTGTATGCAGCTGGATACATTGGATGCACTTGGAATATCTGTCTAGCAGTAAAAGACTCCCATAGCAAGAGTTTCTCATGCCAATGGTAAGAGAAATGCTGTCCGTCACTTACAGGAGAAATAAAAAAAAATTAAAAAAGAAATAGAAGGGCAAAGTAGTTTTCTGTCTGGCCATGAGGTAGCACCATTGAGCTATTCACAGCAAAACTCAAAACTAATTTGCCTCAATTTTACAAGCAACACTTCTGGAGGCACAAACCACCTTTCATTTTACATTGACCAGCTCAAGAGATTAGGTTAACCGCTGTGCTAATTTAGTTTTGCTGATGAGTCAGGCCATGCCTACCTCTCTTGGCCATTTCCCCCCCTCTATGCTCTTCCCAATTTCTTACATGAAATTCAGCATTTTATTGATCGTGCTCATAACATGCCCTTTACCAGGGTGTCTCTGGGCCCCTGGCAAGTGCTGGTGAATGCTGACTCTACCAGGCTCTGAACAGACCAGTGCTATCTACAGCCAGCCCCATCACACAGCTCCCCAAGGGACAGAGGATGAACAGAGAGAGATGGACAGGCTCAGGGGGTGACAAAGTGGAAAGCAGGGGCTCTAAAAAAACATTTAGAGGTTTGTGTGGGGAACTGAATTGAGCTCTTAGTTTCAGGCTGTAGCCAGAAGGGTTAATGTGGTTTTTGGTTAAGTCCGTGAAGAAATAGATAGGAACAGGGAAACACTGGCAAATCTGTTTTTGGACAACCAGGTCTGATTATACTATCCATCTCATGAAGATGTGGAGGAACTGTAGAAGAGTGCAGTTTGCTGCCAGACAGAGACATTGTCTGGAAAACATCAAATCGTGGCCTACAGGACGTCCACTTTCCTCCAAGGCAGCTCTCCACGTTGTTTTTGTATGCTGTTGCCAAGCAAATCAGTTGGTCAGAACAGAGTGAAGAAATCCAGATTGCAGAGACGTCTTGCTGGCCCCCTGCAACCCCATTGCTGTAAATGACATATTTCCTCCAGTAAAAATGATCTCAGGGAAAAGAACAGAAAAATAAAGATTGTCTGATGAAAAGCTACTTCCATCTGCAGCTGCAGGATTGATGAGACCTATTTAAAGGCAGCTGAAGTGACACTACCCTTAGTGTTTCAAGGAGGTCGCATGAACATCAGATGAAGTTCTTCAGCTCTAGAAGACGTTTACATCAGGAGAAGGAAACAATGCTCTTCAGAGCTTCTAGGGATACCGGCTGTGCTGAGATCCGATGAGATTTACTTCCCTGTGCAGCCCTGCCAGGGGCACTGTAAGCATTACCCAATATTTGCTGATGACGTATCTGACACACAACTATTTTTTCGCAGTGACTGATTCGGTTGTAGCAAGAGAGAGATAGTGTTGTGTTTTTGAGGAATACAGCAGGACTTTCCATGAGCATGGGAATGTGGTGGTGGAGGTACACAGGTAACTTGGAAGAAAACATGTCAGTCTCATTGATGGAGACAAGGCAGGAAGAGGAAAACGTTACTAGAGAACCATGGGGGAAACAAGGGATCTTCCCCAGCCTACCGACCATTCAGCAGCAAGCCTCATGCCTTATAATGTGGAAAATGACCTGTAGTTCCAACAAACACCATAAGGCTGCTGACATGGAGGCAAGCCCTATGGGAAGAAAAGCTATGGTGACCTTGGAATATTTTTTGGATGCCTCAGTCTGAGCTGGAGCAGCTGTGCCGCAGACAGCCCTACACCACTGAGGACCAAGTAGCAGCCCTCAGGGGTCAGCACTGCTCAGGCTCTTCAGCCCTCTGGCAGCCTGTCTGCGTGAAGGTTTGGAGGAACCTTCTGGGTTCCTTCCAAACCTGCTGGGAGGTTTTGGAGGAAGACAGCTTTCTCATTTCTTTCATAATTCTTACGCTCAACAGACACGGCATCTTCAGACCCACCTCACTGAAGGGCCAGCTGACAGACAAAAACCTCACGCTCTCTCTAACCCTCTGAATATCTCAGTGAGAAACAGTCCTCTAGCAAAATACTGCAACCGCTCCATTCAGTGCTGTTGATACGTACCAAGTGCAGCCAGTGATGGCAGTGAGCAAGCATTACTGAATGCACACTTGTGATAAGGGTATATAAATGTCCCCCATCTTGCAATTCTCCTGCATTTGTCTCCACTGAATTTAGGTGAACAGTGGCAGAGATGGAGCCTGTGGCTATTTTTGTACCTTCCAAATCAGAGGTTTACAGACACAAGCTCACATTGCCCAGTAGCTCTCAACAAGAAATGGAGTAGGCAACAAAGTTTGGGAACCACTCTCCCATGCTAAGCAGCGTTTTGGGGTGTTACTTTTCAGATTAAGATGTCAATTCTCAGTTTTGGTAGGGTTTGAAAGGGTCTGAGACCACACAGGCCTTCCTCTCAGCAAGGAAAGCTGAGCAGGATGCTCGGCTCCCTCTCTGGTTCAAGGGAACTGAACAATGAGCAGCTCCAGTGACTTACCTCGCCTGATTCATCAGGGGCACTGAAGTCATGTCCCCTGGACTTGCTCCAGAAGCAGCTCCTTGGGGTCAGGAGCTGTACAGGCAGTGACATATTGCCTCTGCTTCTCCACTTCCACAGCAGAAATGCATCATGCTCAGGAGTGAGTGCTTGGGGTTTGCTCAACCAGGGAGTCACCATCAGCAGCCCTCAGGGATGGTATGAGGTGGGATCCTTCATATTCAGTGGAGAAAGTGTGCGTACACTCCCTTTGTGCCTCCCAAAGCCTTCAAGCAGAAGAGCGGTTCAGGGGAGAAGAGTAGACAGGATTAGTCGGGGCAAAGCATAATCCACCAAGTTCTCACAACTGAACCTGAGTCTCATTTTCTTTGCTGATGGTTCAAAACCCTGAGGGTAAAGCTTTTAAAATCCATTTAACAAGAGAAAGCATGTGTGACTCTTGGGCTGATGTAGGTGTTTCATACACTCCCTGTATCACAAAACATCTCTCAGAGCCACCTTCCACATCCCTACTCCTAAGTGAGGTAGAAAAAGTCCTCTGTTAGTGAGTCCTAGGAAACTGGACAGCCTAGCTATCATAAGGCAGTCTAAAGTATACCTGGATGATGAGTGTTTGGGTGTGGGGCTGTGACTGCCTGAGGAAGAGGTGGTTTACCTAGTGCATTATGCTGAGTGTTTAAAGCAAAAATGGATCCACTCCTAGAGCATGCGACTCTGCTCTCACTCACCCATGAAGGCAGCATGCTCTGGAGAGCGGCAAAGCCCAAGATTTAACCTCCAGCAAGTTTCTCACAGCTGAATTTGCTCCCATCCTTTTCATCTTTTCCAGTTGCCAATCTCAGACAACTTCTCATTCATGGAAAATTTTTCTGTGAAGTTTTACCCCCGTGGTGCCTTCCCCAGCCTTTGAAAAACATGCACGGTAACACACAGCTCTCATTAGTGGGAAATAACCTCTTACTTTCTGTTGAGTGGAAATCTTCCAGCGTCACCTTACCTGTGTATAAAAGAAGCAAGACAGATGGCAGAAGAGAGGATATTATATTTAACGTTGGTTTCTTCTCCTCTCATAGGCTTTTGTACTTGCAACAGAGGCATTTCAAGAAGAGCAGTCGAGCACACACCCACTTCACTGGTGCAAGATGAAGTTATTTTCTGCATAGCCCCCAGCCCTTCCTACAGAAACTGCTGCTTTGTATTATAAAAGCAGTGACCCCAATGAAAGAGCAAGGTAAAATTTAGGCCACAGCAAATGGGTGTGAGACAGACCAGCAGCAGGAACCCAAGCAGTAGATAGGGGTGAGAGCCGATATTCCCCTAAACACAAAGCTACATGTTGAAGGAAAGGGAGTGCGGCTTCAGGGTAGTCTTTTAGAGATAAGCATTAGAGATCACAGCCTCCCCCTGCACCAACCATAGCACCATATAATGGGTGTCAGTCTGTGTAAGGTGACCTGGACACACAAACAAACCAGGCGGAACCTCTGCTTTTCTGTTTTAATTAGCATCTGCTTCTCAGCTGGTCCTTGTTAGTTCTCATAGCCAAGGATGAGACGCTCCAGCATCTGGAGACAGACATCTCCCAGTGCATAAAACATCCACTCTCTGGCAATGTAGCTGAGCGCAGCCTGTGCCACAAACACACAGTTCCTGCCAGAGCACCCCCAGCCAGACATGTCCCCATGTCTGTGCAGGCGAAGGGCACAAAACGCTGCAATTTAGGGGTGTTGCAGAGGAGGGGCTGGCTGAGAAGTGTTCTACTTTCAGGTCCCAGCGTTGGTGCAAAACTTAGGCAAGCACTTCTTAAGAAGGGATATCTGCAGATCAAGCATCTCTGCCTTGTGGGGAAAAAACACACTGCAAGCAAAAAGAAATCAGCTGATCTGCACAGAGCAGGGGGGCAAAGCCACACAGCCAGCATGATTTATGCTGCCTCTTCCAGGTTGTGCGCTGGAGAGGTGCTCCTTGGCCACATGTTACAGCCTCCCCACCCTGTGCCAGTCGGGCACATCAGCTCTTTGGCAGACTCCCGGAGCTCACACAGTCCTGCCAGTGGTGGCTGGTAGGCTGTTGTGAGCAGGATCTGCTCCTCCCAGGAGAGCTGCCAGCAGCTACCCACCATGCCACGGAGGGACAGTGACAGCATAAGGGGCTGGGGGAGGTCAGGTTTGGGTTAAGGCATGCCAGGGAAGAGGTCTGAATGTGTGGTGCCAGGGAGAGGACATGAAAGAAGGCTGGTGGAGAAAGTTTCTCGCCGATCCAGCTGAGGCCCAGGTGCCTCCGCAGACCAGGTCTGAGCAGCTCCTGAGGCACAGGTACCTGTTCAGCATTGCTCCTTCTCTCTCCTGCTTTTCCTGCCTCATCCAGCCTGGAGGCAGCCCAGCTCCTCTGGGGCCTGGACACCAGAGAAGAGGCAGAGGTGGTTTGCCAGCAGCTCTCCGCTAAGGACTCTGCACCACTGATAACCCCATTTGACCCCTGCAAAAGAAACAGTAACACACAAAGAATGTTTACTCCATCTTAAGGAAGTGCTTGAGGGTTGTTCTTGGTCAGACAGCTGAGGGGCTCTAAAGATGTCTTAACCTGACTATATTTCACAAGGCTGATCAAATATAGTATTATTCTTGTTTTGCTAGTGCTTGCAAAAACAATAGGAGGCTATCCCTGCTCCCAAATTTAAGAACGCCAGTAACCTTCACATTTTTCAGAAATCTGTTTTTCAGACCTATTTTCAGAACATTTCGGGCCAGCTCTAATGTGGATGCGATGGTTACTGTACTAATGCTGTCAGGCCCTGTGGCCTTGGGTTTTCTTACCAGCCATCCCAGAAATGTCCATGGGGCCAGCTCTGGGTCTGTGGTTCCCAGGCTGTGATCCACACCACAGGAATCGCTTGTGGCACTGGAGAGTTAAATACACAGTTGTTTCCCAGTGTGAGTTTAACAGTAAGGATGTGCAACTCATCCAGACAGGCAGGTTTCCTTTCCCACCTTGGAAAAGAGGGCAGAACAGGCAAATCAGGGGAGCAGAGATTCTTGAAATCAGATCAAGATCACCCCCATGCAAGACAACAATAAATACAAAGTAAACTGAAAGCAGTAACGAGGAGATTTCACTGCTGCTTGGGAGCCCTAGATCTACGCGATACCACATCAGCGTCGCCACCCTCCCGGCTGGGATGGCTGGACAGTGCCGAGGCAGCGCGGGATTCACCTTTCCTGTCGCTGGCTGCCCTCCGCGGGGCAGCTGCATCCCCCTGTCTGGTGCTAGGTACCCAGTTAGGAACACTGCGCGCGCACCACGCAAGGCTTGAACCTGTCTGCTCAGGCGCACTCCGCCCGTTTGAGCTGGTTTGAGGGGGGGCACTCCGTCCCGGCAGCCCTCATAGCAGCTGCTCAGGTGCGGTGCCGCCCCGCCGCAGCGGGCGGGCGGGACCAGGCCGGTCCCGGCAGCGGGGGTGCTGGGCCGA
>JAVJGI010000014.1:65193143-65239056 GCA_035590275.1 Ibycter americanus
GCGGAGCCGGCGCTGGGGCTCACGGAAAAGCGCTCACCGGTTTCTCCTGGTTGGGATAGCTGGGGGGGGGGATGCTGCATGGGAGCACCCCCACCTAGCGGCCTCGGCCGCCCTGCGGCACCGCAGGCGGGAGGGACAAGCCCTGGGAGGAGCGTCGGGCTGGCGAGAGGGTCCCTGCTGCGCCAGGAGGGTGAGCGAGGGGTGACAGCGCATCCCAGCAGCCAGGCTCCTCCCCTGCCACCCTGCGGGGGGGCATCTCACCGGCTTTAGGTGTCTTTACTGTCAGCGATCGTGCCAGGTTCCTTGCGGTCAACAGAAACAAACCGGGAATTTTTAGGGTTTGATTAATTTCATCCTAAGGTAGATGTCTCAAATTGCGAGGCACATTCTAGAGGGGCCTCTCTCTTTCCCTGACTACTAGAGGTTGAGTGACTGACTGAAACGTCAGCATCGGCGTGGTGAACATCTACATTTGGAGAGACAGATCCCATCTTCTTCGTGTTATGACTGTTACTGAATTAATTCGGAATACAGATCTTGTTTCCCATGGATGTCAACGAGACATCAGAAATTGTCTGGTTGACAGCACTGTTAGAATGCTACTTAGGGTTGCGTATGAACATACTCAGTGGAACTTTATTCCCTATCCCCTGCGAAAGAAAACCCATTTCTGATAAATGCAGTTTCAAAGACCCTAATCTCCATTTTCAAACACTCAGCCCCTGCTACATACAAATACTCACACGAGTGAGATTTTACAGACAAGGATGCTGGCATAGCTGCCTATGGCAGGGAAATACCTCTCCTTGCACCCCGTTAGCTCCAAGCAGCACTGAGGTTATTGCATTTGTAAGGGAAGGAAAAAAAGTACTGCACAGAGAGGTCACCAGCTTCCTTCCTCCTCCGCTGCAATGCTGTACCACCACCCAAGTGGCCTCCTTGACTGAGTGAAGACAGCGGTGCTGCCTCACAGACAGAGGTACTGTCAGGAGCAGTCAAAAGATCAATCTGATCTGCGAGTGAGGTGGGATGAGGTGGACCCCCAAGCTCCCTTCCAACACCAAGTCTTTCGGTGATTCTCCCATTAGTGATGGCAACCAGGGCTAGGGCAGCGGTGAACAAGAGGTCTGAGACGTGGGAAGGGGCAGCAGGCTGGGCCTGGCACCTTGGCCAAGAGGAAGGTGCTGGGAAGAAGAGACTGTCCCCATCCCTTCTCCCCGGGCACCAGGTGGGGAGAAGAGATGGGAACAGTTTTGGAAGGGCAGGGCCAACCCAGTACATTTAGAGGAAGGCAGGCAGGCAGGCAGGAAGGAATTAAGGAAGGATCGGCAGAAGAAGTTGTGCCAGGCAGAGCAACCTTGGCTGCAGAGCCTGGAGGAACTCCCAGCAGCCCTGTCCTGCAGCAACCACCTGCAGGGAGCCAGTGGTGAGGTGCCCCACTCTTCTCCTTGCTGGCCCCAGGCAGGCAGGCAGCACCACAGCTGCAGGTGCTCCATGCACACGCAGCTGTGTGGTGGCTCATAGGGTTTTCACCCAGGTGTTGCTTTGAGGAACACAACAGAAACCCACAGCTTGCTCTCACAGCAGGAAATGTTTAGGCAGGAGAAACAGCTGGAGAAAACGAATTTCTGAACAGCTTGATTAAAGGAGCATCATTCAGCTTTGGCTTTGGGAGCCTGGTGGGCAAAACCAGCTCTGATTCTTCTGCCTGAGCCTGCCCGAGGCCTCTTGGCTCTTGCCTTACGTTGACTGTGTCAGGTTCCAACATAAGAGCCAAGCAGGTTCTCAAACACCAGGGCACTTGGCCCCTTCCAGCCCAGAAGGGTGGGTCTTGCCTTCCTCCAGCCCCCATGAGAATTTCCATGCCTTCCTCCTCTTTATGCAACTGGCCAGACCTGCCAGTTTCTCCATCCCCTCTCTTCTGCACTTGAAACTTTTAAATAAAGCAAAAGCATGGGCCATCTCTTTCTGACACCAAAATACCTTGGGCACCAGCTACCCTCTACTGAGGATCAGTGCCAAGTCCCCTCAGAGGGCTCTCCAAACTGCTCCGCACGGGGGCTTTTTGTTTATTCTTCCCCTTTCCTGGCACCTTTGACAGAAATTATGCCAAGGGGACTTCTCTGGAGTGAAAAAAGATGACATTTTTCAGACAAATGAGGTTCAGGCCTGGCTCTCCAGTGGGAAATCTGCCTTTGAGCCTGTGGCAGGCTTCACCAGGGGAATTCAAGGCAGCAAAGGGCTGGTGGGGAGGGTGCTGGAGCAACTCTCACAAGCCCAGCGCCTTGGTAAACCCTGAGGAAACATGGTGCTGTGCCAGCAGGAAGAGCCAGATCTCGGAGCTGAATTTCTCTCTGGTTCTGCCTGGCTCTCATGCTAGAAGAGCAGCAGGATCCCTGGGCAGCTGCCAGGCTGCACACGTAGACAGTGCAAAAGATGAAGACAAGGATGGGGGTCACCTAAATAACGGGGCATTTTAAGGGGGAGGGAATATATATGCAGGCAATACTGGCTTCAGAAGAAGGTCATATCACAGACAGTGCTGGGCATCAGTGACTCCGATAGGGAGCATGAGGTGCGATGGTGCTGGAAGCAAACGGATTTGGAGCATAGCTGTCTCGGGTAGCTTGTCCCTGCCTCATCAGGTGTGCTGCTGCATGTGTTTGTGAGACTGCTGTAAACCTGGTCAGGTAGATGGTCCCAGTTTTTCCAAAAACTCCCCCTCTTTTAAGAGGTTGCAATTATTTCACTGAGTCAATTGCATCAGTGCTATTAATGGAATATCGAACCACAGCCAGGGCAGGGGAACAGGTATTTCTTGAAGGGGGCTTTACCACAAGAGAAAACATACCATGGGGTTGTCCTCACAACACCAGGGCTCTGCAGGAGGTGAAGCATTTGCATCTCCAGACATCACAGATGAGCCTGTCGATTTTTAAAGTGGCTTTTCTCAGCTGCGAGCCTCTCCAGTCATTCCCATCACAGGCATAGGATGTCATGGCTGCCAGAGGATGGCTTCTGGAGAGGATGAGCAGTAGGAATTATAGCTGAGATGTAACAAAGAAAAACTTGCTCAAGAAAGCAAAACACAAGGTGTTTCAGGGTGGCCTTTTTTTGTGCACAGTTTCTGTTTTCATTGAATACTTCCCTTTTTCTTCCCCTTATAATTCATAACATTTACTTCCTTTATTCACATCAGCAGATTTCTCCACACAAACATGACGACTATAGTTTCAGTTTCCATTCCCAGAGAAATACATGGCTACGCTTATCCAAAGTGCCTTTCTTAATCAAACAAATTTATTTATTCACAACTCTGATACCTGATGGCAACCCTGTGCATCATTGTCATCTCTATCAAGACTTGTTTTCGCGTAAGAGTCCATATCCAGGCAGTACAATTGTTGTGGCCTCAAGTGAATAATAAAAAACGTATTTCCTTTCGACAGCTTTAGGACAGAACAGTGGAACTGCAACGGAGGTTGAAGATGTTGAGTGAATTTAGGAAAATTAGTCAGACACCGTACAGGCCCCACATTTGTGGAGAGAATTTGCACCAAACATTAACCAGAACTGTGTACATCTGGGGTATGTTCTTGGTAAGATTCAGCATAGCAGTATTTTCAAAGTAGTAAAAAGCCCTTTTCCCTTTTTATCATTTAAACATTCTTTACATTTAGCCCAGGCTGCTGGTGAGCCTTTTGTTTAATCAACACATCCACATTATTTTGTGGGCAAACCTGCTGACACCAGGCAGCTTTGGAGTTAAACACAGTAGCTCTGCGCAAACATGATAAACCCAACAATCTGAACTTCTCAGGTAAATCGGTGACTCAAATGGAGCAGCAGATGAAAATTGGGAATTGAAACAGAAAGGCTTGTGTGATTTGTTCAGACATTAGGAAGGCTGATTTCTATCCTTGGGATGAATCTCCTAGGATCGTTATTTTGGTTTAGGTTATTTTAGGAACCCAGAACAATTACTGCTCCATGATAGCTCCTTCCAGTCTTTTCTTACACAGCCCAGATCCAGAATCTTACACACAGGAATACAGTGCTTCTGTCTTAAAACCTTGTTGTTTCCTCAGTACCCACTTGAGCTTTGGAATAATTTATTTACTGTTCAATGACAGTAGCTCAGAGCGTGAAAGAAATGTCTTCTCCAGTCAGCCCGCTAGCCTTTGTCTCTGGCTGTAATGAATACAGGTGGCTTGTGGGAAGATGCTGTTCTTTATCTCGCAGCACCACCCACCATCAGTCCCGGCCTTCCGGACTGGCCTATGCCATAGTCCTGCAGCACCCATGTCCTGGATCTAATAATGGGGACCGGCAGGGTTCACACATTCTCCTATTATCCAGGCCAGCTTCCCACACTTTATAAGCACGCTTATGGGATTACAAGTTGAAAAGACCTCAAAACAGTGTGGAGTATTGCAGAGAAGGGATGGAGACGGGAATCACATCAACGTTCAAGTGCCTCAGACAGCTGCATCGCACAGCCAGCCGCCCTAGCCCCAGAATCAGCTTCTCGCATAGACTAAAGTTCTCACCGATTTCTCACAGTTTCTCAAATGGCAGTCGCTGGCACTGACTCCCATGAGCCTCGTAAGGGTGCGGCGGGCCCTGGGTGCTCTTTGCATTGACTGCATGCCATGTCCATGGCACATCACGCTTTTCTTTTTTTCCATTTGGCGATTTTTACATGGAAATGCTTCCGGACAAGAACCATGTTCTTCAACCTCTCATCCTTATACAGACCTCCTGAAAATCTTACTGGGTGAAGAACCAAGTGCTACTGATGCCAACAGAGCTTTGGGACATCATTAGCATGTGCAAGGCTTGTCACTCCTGCTGCCCAGCTGACTGCATCCCAGCACAGCACCAGACACAACAGCCACAGCATCAGAAGGCCCTAACAGTGATTTGTCACCACTGCAGCAGCTGTTCTCCATCTCTAGTGCATCCACCTAGGAAACACACACACACACAAGTGACAAGATTTCATCTGCCAACTAAACTCCTGTCCATCGCCTTAGGCAACTCTTAACAGGAATCTCGACTCCTTGGGTGTGCAATTTCACAGCAAATCTCCCACTCTGAACTCTTTACTTCTGAAACACATGAAGACGTTTGCCTGGCCAGAGACACCACTTGGGTCCTGCCGCCAGGTCAGGCCTGCCTTAGCGCGCTGCCTCAGCAAGGGAGGAAGCAAGCACAAGGATCTTCTTTGGCATCAGGAGTCCCAAGAGAGAACAGCGTGGCTTCTAAAATTTTTTTCTGTCAAAATGATTTTTCTGCCTTTCAGGCTGGGATAGAGAAGGAGAGAAAACTGACCTGGCATGCTTACTTATGGCTATGCTATGATTTTGATGTTATTTTTTAGATGTTGTTTTCTCCACTCCAGATACAAATGATGCTGCCTCAAGTGTCCCTATCAAGTAATCTGTCTTCTGGGCAGGATTTGCTGAGTATTTCTGAAGATAACATGAGAAACGTATGCTGCAGGAGACAGAGCCTAAGCAAGTATTGGAAGCCCAGGCTGAACACAACCCCCTCACCAACCCTGTTAATTAAGTCATGCTGTAAAAAAAGCAGTTTCTAACGATTTCATAATGACTTAAGCTAAGACATGTTAGCAAGAAAACATAACTATTGTATACACTGAATGAGACTTGAGTGGAAAAGAGACAGACCTCAAAACGCTGTAACAGTAATGCTGCATTTAACTCTGCTCATTTCTTAGAAATACTGTGTCCGTTTACTACCTCATTGTACTTAAAACCTTGTGTGTTTTTAAAACAAGGTTTACAATTCCTCAGCAAAAACACACTTGTGTAACTGCGGTCAAGTTCACCTTCACCAGGACACTGGTGATGTGTCTTCCACCATCAGTTTGGTTTTCTTTCCTGGCTGTGGTCTATCTGTTAAACCACTACTGTCACTCAGCTAGAGTGTGCCTGCGGAAGCTCTTCTCCGCAAGTTTCTCAGAAATGTATGCCTGTGTTCCGCTGACAAACACCTGATAAAGCAGCGGGAGTTACCTTGAACACAAGCTAGACTAACACACACCAAATGAGCCAGTCAGCTCTCTCCCTAGAGGGGCTGTTGCCCAGCCTTCCTGCAAACACTGCCCAGCAGAACCAGTGAATGCAGCGTGCCACACATCCAAGACTCAAAGCTTAATCCACTTGAGTATCCAGAGAGTACTGGTAAGCTCCAGAAGACTGACCTGCACAAACCTCAGCATGCCCAAGGTTTTGCCACAGAACAGGTCCTGTTCAGAAGGGTGGTGGTTTCATAGGTCGGTGATCCAATACGCATGCAGGGTGCTGTGCTCTCACCTCTTTCCTCCTGTCCTTTCAATGCGGTCTCACCCCTCCCTCTGCAGCAGCAACAGCTGTGTCATAACACAAGGGATCAGTTGAAGATGCTGATCAAGCTGAGCGATAACTGCGTTCTTTGCTAGAGTAGTTTGTGGTTGGCTCAGGTGCCCAGTCTGGTTCACTGCAGAGTCCCACAGATGCGCAATGCTGACCAAGGAAAAGGGGTGGGGAAGGAGGAGTAGTGAGGATGGGACTTGGCAGCCCCAACAGAGACTGGTTTACACTCACAAGGATCTCCATCCATGGTCCAACTCCGAACAGCAATGCTGTGACAACAGGCAGCCTGGTGGCCACTGTGAATCTAAACAGACTCCAAATGTGCACACAGTTTTCAGAAATAAAACATTTCTTTTAATTGGCAAGAACACACATTACAGGTCATTAGTATTTTATAAACAATATTAAGTTACAAATACATGTTAAAAATTGCAGTTCTTGGCAGCTAAAAGCTTGGAGTCCAAAATTCATCTCTGCAATGCTTCATTACTTCCCTTTCCCCAATCTGCTGGGTGAAGATGAATAAAAGATTATTTATCATCTACTAGGAGGTGGTCTACTATATACTCCAACAAAAAAAACCAAAACCTCATTCCTAAGAGCATCACTAACAAACAGAGGCATTCAAAGTACTTCAGCCATCTTAAATCATGTCAGATGCAATGAGGACACAGTTAATTACTCTGTAACACTTTAAGCAAAGACACAGATATCTTCACATTAAACTGATAGTTCAATGCTTTCTGTTCCAATTCAGCTTAAAACCAACACTAGCTTCTACCCCACAGAAGCTTAAAGTCCATCATGCAGGCTTCCGTGCCATCAAAGCTAGATGTTTGTAAATCAGACCCTTATACAGAGGAAAGTCACGGTGTACAACTAAACAGCATACATAAATATGTATCTTATATTTAGCAGATCTTTATTCCCCTCCTTAATGACTTTTGTTGGTATTAGTGAGATACACAGCTCATTCCGTTTTCACTACACAGAATATTAACAAGTTATCATTATGTGTGTTAATATACTAAATATTCTTTAACAAGTCTCTTTAAAAAAAGTATTTAAAAACATCTTGGAAAAGTAGAAATCTATTTTCCAGAAAAGCAAGTGGTACTGGGATGGCATGGACTCCAGTGCTTAAACATTCTTTCAGAGAAAACCCATCTTGACAGCTCCTGTGCCTGGGAGTCAGTGTATCTCAGCTGCCAGACTCGTACTCTGTTCGTCCTTCTCGCTGTGGTGGTAAAAGGTCATCAAAATCAGCTTACCTTGCCTTTCAGTTGGCAGACTTTCAAAGATTGCCATTCACTGGACTGTGTAAGAGACATGCAGCTTTGACATAAGTTCATTTCTTTCTTACTCGTATTTATGAGAGCCAGTTTTATTATACTGCTGAGATTGCATCTTCAAAACCAAAGTCTGCTGAATGTGTCTGGAGAAATTACTTTGTATCTCAAAAATATCAAGAGTACCATTCAGATCGGAATTTCTATTAAAAACTGTGCACATTTAGCAAAAATTATGCTGCTGTAAAAATACAAGGTCTGCTCCTTGGCCTGCTCAGGATACAAGCTACAACACAAGAGATCACACCAGAGGGTTTTTTTTCTCTTCTTCTTTTCTAAACGCAGGCATTAAAAGCAAAGTGTTACTAAGCTTTTCCTAAGACAGCACGCAGGGGTGTGGCATAATATACATTAATCAGGAACAAAAAACCAGTAACAAACAACCATTCTAGAAAATGCTGCCTATTAGCAGCATGCTTGGTTTCCGAAACATAAGGAATTGCATGGGAGTTGTCAAGATGAAGTCCACACACCTCGATCATTGAACTGATCACTAGATTCCAAGAAACCAAAGCAAATTTAAAAATACACATGACAACAACTGCCTAGAAGGCAGAGTTTTATCATCTGTCAATAACCAGATGAATAAAGTGCATAGCAACTATTGTAACAGTTTCTTGAAAAGAGAATACGTTTAGCAAGTCTCAAAGTTTGTGAGCTTGACACTTATCCATACATTTTGCTACATGTGTGGCTTCCCTTTTGTTTTGCTATTTAGCTTCACTGATCAACCCTTCAGCACTGTCCTGTGATTTCCTTTGCACTTCATATGGAATGTGCTGAGATCTCTGATTGCTGCCTGATGTACGTCTGGAAGCTCTTATCACCAATGGGATGTTCTCTGTAAGGAGAGGAAAAAAAAAAGAAAAGAAAAAAAGCAAAATACTGTACACAGAATTTTCTGTCAGGACATCAAAATGTCAGAACAGAAAGAGAACAGACAAAGCCTTTTGCCTAAGTTTGATTTTCAAAGTTGTAACTGTAATAATAATATTGCATCTTACTTGAACTAGGACTGACCAATTGAACTGATCTTTTTTTCAGCCAAGTGCAGAATGCTCCTTCATTTATGTGTACACAAAATACAGTCACGTGGCTGTATCAGCCATTCTTCCCATTTTTAAGCCAACACTCTAAAATAAGCTGGTAAATACATGTATCTTCTGGTATTTACTGCTCATTCCACAAGCACAGGTTCAAAAAAAAAAAAAACAAAACCAAAAAACAACAACCCCCCCCAACAAAAAAAACCTCCACGCTTACTTTTATGAATGGAACTGCATTAAAAAAAATTCATTTAAAAATTCTTTACAGTCCTTTAAAATACTGCAATATCAATACTAAGTCACAATCTTACTTCGCATGTATTTGCAGGATCTTTTTTGAACATGAATGTCATAAAATCATAGAATCACAGAATGGTTTGAGTTGGAGCAGACCTTAAAGATCATCTAGTTCCAACCCCACTGCCATGGGCAGGGACACCTTCTACTCAGCCAGGTTGCTCAAAGCCCCATCCAGCCTGGCCTTCAGCACTGCCTGGGATGGGCCATCCACAGCTTCTCTGGGCAACCTGTGCCAGTGCCTCACCACCCTTACAGTAAAGAATTTCTTCCTAGTATATAATCTAAATCTACCCTCTTTTAGTTTAAAACCATTACCCTTCGTCCTATTGCTACAGGCTCTACTAAAGCATCTGTCCCCATCTTTTCTATAAGCCCCCTTTAAGTACTGAAAGGCTTCTATAACATCTCCCCAAAGCCTTCTCTTCTCCAACCTGAACAACCTCAACCCTCTCAGTCTCTTTTCACAGGAGAAGTGCTCTGATCCAGCCCTCTGATCATCTCCGTGGCCCTCCTCTGGACTTGCTCCAATGTGGTGAAGGCCAGAACATAAGCAAGGGAAAGACTGTTTCCCCAGGACTGTTCCCCTGTTTGGACAATCCATTATACTTACTGGCTTCCATATTTCGTCTTCTTAAATTTATCCCTCTTATACTGGGCATGCTCCTGCTCTAAAGTTCCAACACCTTCAATAATCAGCTTTAGTGTTTTATATGTCTCCTTAGGGTCATCAATGATGAATGTAGAATATTCTTCCTCCTCAGGTCCATCATACACAGATTTGCTGCCACAGGCCTCTGGGGAAAAAACATAAAAGTACAGGAATAGGTATCAGATAGGCAGGGCGGAAAAAAGCAAGACAAACAGACTAAAAATACTCAGTCTGGGGTTCATACAGTTCCTTGGTTTGCTTCCGTATGACCACCACAGGACTGTGGCTGACACCAATTGCAACAACAGAAGCAGCAGTTCCCTCTCCTTTTGCTGGGCTGCTGGTAGGCATGTCCCACACCCATTCCCTCTTCCTTGTCTCCTAAGAAGAGGGCAGCAAGCCTGGCACCTGCTCCTGGCTTGGTGTGAAGCTGTCATTTGCTCCACAGGCAACGCTGTCATCTCAATTACCACTAGCGGTACCCACACAAACGTTTTTGGAACTCTGACACAGGCCTAACTCTGCCACTGTGCTGCAGGGTTGGCCTGCACAAAGTCAAGTATTCCCTTGTCAGAAGAACAGGTTCTATCCCTAAGCAGCAGCTAAGCAGCAAGTATGACACTGCACAGCAACTCAATTCAAAGCAACTACAGGTTGAAGTAGTCATGGTAAGATGTTTTACATTACCCCTAAAAGATTCATCTGTCATGACTACTGCCTGGCTGTCTGCTTAAGGACATACCCTAAGACAGGGCAAGGCATACTACCTTCTTATCTTACCAGGGAGCCTTTCTGGCTAAGAGATCAGGACACCAATTACACATGAGCATTTGCAGCATATTCATCATGTGATCTACTTCTGCATTGCAGCCAAGCGTATTAGAAGAGGAGAGAGAATATTTCACTCTGTCTCTATTTTTCCCTAGCTTTACTGCTGTCTCCACCTCAGCTTCTGAGTTACCTTCCCTTTGCTGAAACTGTCTGCGCTAGACCTGCGTCCTTTTCCCCAACACTGAAACTCGATGCTGGCTCTGGCAGTGAGGATTCGGAACAGGGGAAAGCTGGGCATTGGTTCAGACAGCTCGGAAGTAGTGAGGATCTGAAGTTTGCAACTGCACCGCAGCCAGGAATGGATTAAAGTGCTTTCCAATCTGTGTGTTTGACACCACTGGCTTATCTCATATTATAAAATAAAGTCCTATTTAAAGATCAGTGCCACCATGAAGGCTTCCCTGCCACTCCCTGTGCTAAATTGGGATTTCAAGTCTGGCACCATGTACACCGGATACTTTTCTTGGCATGCCTACTAGTACTAACTTCCTCTGCTGCCTCTTTCTTTTATCCTTCATGTCACATCTCTGCTCCCCTTGGCTCCTGAGAGTTTCCCAGCCAAAACCTCACTTTTCAACATTTCACAGACACCCACAGGTCATCTTTTGCCAGCAATTCCAAAAGAGTATTCCTGAGGAAATAATTTGTATCCAGCCTGTTCTTGGGATCCAAATCATGGAATGTGCACATGACTTCTGGTAACACAAAACCATGTTCCGCTGAAACCTCAACTTTGCTGGTGCTTCTTTTCAGGACCTGTAAACTTCTGGTTTAGTGCATGCTCTGATTTGTCAATTCAGAGCATCCAAGCAACGCTCTGTGCCTACGCTATTTTAGGATACTGTGGTTAAGACCGTAATTCAAACAGCTGTTTATTATGCAAAGAACTTTGTACAGACTGTGAGACTGCACACTGCACCAAAAATAATTTACACAACTGTCTGAAGACAGCAGAAAGGGAAACAAGTTAAATAATGGCCACTGTGTTCTAGGATGTGATTCGCAAGGATGGTCTAGCTAGAACATCCAATTTTTCACCAGTATTTTTGCCTTGATAAGTGTATTGGAGATGCAATGATCTTTCATCCTCACCTTGCATTTTCTCCAATTTTGGCATATACAAGTTGAAAAGAGAGTAGATGCGCTCAGTTTCTCTATCTCCATCTATATCCAGTTGAATATTTGCTGGCAGGCCTCTGTAAGACATCAGGAAGAGAGGTAGAAGTTATATGCTAAACAGTGTATTATGGCACAAAAAGCACTTACCAAGGATGAAAGTAAAAGTGAGTACTCAGGAAAGCCAACAGATTGTGTGTGATAGAGTTCAAAACTTTCTATTTTTCCCAAATGAAAAGGTAGACAAGTTTAAATTTCTTTATCCCTAAATTTATCCAGCATGCTTTCACTCTGACTTGAAAGAGAGGACTGTATCAGCATCCAGACATTTTGGTGAATTAGTCTGCTACAACCAGATGGAGGAGCCAAAGCACCGAACTCCCAACTGTCCCGGCCTATTCTGACCTGTTGCTTCTCTCATTTTAGATGAAAATTGTTTCCTATGAACCAGACAGTATCTCTTCATTTAACAGAGAGCATGAGTGGTCCCCTTAGAAAATAATCAGTTTAAAATTAAATCTAGAAGCAGATGATTGTCTCTTTCAGGAATTTACAAACAGGACGTTGAGGGGTTCTCTGACAGTTCTGAACCAAAGTATCTTATTCCACACTTAACTCCAATCAATGTCTCGGACTCTGAAAACGTCAACATTTTGACAAAGATATGCAGATACTGACATAGGATCAGAAGTAAGAATAAAGATGGCCTTTGAAAACACGCCACCGCCTGTGCACCTGACAGATCTTGGTAATTGTATACCTGCAAGTCACGCTGCAGACATGCACATAACCCGGGCAACACCCAGACCAACAGCATGTTACCAAACCTTACCCTGTGCAGGGTGTGCAGCCAGGGGTATTATCTGCAGTAGCTTTACAGCAAAGCCAGTGGCCATTAAGATAGGCAGAGGGATGGTAGACCGTGAGGCGCTTCTTGTTGCATTGGCTAACTTTGGTGAGGATATCAATCCAGTCTTTGGCCTCCACACAATTATTTGCTTGGATATACAGGACTCTTCTTTCTGGCTGGATCACCTGGAACATCTGCAGAAAAGGAAATAAGCCACAGAATAAACCCCCAGAATGATTTGGTGAACCTAAAGACTGGGCTTGGACTGATGATTTATTAAAGGAAAAACATAGCATACTAAAAGAATGCAACAATAAATACATTTCAACACAAACCCATGCAGCAAATGTAACCTTAAAACAACAAGACCTTTCAGCTAGTACAAGAAGTAAGATACTGTTCCTGTACTGTTCCTTAACTCTATCCCAGCTGAAACCAGGACAGAGATGATTTACAAACAGCTAATATCAGCTTGCTGGTTGGGCCTCAACAAGATTCGTCGTCAGCCTCAGGGATGCAATTTTAGTAATGCTGCAGCTCCAAGTTTTGGAAGGCTGACAGAGGGACCCATCGCAGGGCTAAAGGAAGTGCTTGTCAGCAGGGGGCAGAAAAGACAAATGAGAGTTTGGATCCAGCCTCAGTGACAGCTTTGCTTAGATACTGTCATCTCTTCTGGTCTTTTTAACACTTATTTCAGCATGATTCTTTCCTTTTCATAACTTGCATGCTTCTGCTTGCAACTATAGCTGCTATTAGCAAATCACAGCAATACAGCTTCTCTTCAATCACCATCAGGTGCACACTAATTTGGCATTATGGCTTGGGCACTGAAATATCTAAACTAGAACTCTCCTGCCTGTTCAAAACAGCTTGCAACCTAAAATGGCACAATCGCATTTAGTTTCCTCCTCTTGAAGGAGCAAGTTTCTGAGTAATATAATTAAGCCTTATTGCTAAGGTTTTTATCATGCACTGACGATAACTAAGCTCAAGTTCATAATCTTAACTGCAAATTCTGGAAGGACAAATGTGAACCATCTTCATTTCCTCTAGCTTCTGCAAATCATTTTAATGGGTTTTCCCCTCTCTCTCAGGTATTCCTAAATCTTCATTGCCCCCCTCCCCACCTTCATTTGATTATTCACATCATTAGACATTACACTGCCTGTATCACATGAAATGTTATTTTCCAAACAGCTGGTTTCTCTGTGCTACTTTAAAAACAGTTGCCACCCCCACCCCCCCACCCCCCATCAAAACACCCCCCAAAAAAACCAAAAAACCCACCAACACTGAAATTCACTGTCGTGTATTACACAGACCTAAAACATTGGCTTGAATTCTGCACCTAGCTGGTCAGGAGAATGTGGCAGACTGGCACCAGGCGCTATCTCTTCTTCCCTTGTGACACTTCTAGGTGTGCATCGTTCAAAGTAGCTGGCAAATATACTTGCTAATTTGTGAACAAACTGTTTATTTAATTACAATGCCTTTTCTAACAGGAAAGAGAAAGCTCCAGCAGTCATTTCTCTGGATTTAGTATCCTTATAGATGTCAGACAATTAGAAAGGCACAACACACAACAGCAGTGTAGGAGCTGCCCGTGTGATCAGTCCAGCACCGCCAAAATACAAACCAAAGCGTAAGTCCTTTTAATAAAACTTTTCAGGACATAACTGGCAATTTGAGTCTGGGGAATAAGGAAAGAAGGAACAAGGAAGACAGGAGCATGCAGCTCAACCCTCCATTAACACAGAACTACAGGGAAAAGAATTTTAATGTCCTGCTGGGGTAAATGGAGCCTTCTGCATTACAACAAAGGAACAGATTTAAGGAGTATGGCTTTGTGTAATGGGATACCAACCTAAGTGAAGTAACACATGGCAACTGTTACTGAGAAGCCCATAACTAAGCCAAGAATTTCAAGTGGTTGCAAGACCTTTACACTAGCAAAACCACCAGTTGCTTCTCAAACAACACAGAAGACCTGAACAGTACTTAGAGCCACCCCCACACCCTCCAAACTGTGCTTAACAAAGATGAAGGCTACTGGCCTTACTGCCAGACAGGCAGATTTATCAGGATTGAGGAAGTCACGCTTGGTGCAATTCAGAGCACAGATACATAGAAAATATTTACAGAAAATTTGAATCTTTAATCATGCTTAGCACCTATGACGCAAATACATCTTTTGTGGTGTTTTGAGAATTCTGTTCTTCCTGCAGTATTCTATTTATGTATAGCAAGATGAATGGGAATACATTAGCATGGGAAGGTGATAATGATATTTTCTACTGCTTATGGAAAGTCTGAACCTTACTTTCCAGAATGGATGTAGTCACCTTCATTTCCCAGGTAATACTGAATTTAAGCAAACAAATAGTGCACAGTTTCTGATGTTAACAATAAAGGGATATTTTTGCTATAATAAATAATATTTTATTTATTATATTTTGGATACATTTTGGGGCTATTTTGGATACATTCTAGCCCAGCAGACTCAGTGTAAGTTAAACACCGCTGTCACTGAAAAGTTGATCAGAATTATAGCTCAGCTCCTCTCCACACAGAGTAAGTTTTATCTCAACTGTGTGGCTACTTTTAGTTCAATCAAGTTATTCTGCAGAGTACTGTTGGCAACAGTTCATCGCACATTACAGCTGCCTTCTGATAAAACTTGACAATTATTTTGCAGCTTGGTTGCTTTTGCCTGTGTAATTAACATGAGTTATAAACACCAGAGCCAGCTACAGTACAATGAAGATGTGCTCTAAAAGCAAGTGAACTGAAACTTATTCCACCTCTTAACAGAGAGACATAGGCTACCAAAGTAATACCTGAAACAGGGAAAATACTGAGGAGTCAAGCACTGTATTTCACTTGAACAAAGCGCTGTTTGAGGAACCTAATATCTAGGGCAGGTTTGACCACTGCCCTGCATGGTGTCCACAAGCAGTGTAGATGGCAGGAATGACTTAAAGGCAGAAAAGCTAAAAGTCACAATGACTTATGTGTATAAAGAAGTCTGTAGTAGATGCATGTTTAGAAATGCAGAACACTGAGCTGGTTTTTTGTTTATTTTTAAATAAAACTTTTTAAGGACTGCACTCAGCTTTGCAGGCAGAAGAGTATGAAAAAGACTCAAAATATCACCTAAACTGATCATATCCAAGAACTGTTCTTACACAGTGGATGGCTGTCTTGCACACAGAAGTTGGCAGTAGTGTTCCATGCATGAGAAATACTGCTGTATTTTATTCCCTAATGTGGCAATCAAAACGCTAAACCATACTAGCACAGCACAGATGTTATTTTGGCACATGACCTAACCCAAATATATATGCACTTTCATTAACCAACAAAGAACCCTGACAGCTAAGAAAGATGTGCTCCTTCACAATTATGAGAAGCCAATTCCTTCCCAACAGAGAGGTCTGACAGAAAGGGCAGGGACTTGATCATCTTACCTGTGTCTGACATTATGGAGCCCAGACAGCTGATCAGCAGTGGTCAGTACTGAGTGTGCTGCAGATCGCGAAATCCAAAGACTGCTGACTGGGCTGTTAAGAATCTGAATGGGCTGTACTTTTGGAAACTCCTGCTACTATATACAGAACAAGCAGCTGTGGTTGTACATCTTTCAATAGAAACCCAATCCAGGTTGCAAAAGGGAAAAAGGCGATTAGGCTGGTGGATCTAGACCAGCCTAATGTACGTTAATAAAGATGACCTACTTACATTTTTCATTTTAAAGGATTCCTCCTCCAGTCTTTCCACTGCCAGAATATTTTCAATTGGAATGCTACACAGAGGGTGATCACCTGCAGAACACACACGGAGATACTAAGCAACTTATTCACAACTCAGCTTCACCCTCTGCCCTTTTTCTACGGGCTGATTCAGTTCATTTGAAGATCATTTTGACTGCACAAGAAAAAAAAATCTTTCACTCAGCAGGGATTTGTTAGCATCATCCTTAAGTATTATCTTAAGTTCATTTCAGCTGCACTATATTATGCTAGCAAACCTCTCAGAAACTGACTACTGCAGCAGGACACAGCAGATTTCCTGAGAAGGTGGCAATGAAAGAAATCATTCCTGTCAGCTCAACTGAACTAGGTTGATGGTGGTGATGTAAGATCTCCAAGTTGAGTGTGAAATGATGAATGGCATGATCTGAACATATTTCCTTATCTTTCTCACTCCCTATGTATTTATATGATGGAAGGAAGTGGTATTTGTTGCATACTACTGATCAGACAGGAACAATTTGCAAAAAACGAAATCCTTGATATTCGGCAACATTAAGTGAACATATTTTTGCAAGTTCAAAGCTAGCAGGCAAATTCTTGCCTACTGCAGCCAGCAGTGCCAATGCTACAGAATTTATGAGAAGAAGCTAAGATGCATCTCAGAATGTTCAATACAAAAGCAAACCCCCAGCTTAACATATTTATATCCTGAGTTTTGATTCCTTGAACAATCTACTAGGCAACTGTGAAACCTACAGATGATGTCAATAACTGAAATCAGACAAACACTACCAAATATTCTTCTAATTTATAGGGTACTGTGCTATCCAAGAAGCTTTTCTAACACTCAGTACATACCAAAAAAAAAAAGGGCAAGAACATACAGGCTGACAGACTTGCCAGCACTGTGCCTTCTACAGTTACAGATCTAGATCTCAGCCCTCTGTTTTTACGCAGTCCCTATGTTTAATTTTTGGTTTAATGTATCAAAAAAAGACCGGCAAACCTTTATTACCTTTGCTTTTCTGATAAGTAAACTCATGATTTGTCAGGCGAAACCATCTCTTCTTGAAGTTTTTCATACCAAATCGTTTTCTTCCTTGTGCTCTCTTGATCATGAACCTAGTAAACAGGACAACAGTTGTTACAATACACCAGATGTTATATATACATGCACATAAAAATATGCATACATATAAAATATGTATTTATGTATATAGAATTATACATATATACATACATATATAAACATTCATGATGGCACTTGCAAAGCTTTAGGAGGGGACACACAGTGTTTTCTAATTATTGAGGCCTTGTCTCGACAAGGAAAGGAAGTCAATATTTGGATAGGCTTAGTGCATCTTTTAGTTAAGCCTGTCCTTTTTCCAGATCTAGATAAAGGACAAGACACGTAGCTTGACTTGTAATCTACATAGGAACTCCAGTTAGCTGAACTGCAGTTTGTGCCCTTTTTCTCAGTTACGAATCTACCTAAATGCTTTCCTACAACAGCAGAAAAAGGGCAGAACATGGTTAGTACTGCTCTGCTAAGCTTGAGCTGTTAACTCTACAAGCTTTTTCTGTTATTTTTTTTAAAGCTGTGAGAAAGCTCAAAAGGTTTAGAGTATGTTTAATAATTAAAAAGTAGGTGCAAGGCCTCTGGAACAGGGACTGTACCCTTACATGCTTTAGTCACTCTCAAGCTCTAGAAAAAAATCAGGATGTTTCACAGCTCCATTCGCAATTGCACATTGATGCTGCAAGTTGGAAATGCAATTTCAATAACATACAAAGCAATCTGACCAGTGAAAGCCAGAGTTCCCCATGCCCCCCTTTTTTGGCAGAGGAGGGACATTCAGTGAGTTGTCAGTTTTAATTAATTTCAAACTTGAATTAGCTTACAAGAAACTGCAATGCATCCACCACTTCCTAACCACTAAATCAATCCAAAAGCTTCAAAGTGACTTTAGAAAGCCTAGTGACTTCATACTGCTCAGCATCACTTTTTGGGGAAAAAAATGTGTATGCATACGCAGTAGAGAGTTGATAACTGCTACTCTACACATTAACTATTGTGCAAATACAGAATTGTATAATGGTGTTAGTAAAAACTACTTACTATAGAGTAGTTTTTATCAAGTAGGAAGGCAATATACAGCACAAAGAGCACACAGAGAGAACAGCGAATTATTTGGCTGAAGATTTTCCATAGGAGAGCTAAAAATGCTTAGAACAGCTAATACTGTTTCTTGCTTCTGACATACTCAGTCAGAAACAACTACACTGCATCCAACCAAATGGCAGGTCTGTTTAAGGCCTGAACAAAACCCCAAGTTCTTTCAGAATTTAACTGTTTTGTAACCAGCTGGGCTGGCGCCTGCTGCCTATTCCAAGTTGTGTGAGCAAAAGCTGACAAGGACTGTATACAGCAAGAGATTTTTTTAAAACCAGTTATAGCTACACATCTCTCATTATTAAAATGGTCAGACAGTTACTGTCTCAGTCCTTATTCTTGGATTACTTGAGAAATATCTAATAAAACCGTATGATTCATGTCATCACCAGGTCCACTGGCAGCAGCCTTTGTATTTCAAGGTTAAGGCAAATTTCAAGGGAAGAGCTGATATCCTTGGGCTGCACAATATGCTCTTCAAGTTTGTTTCTCTTCCTTCTTATGCCAACACTTAAAAGGTGACTTAAAACTACAAACTCCTACAGAGCCTCCCTCTTTGAAAAATGCAAACTCCATAATGCAGAGCTAAGAGCATATTTCTAATTAAATTCTTCATAAATGACATAGCCAAGAGAAGAATGTGCTTTTATTTCTCACAAGTGACAAACATTCAAATCCACAGAAATTATAGAGTCAATTTAAGGGATTTCTTTGTTTCTAACATTCACAGAATGTATGAGAAGTCAAAGCAAATAGTCAGAAGCACAAAAGGGAAAAAAGACAGTCTAAGATGAAACCCATTTCAGTGCTACGTGTTTGGAGATACAATTTCTTCTCATGATTATGGGTAGATCCAAGTTTGGATCTCCTGTAGCCTTCCTCAGAAGCATTAGCACGCCCCTTTCACCTACAAAAATGGCAGGACTAGTTCTCCTTTTAATTCTCTTCCTTCTGGAAAGAACCAGGCAGACAGCTGTTAAGCAGTGGCAGCATGATCAGTGCCAGCAAACCCAAGTGCCAGTGACTAATCTTTGGTACTGCACGTTCATTCAAAAGTATATACACTATAGCCTTCCATCTAGATACTCTTAACAGGAGCAAAGATAGATTAAAAAACCAAAAGCAAACAAAAACATTACAAAGGCAAACAAAAACCCCACTAACCAGCCAATCAGTTTGGATAAAAATCAAACCAAAGGCTGTGAAAATTCCCACCATTCCCGATGATACAACATGGCAATAATGCAAAATGTCAGGAAAAATAGACAGCTGAAGGCCGCTCCTTAATCTTGAGAACAATTTACGTGGATGCTACTGAAGAAGTGCCCAGAAAACGCATGGCCACTTCTTACTTCCAGTGAGTTCACTGGGATCTATATGCTGAATATTAAGCAAATCTCAGTGCTTCTTGGAGCCTCTGCCTACAGATGAAAGTCCTTTATTCTCTATTTACAGCAGGTTTTTGTTTTAAGAAAGAAAAAAAAAAGTTGGTCAACATCAAGAAATGGGTAACAAAATGTTCTCTGATGGGTTTACACAGGCGTTTCAGGATTGTTAAACAGAGTACTTCCTCCACGAAGTTAAGTCAGACAAGTCTAATGCTGAGAAGGAAGGACATGCTGTCAGCCAGTAGCTACAGCAAAGCACCAACTGCCCCTACCATCTTACCTGCATGAACTATTACCATCAACTTTCTTTACTGTTAGTTTAAGAGTCCTTACAACAGCAGCCACAGGCCGAGCAAGAAAAGACAGAAAAAAATCAGACAGGAGCAAAAGAAAGACAGAGGCAGAAAAAATAACGTTTTAGAGTTAGAGGGAAAATGTTACAAACTATACATTTATTTTCAAAAACAAAAGAATGATAAATGTACAGAATTAAAATAGACAAACTTGCTTCTAGGGACAGACACTCATCAGACAAGTGAGGTGTACTGCAGAGGTTAAGTGAAAGAGGTAGCCACATTTTCATCGAGAACCTAATTTTTGCATGACTTAGAGCTACCATGAAAGCTTACTTTCAAGCAGCAGTTCAGCTTACTGAGCTCTGACAGGAAGAATTTGGATTTTTTACTTTCTTCCTCCCAGCTCAAAGAAGCTGCTTCCACAGTGCACTTAGATGATCTTAACAACTCAGTTTCGTAACACCAAAAGTGTCAACAATTAGTATCTAAAACTAATACAGCATATGGAACATGCTTCCAAAAAACAGGAAAGGTACTAAAACTAGAAAACTGTTCCACGTGCATCACAAATTTTCCTCGAAATGGACATGATAATCATTAGCATATGGATCTTACAGGGCAGCAAAAGCAAATTCCATTGGCAGGCTTTGCCCTTACTAAGATATTCAGTATCTGCCTTCACAGCGGAATCTTACAGCTTTTGTTCACTGGCGTTCAGGGGAAAAAAAATCAATTTGATTTTAATACAATGCTGATTTAAGTTTATTTTGCCTTAGCTGTGCTAATTAAGTTCTACAAGCTTCTTTTTCCTCCACTTATTTCAAAACATACCTAAATTAAGATGTTTAAATCAAATGAAAAGATGTTAAATTCAGCTATAGCAGCCACAAAGAGTAGAAACAGCAACACGAGAATCCTCCTACATTCTTCTCTGAACACATGGATGGAATAGGGGTGGTGGAAATAAAGCCAGCTGCATTAGAATGGCAGCAAACACAGAAGTAGAGGGTTTTGTTGCACATGCATGCTTACCCTTCTTTAAGCAATATAGGTTGCTCTATGCTCTTGTGGTCTCTCCTTCCCGAAGATGAAATTAAATCTAGAAACTAAAAGGTGAACAAAAAGCAGAGATAAAAATGACAGGAATGCACTACCCAAATTAAAATTTGTAACATTTGTACAACACAGAGCTACAAGAAAATATGGTAGAAGTAGTTAAACAGAAGGTAATGGCAGAAGCCTGAGGAACTAAAAATAGCACAAATGCTCTTAAGCAGAAAAACAGCAGATGACCAACACTTCTTGTGCTTCTCCTCTGTTGTATGTATCTCTCACTTCCTTTTGGACTAAGCAATTTTGGTCACAGATCTGCAGCATCCTATGAAGCATGCACATGTCTCAAGCTCTAAGCAGCAGCTTGTTAATCCAACCTAATTATTAAGTAGAAGTAGATGCAAAGAAATTCTACTACTGACATGAACATAATTTGATAAAAGTTTCTTAACATTACAGTTATCAGAAGTCTGCTTTTTCCAGCACATGCTTCCTGGTTTACAGACAGTATGTATTACATTCTGAGATTCCAAGCATCAGCTTCACAACACAGCAGGATTTTCAGAAGAGTCACATGCATTACTTACATTTTTTACTGCATCAGCGTATTTCTGCTCATTAAAATAGTCATAGAAAGTAGCCATGTAGGATTCCTTGAAATTGGCCTGAAATACAAAGCCAAAGCCATGCATATCATAATCCAGTTTACACAGAAAATATTATTGTTAACAGCAGTAGGCCATGAAGCAAGCCACTGCAGATAAAGGGGTTTTTTTCTGGGCAGAGGTAAAATAAGCAAAGCACTACTTTCATGTTGTACAGCACACACTCAGTAGTACTGAATTTTTATTTCTGAAAGGTAGTAGATGGATTTCAGTGTTCGGTTACTACAGTTCATAATGCATTCTTCAAAAGGTTCAGATTTCTGCTTTGACTTTTAATCTTGGTCCTAAAAGAAGCTGACAAAAAGTGTGAGAGAAGGAATTCTATTGTCTTGAAGGATTTGAGGTACAGATTCATCTCAAGTTGCCTGTGTGAATCCTAAGCCAGACCACCAGCGACCCCAAATTATCACCAGATACAGCAGTGTGGTGCCTTGGGTACACAAGTTTTATTTCACTCAAACATCCAGTGCATGGGCATCTAGATCTAATCTCACCACTGACTGGCAGAAAACTGAACTGGTATTAAAAGACAACCATAGCCCTTCCCCTTACTGGGCGATTCTTCTCAGCTGAGCTTTAAAACATTGAGACAATCTGTAAAGCCCTGCAGAGCTGCTATCATGTACCAGAGGCAAGCAGAGAACTTCACAGGTTTTCCTGATAACAATCTTTCTTCCAGAAGAAAGGAAGGAAAAGACCTGGAACAGACTTCTAGGTTGGTCACACAATTTTGCTTTACTGAAATCTAGTTCAGATTAAGGCAGATTTAGTTCTCCTGTAAGCATGAGAGGCTTATAATCAAAGCAAACATAACCAGTTTTGCATAAGCCTAGTGCAACTCAAGCATTTTAAAGGCTTAATTACAATGAGTAATAAAGATCTAAAAAAAAAAAGCAACCACTTTCCTAAATTAAGCCTTTAAATGAAAATGGCATACTTACAGATTTAGATTTTGATAGGCTGCCTAAAGTTTGAATGGTTTTAGAGATAAGTGTCAAAGTTCGAGAAGTCTGTGGATCCTAGGAAAGAGAAGAATATTATACGGACTAGCAATTTAAAACATGGAATAGAGTAAGGTAAACTAAATTTTTACTTTAAAGTAACATAAAAGTAGGAAAGACCCAATAAAACACTACAGGAAAAAAATTGGGTTTTTTAAAGGCTTTTGACTCTTAAGCCATCATGCTTCATAGCTATCCCTATTACTCTCCAGAGAACCAAGGGCAATCACTTGCAGAGCAAAAATAGAGGTTTCTGTCTTGAAGACTGTCCAGGTCCTCCCCACTCCCAATAAGAACTACTAAAAGTCTTGGATAGTTGCTCAACATCCAAAACATTTCCAATATTGCTGACAATCAATCCAGCATTATGTCACATGGCAAAAATGAAGCAGTGACCGTCTTTTCCACAGCAGCTTAGATCATCTACCTTGTTTGTCCTTAAATTTCACTGTTCCTCCCATACCTCACCTAAGTTCCTCCCACACACAGTCATTTAACATGTTTCACATCCAAGATAGACACACCAGATCTTTTAACTAACAAAGGTACTCCTAAAGGCTATTAAAAGAACTGAAGAAAGAACCTTGATAGACAAGACTATGGTGACAAAACCATATACATAGCTAGAAAAAAGTGATACAGTACTTACTGGATGGTGTGGTGTAAGCTGAAAGAGATTGGGAGACAGAATGGCAGGGGCAAAGAATCTCAGGAAAATAAAGCTGCTGACAGCTGTATACCTCACATCTAGGTCACCTATTAAAAAAAAAAAAAAAAAAGACCTCTACTCAGCATTTCAACAATCCTTCCTTAAAAACCTTCTGAAATTATTAAATGCCTTCAGAAAGCTAACTCAAGCATGTGATGGAAATGTATATATTTGTGAGTTACAGGATTAACTGATAATGGAGGATTTGGAGCCAGAGATCAGCCAGCATAAACCAAGGAAATGTCAATGGCAGCTTTTTTAAAAGAAGTGAATTCACAACACAGGCTACAAGGGAACATCATTCACTTTTCTAGCACACAGGGAACTTCATACAAACATCTACTATTCCATCTATGCAAGTAAAGTATGATGAATAATTTACATGGTTTATGAAATGTTCAGCACAGAGGCCAGCTCTCAGTTATCTAGTTATAGCCCTGAGCACAAGTGCCGTACAGACTCCTAATATATCTATTCCAGTTGGTAGTTACAGGAAATACAATTTATTTATTTATTTTTACATAAAATAAAGAGAGTAACAGCACAGTCAATGGTTTTCTGCTTAAGCTTCTCTACTGTGAAGTCACTGTTTAAAAGCTGAACTCATATTACTCTCTCTAAAACTTCCTTATTGTAATATGCTTCCCTTCATGAAAATACACAGGTTGCTTGTTTTGTTCAGTTCCAGGTTTATACTGCCTGCTCATTCTCACTGATCCAAAACAACTCTTGGTAAAGTTGTTTTCAGGAAGAACTTTCTCTTGACATACAGAAAACCTTTGCATCACATGGGCCTCCTGGGCCATGCAAGGGCAATGCGCTTGCAATAATTCCAGTAACTTACAGACTGGCATTTATTACAGATTAAAGTATGAGCAGAAAATGATTCAGCTGCATGGAGCCTGCAGAATGAGCCATTACAAAAACCTGAACATTTGAAAAGTGAGTATACTTTGCAAATATTGAAACCATAAATATATACAATCATAACACTCTTAAAATACTGTTTTCCTCTGAAGGATGTTTAAAGAAAACTCATACATTACATGTTCTTTGTGGAATGAATAATCAAGGAAAAAACAGCATTAATACACACTCCAAATGGCATTTTGGATAAGCTGCTGTTCAATTACTACATACATCATGGACTGTGCAGACTGCTAGATAACACCTACATTTAAAAGCTATTAGTGATGTAAACCAGAACAATATATAGAAACTCACCTTGAAAACGTTTGGCAGCTGATTCTCTCAATGAAAAGAAAATATCGCACATCACTGTAGGGCAGCTTACACCAGATTTTGTAATTACAGCAAAAATGCGATCAACATATTGTCTCAGATTTTCCTAAAAAAATGCAATAATAATGACAAAATCAGTATCATTTTCTGCTGTGGAAAGTGGTACTATTCCTGGTTTTATTCATGGCCTGTGGCATCAATAAAAGATTCTCACTTCAACATTATATACTGCAAAACAATCTCACACAATACTCTCTTTGGCAAATGCACATATTCAGGTACAAGAGTAAAAATATTCCTATCAAAACCAAACATCAAGTGATATGGCTGTATGGCACAGCATTCCTTTTCGTAGCACCATTTTCTACATCATCATTAGATCCACAGACTAAGTTATCCTTGTCCTGAGGGGTGGGGGGAGAAGTGATTAATATTATATATTATTATATTAAGCATAATGTAAAGCTGTTGTAAAATAATTACAACAGTTTGTGGTGTTAAGAAAGCTTTCAGTGTATTCTTATGAATGACAAAATTATTTGCAACGTCAAACTGAGGACCTCGGTTAAACTTGATAGTGTAAACAGAGATTGTATCTTCCAAATCTAATGCATACCCTGTTATTTTCCAGGTTTTCACCATCTTTTAATTTCACAGGATCAATTTCACAAGGTTTATGGCCCTGGCAGATCTAGAAAAAAAATACAGTGAACAATACATTAGTTTACCTGTAAGCAGAAAAGAGTTTTGCAAAAAGCATAATTTGTTTTTTGAGGTAAAAGGCAAAAGCCAACTTTATAAATCATATTTTCTTCTTTTGGCAAAGCGTCAAATGTGAATTACATGTTTTTTATTTTTTTTCCAAAAAGTAGCACTAATTTGTTCTACTCTTTCCTTCAACTGAAATGAAGAGCTGTCCTTTAGATTTTCCCAAACAAGGCTGTTCAAGAAAAGTCTTATTTTGCTAAAACAGTAAACTTTGAAAGTATATCTGTATTCTTTAAAAACTTGGCATTTTCTCATGAAGCATTAAAACAACAGCTAAAGAAACTGTCAAATCATTTAAAGGAAGTCTGTGGTCTGAAAGTAGTGCCCAATTAACTGCACTAAAATACCCACACCCACCATTCTGGACTGGATAGATAATAAACCATTGTGACAATACATGCATCACAAACACAGTTATCTAAAAATAATTTTATTCCTTTATACCCACTGGATTAAACGTATTACTTATAGCTGCCCAGAAACTTTCTGCTGTACATATTCTTTACTCATCTAAGTTATTACTTTACTTATTCCTCAAAAACAATAAATGTTAGATTTTATAAAACAGAATAATTTAGTGAAATATATGGGAACTTTTCTTTTAATACAATCCAACTATTTCTGAATTGCGTGACTCAGCTGTGGCTAAACTAACACATAGGACTTTAATGTAGAAACAGGCTCCTAAGCATTATTCCTACAAAGTCATCTTAAAATGGGAAGGAATAAACAGTATCCGCTCCCTAAAGGCCTTCTACAATGACATTTTATCAAATAAACAGTCTAAACTGGTCTTACCTCATCTATAATTGGCTTTAGTGTAACTTGCAGATAATGCATCCCTGCCAGTTTCATTGTCTCGTCAATGCACTTGGAAGTTAATGAGTTTCCTCTGAAAATGGTGTTTGGATCTCTGGAAGTGAACAATTTTCTGTAATTTAGTCTCTTTGTAATGAACTGCTAATATATGGAAATAAACAAAGCAGTGAAAGGTGACAGAAATCTGGGTTTGAATGCACAAGCAAAAACTCCCTTTGACACCAGCCTGCCATTAACTGCAGTCACGTAGCATTTAGTGCCCTTCCAGGTAGTAACAGAAAAGCAGTAGTCACGGTAAACCCAGAGGGACTACACATTTTCTTCTTTGTGTTAGCGCAGTGTGCTCAGCGCACCATTCAAACACACAGCAACATGCAGGCTCAAATCAAAGAGGTTTACAATACAAATGGGGGGGAACGTGCCTGTTTTCATGTGCTACTGAACAGCGTTGAGTAAGGGAAGGAGGCAGTGATTTTAGTCTCACAACACTAGACATCACACGTGACCTACTACCTTCTACAAAATAAGTACTTGTAAGCTGGGAGGGAGATGAAAACACGAGGTCCAATGACATAGCAGTCTTTTTTAAGCGACTTACAGCACTGTCCTGTGATAACAGTGCAGATCCCAATTCTACCCTGAGAACTGTGTGGATAGCTGATGCCATGCAGACTCTCAGGTTTTTCCGAAAAGCCACTTGCACAGAATTCTTCTTGTACTAGACATATGGTCACTGTAATTCCTTAACCTTTAGCTAGCTGCACTATCGTGTGTACTTTTTCTTTTTAGTATTACTCGCATTTTGAGAATGCAAGTAATTCCATATTAATTTTGTACCTGCAATTCCCTGTATAGCAATTTACGTTATGCAGATAGGTACATAATCAACAATCTCATCTACAACCCACATGATCAAAACCTGCCCTTACTGACAGCAGATCAAACTGGGATATGACAGCAGATCGAACACTGGGATATGAAGTTATTTGCTTGTTCTTGTACATACAACAATGTCTTTTCTGTTGTTTATAGCTTACTACAGTTTTGCCTGTTTACAAGCTGCGAACAACAGGATGAATTACTTTGCTGGTTTCATCATTTTGTTTCATAAAAAAGCTCACTGCCTGTTACAAATGCCAGAAAGCCCTGAAAACAAACACCATCTTTGCTGTTTTACCACAGAAACATAACTGACTAGGGAGCAGCAAACTTCCTCACACTGCAGCAACCAACCTGTTTTATCCAACCTGCAGCACAGAGAAAATACACCTGTCTACAGGAAGGAAAACACTCTATCCCTCACTCTGAAAAAACCCAACCAACACAAAGACTTCATTTTGCACTGAGGAAGCTGTTACTTTAGAGTCAGTATCTGTCACTCCCCTTCACTCCCAATTGTCTCTTCTACTGTCAGTCAAGAGCAAGACTACATAGGCACAAGGTTTGTGGCAACAAACATTCTTTAGGACCTGCCTGGTGTGAATACTGCATCTCACACTACTAAGCTGCCAGTCCACCAGTAAGTCAAAAAAGGGACTTTTAAGAAGTGACGAGGAAAAAAAAAAAAAAATGTTTTCTGCTATCCACTGCCAGATCCAATTCCATCTTTGTTCCTCAGCCCTCTAACTGGAAAGATTAGACACACAGCTTGCCTTAAATATTCATGATTAGGAAGAAACTTGCTTTTTGTTTTGAACAAATTCAACAAACACTTTTATTCAGCACTAGATGATTTATTAGCACACTATAAAGCTGAAATGATTTCATATGAACAGCTGAAGGTGATGCAGGATCAAATATAATTAAGACTGAGAAGACTGAAAATCCCTGCTTTCAGACCTTACAATAGTCTTGCAAGTGTATTTCACAAATCATCATGGGAATTCCTCCTAAAATTAAACTCGCCAGAACTTAAGAGCAGTGAAATGCATTTATAAAGAACTCTGCCACTCAGCTGGCAGGAACAGGAACAACTCCAACATTGTCTTTTGAAATTACATATAATTCCAGAAATTGAGTGGAGGATCCTAACACTAGCCAATGCAGAGTAGGTATGTTTGATAGAAATTTGTTTTTTTGGTACTTACTGAGTTCTCTTCACTTCAGCATTCGCAATGGCACTTATGAAAGGCACAATTCTGCCATAGTGTAAGAAAAGCCTGACAAGAGGTATGGCTGCTTCCTGTTTTTCTCTGCAAACTTCACCTAAAATGTGTGCAGCTGATGCTGAAACAGGCTGAACAGTGGAAACAAATAAAAACTTAGAGATCTTTCCAGAACATGCATCCTTTCTTTCTCTTCCCATTAGCTCCTTAATGCAGAACCCCACACAACAGTTGCAACGGCCAGTTACCCAAATATGCCTGTACATAACATGGGTGGGTGTTATGTTCCAGTTCTTGTTGGCTCTAAGTTCTGATCGCAAGAGGGCAGCAATTTAAAAACTATTACAGCTCAGTCCCCTGCCCCTGCCCTCCCCCCATTTTTAATAGCTGCCTTTTCACTGAGTGTCACTGTTGCCTGGGAAGCGAGTGAAGAGGAAGAACTCAAACCCTTCTCAATTTCAAGCCACAGTAAGTACAGAACCCAGTTCTTGTACTGAAAAAATAAAAGCACTGTTACAACTGCTAAAAGTACATATAATGGCACACATGGTTCAACCCTTCGACATTTCAGGATTAATTCTTGGTTTGGGTTTGGGTTTGTTTTTTTGAATTATGCAAGTAAACCTATTATTCCTCTCCAGTAAAGGAAAAACCAATTGATCAAACTGAAGTTTACTTTGCATTTTCATATGTAAAATTAGAAAGCCACGGAGAATAGGCTGCTGCCAAAACCACTGGTGTTCCTGGGTGTGCCTTCACCCACCATACTGCATGCAGATAAAGATCTTCTCTGCAAGGACTGAAAACAAGCACCAGGGATATGCAGAGCTTAACGAGGCCGTCAAGTCTGAAAAGGAAGAAGCTGAAGTCTCTGGTAATTACACAGCTGCAAGCAAGATAGTGACAAACATTCAGAGACCCCTGTGAGGATGATATGCAGGTAAACAACAAGTAGGGCAAGCAAATTACCTCCACATCTGCAGATTTTAGCAGGATGTCTCTAAGTGGACTGTAATAGTCTGAGGAAAAAACATGGTCCTCGGTGTAAACCACGTTTAACCTTAAGGAACCGAGGTCATCAGGTTTCAATGACTTGTTACCATTATCTCTGGGCTGCAGGAAATACCTGATACGCAAAAAATAAGACAGAAAGTTTGTGCTGAAACACAAGATTATCTCAGGCTACACATAAACATATAATAAATGTACAGATACATGCAATACTTATATATATGTATCAAATTATTGAGAGTTCTGAATCAGGCTTTTAATTAAGTTTGCCAGTCTATTTTGCACCATCTGCAACATTGGAAGTTCTGATCATAAAGATTTATGTAGCTCTGATTAAAAACCCACACACTAAAACTACAGCACTGCTGATGAACTGCAGTAAATATCATAAAGCCAACGTATTAAGACTCCCACATGCAATACAGAGGCAGACTGAAATCTCTAATCACATTATCAAAACTTCTTGTTCTTACATTTGCTAAGATTACTTTGGCTTGCTTACAAAAACAGATACAAATTAAATCCATTTAAACTTTATCACATAGCAGTAATTACTCTTAAGTCTTCACAGCAGACATATGTTTCTACTTATTCTCCAAAAGAAAAATGTCAAATACCATGCTTCATAAGAACTAGACTGTCGGAGAAATTTCAAAGGGAGTCTCAGTTCTCCTAGAAACTCGTCTCCAAACTTCAAGTTACTGGCATTCCAAAGATCAACCCTGTAATAAACCCAAATCATTTTAAAAGGTTAATAATAAATGAAAAATTAAAAACAAATAATCCCAACCTTGTTTTCAATTTTGTTCGTTTTTTCCCCTCAAGGCTAGAAGTTAGAAAGTCTTCAAACTGTACAACAATGGTTTCCAAACAGTAAAGAGACAACCTTACCTTAGATTTCTGGATCCTTGAAATTTGCCTCCACGAAACATCAGTGGGGAAAAAAAAAAAATAAAATCACCTAGACTACCTTTCCCTCATCTGCACTGTTTCCACGATCCATATTGGTAAAGATTCAGGGACTGCTTGGCTATCCCAGAAAATGGAAAAATACAGGTAAAATTCATACTAGGGGAAAAAATGCAGATACTGAAGGACCCCCATACTGTCAGGGCCAGTCTAATTTGGGATTACTAGCAGCTCAGCAGCAGCTTTACAGAGTTAGGCTGAATGTCTGCTCAGTCCCTCCCAGTGCTCCAGCTCCTGGGAAGATTCACTGTGTCAGGCCTCCAAATTTCTTGCACCTAAACTACTTCTGTACAAGTACTCAAAACCTTAGGACAGCTCTACCACTCCATATAATCTGTGTATTGACTGACGCCTACACAATTTCTGGCACTGAGTCCCTCATGTCTCGGAAGTTCTGGTATGTCTTTCTAGATGATACTTTCTTCCTTTTCATGTGCTCTTTAACATTAGGATGTAAACCAACTGCACTGAGATTCAAAGTAGAAGTACTGGTGTCTAACCTGGCATTTGTAGATAAATGCTACAACACCCATTTGAAGCAAGGGTTTCAAACTCCAAGGCAGTTGTTTCTGTACATATTTTGAGGTTTCCCCTGAGAGGCATTTTTATTTTAAAACAAGCTCAGCTGAGAATTTTGCAGCTAAGTGATAGTCAAAATGTGCCTTAAACCTTTGGGGAAAAAAAGATATATTGGACACAGGTTTTCAAATAATGAAATTTTTAGATTTGGATAAGGCACAAAGCCATCCAACCATGGACATATTTACACAACCTTCCTAGTCTCAAGCAAGTCACACTAGGCTTGTCAAGGAATAGATGTTGATAGTCCTGCTAAAGGTTTATCCTACCTTATGCAAGTGCAGAGGATGTCACTGTTAAGTCCTCTGAGCCTTGCAACAGTGTCTCATGCACCAAGTTTCATACACTAGATATACCATCAGATCACACTGCATGCCTGCTGAGTAAAGTTCTTCAAACTCTGATATTTTGACAGTATTTCTGCAGGGCAAAAATTCCCCAAAAGGAAAAAACTCTGAAAAGCCAGCCTTCTCTCTCCCTTATCCATATCTGGTTGGTTACTATCTTGCTAACTAATTCAGATAGCTAAAAGCAGCTTCATGAGGAGAGGAATCCTTTGAGAAGTTTATTTATACATAGTCAAACTTACCATTTACCAAGTATTTACAAGCTACTGCTTTCTAGTTTACCCAAATTCTTTCAAGATGCCCGCTATCAATAACTCTTTCAAACATATGCAGCCAAAGGGTGTTCCCCAACAGCAACTTAAGTTACAGGAAAACACAGTGCAAAGGACCTGTAGGAGAGGAACTAACTACCCAAGGTAGATCTCACACTACACGGTAAGCAAAGCATGCATGCAAATTCTGAAATTATTGTTTTGTGTACTTGGAGTACAAATCATAAGCAGCGTTTTAAAAATCATAACACACAAACCTCAGAGACTAGAAGATTACCATTTCCCAAGGTTTTTAAAAGGCAAAATTATGGTAAGTGTTATTCTGAAACCGGTCAGACTGTAGTCACAGAAAGAAAGAAACAGCAGAGAGGGGGAGGAGAAACAATGAATTCACCAGAACATCTGGTCCCTAAGTGTTGATATGCCCTGCCTGCAACTTCCTACACCCACTCAAAAAGAGAAACTTTCATAGCTTTAGAGAGAAACTATGAGAGACTAAGTCTCCTCTTTACCCTGTGGAATGGTATTTTTCTCAGGAGAGAAAAAGCAAACAAACCCCAAACCCATAAATTGTATGATCCATCCAGAGGGCATGGGGGCAATCTAACTGACTAAACCGACTGGAGGAAGTGAGTGGGGGTGGAAGGGGAACCTGAGATGGAAACAAAAACACTCTGTCCTATAGGGGACAAAACCTCTGAGCAGAGTTTGCCCAACCAAGACTAACACTTGATCTGCTTTTGTCTATTATTTAAGTGCTTAATCTTTTTCCAACTATTTTGTAAGCCTCCTCCAAATTATTCATCTTTACCACACTGTGATGTGTTGGTTTTAAGGAATGAAGGACTTTGCTGAAGCTCAGTTCCACATACATTATCATTGCAGTCCAGAATTTGTTCAGAAAGTATACTTGGGAAGTAAAATAACTGTATAATTTCATTTAGTCCAGCAGTACAAAATAAGAATCAACTAAAATATTAAGCAATGTGTAACCACTGTCCACCAATGTCTATGGTCCCCTTTCAGAGTCACAAAGCAATCAGAGTATCCCAGCTTTCGTTTAAAATCGGTGCATGGCTGGGCATCATGGGTACAAAGACTAGACTGGGACTCCAAAGACACTGTTCAGTTGTCCATTCCATCACATACATTCCACGGGATATGGGACATGTTACTTCATACCTGCCTACACCATGCAAAGTTTTGCAGAAATACAGTCTGGTGCTGGGACTAGGTCATCTGCTGTGCTGCAACACTGACACCACCAAAGCAGCCTGGCACTGAACCTGGGCCTTGCTTTCCCTCCTGTGAATTAGCCATGGGTTGCCCTTAAACCAGCTACCTTTGCTCTGCCTGATGCAGATGTTCTCAGGGAAACAGAGTACAGCTCACGTCTCTCTCACATATAAATAGTTTGCCTTTCCTGTCTCACAGAGCCGTGGCAAACACAAATTCATTAACAGTCTTGTAGTGATGTGATACTACACTAACAGGCTACGTGAACCAGCAGTTGACCATCAAATTAGAACAGCCCTCATCCATCCATTCATTCATAAACACAGATGCGCCTTGCCTGCTGGGAGTAAGTATTGTTCCCCCTTCCTGGTCTCCCCTCCTTTCCTTACAGGTAGTTGTGCTTCTGCAGGGACTAAGGAATGTTTTGGGAGGTTAAGTTCTCACTGCCTCTCTAATGGGAATACCTGGGGAGGAAGGGGGTGCCACCATTCTCCCTCAACTTTTCTTCCTCCAAATCCTAGCATAAAGGAGAGGGAAATTTCTCACCACCTGATGCAGACACAGCAGTTTTCAGCTACAGTGCATCCAGATCACCAGATGGCTTGCTTAAGTCTCTAAGTTTCAATGTATGTGATGGTGTGACGCATATGATACCTTTAGGTTTTGCACCTCCTTCTGTTTCCTATCCACTCCTTCTATTCATCTGTCCCTGCAGACACTGTTGACAGACCTCAGCAGGTTTCCAAAAGTACTATGTGGGTGGCAGCGGGTGGGGTTGGTTTGTTTTTGAAATCAGAGTTGCTTCTTTCCTGTGCAATAGATTTCACATTTATCATACCCAGTCTTGCAAGAAGGGGTTAAAGTCTGGCAGGCAAAAGAGAAGAGAAACTACTCTGCTGCAGAGAAACTCTGAGTTCAAGAGTTTCCTTTCAGGGAAGAAGGACCTTATATGGGTTGCTAAAATTAAGTGATAAAATAAAACACACTAACTGAGAGCATCACAGAGTTTCTGGGCAAACTTTGGAAACTGAGGTGGGGAGGAAAGGGGAGCCCAGACATAAAAGGCTGCACTTAATGACAACTGCACATTAGTATACACACAGTGTATATAGGATATGAAGGAAAATAATAAGGACCTCTCCCACAGCAGAACCATCACATGTAGTCAGATACAATCTACAGAACACCGGAGGTAAATGAACACATAGATACAGTGACAAAGACTCATTCTGATTTATGAACAGTAAAACCATGCTTGCCACTTTGAACACTGAGTCTACTATAAAGTTACACAACTTTGGAAGACAACTTTACTAGTATAAAGTGTTTTGTATTACCTAATCTCCATTTTGTCAACTTCATCAACATCTTCAATATCAAAATGAGATTTCTTGTTGTAGCTACTGGGTCTTGTAACCTAATAAAAAGGAGGAAACTTTTAACAACTTGATCTGATACAAAAGCATTCCAATGTACAAAGCTGTGGAAGGTCACAGCCTTTTACTATTAGCAGTGACTTCAGCCCTGATTCTGAAAACATTCATGCATGTGAATAAATATGTTGACTAAACAGATTCCCGACTATACAAAAGTGGTGGTTACACAATCATACATAAGAGTAACTAGATACTCCATACTTTCTTTACAGAGAAAGGACATCTTTAATATTACTACAGTACTTTCAGTTTACATTAACAGAAGAAAAGAATCACAGAAAGGAGTATCACTTTTATAATCCATCTAGGGAAATAAAAGGGCAATTAATAATTGGGTTTTAAATACAGCTGTACAACAGATGCCCTGAGGCACCCTGAAGCTGGGGGTGGGGAACCAAAACCACCCTTAAGAACATCTCACAGTGGATCCAATTAAAATTGGCAAGCTCTGCCTGTCTTCATATCCTGGAAGTCAATTTATCGTGCCCATACAAAAAATACTAAGCAGATCAATTGTCCAAGAGATGTTAGCCTGTGTTACATGTATCAAAACATAGAACCAGGGGCACAGTTCACCAATCATATTTACATGACCGATAAACAGCAAGCCATGGCCAGAAACTAATGGGAAGATAGCTGTAAGCGTAAAGCATTAGCAAAAAAAGGTTTTGTACAAACATTTCTTAAAATCGATTTTCTAGCATGATTATAAAAACACTTTGATGGTTTTATTTTTGTATAGTGTGTCAGAAACTTGAGAAAAAGGCTACCCCACCCAGCTGAAACCACAGGAGGAACTGATCAAATGCAAGTGTGTATGATGTGTGGGTTCAGCTCTTGGTTGCACACAGAAGCTGAACTTTACTGTAGGTTTAAATATGCTTGTGGCTTAATACTTCCCACTCACAAAAATCGGCTTTTATTGTAAACTTGACTTCTCAGTTGTATATCGTACATCAGATGCAGATGGTACAAACAAGGGAGGCGAAGATAACAGCTGCACAAGTGGAGAGGAACCAGAAAAGAATCTTCCAACATGGGATACTCAACAGAGCCTTCTGTGTTTGTGTGTCTAAGGCAGGCACCATTTTCAAGGCAATACATAAAACTAAAAGGTACTAGCAGCACTGGAGACAAAACCCTCCAGACTGATTGAATCAAATGCACTTGTAAGCCTAAGAGCATAGCAGGTTTAAATACAGCCTACAACTTCAGCAGCTCAGCACAAATTCTCTCACCCTACCCTTGTCACAGTCTTCAATGTGGCTTCAAGAAATTATGCTATGTAACTGCAAACAACATTTTCTACTACCATTGTGAAGCTAATGGTGTAATTTTTAATAAGGAAGTAAACTTGTAAGTCTTTTATTATATGTAACACAAGGTGTTGAAATTATAGCATAAGTGTAACTTATGGCACATACCTTTTAAGTAAACACTTTCCTGAGAAGTTTTGCTGGAGTTTGCATGTACGAGGTCTCTCTGTTCACCTGTACGACTGCTTAGTGTGCAGATTAATACAGCTCAAGAGTGGTACTCCTAAAAAGATGGCTTATGAAGTCCATCCATTCCAAGGATGGAACTGGAGATGAGGGAACTCCCAATCCACAGTGCTGAACTAGCTACCACATACCATTTTACAAATAAGTGGGCACAACTCTGCTGTGCTGTCCCTTTCTTTAGGCAAAGCTGGCAAGCCATTTATCAGCTGCTCATTTTTTTTCAGCACATGCCAATTTGCAAACAGGTCCCCAGCACTACCATCTTCAGTACCCATAAGATGGTCGTTTCCCTGTAGCTGCATATAAAACTCCAAGCCCGCACACCACACTGCAGCTGGAACGATGGTGAAAATGGCTCCTAACCATGCAGGTGCAAGTTTCCCTCACAGCACCCCTTAAATAAGCCCTTAGATCTCCCAAACCAATGATAAACTATTTTCCATTTAATCAATTAAATCTGTGTGATTTTTTGGTTGTAGAACGGAAAGCACCCATTCACTGCCTCTTACAGATCAGCTTCTTCCTTGGAGGCATGGCCAATCACTGTGCTAGCAGACTGCAGGAAAGCTGATGAAGCTGTTCGGAAGCAGTAAGTGACACCGCTGTCAACAGCATGAATCTGCGCAGCTCCGCAGGAATGAGAGCAGTCTGTTAGCATGCACCAGCCACAGGTCTGCCCATGTCTCATTAGTGAATGTATCTCCCAGTCATAAAAGTTCTACTGAACCTTGCTCCTTGGAAACATTTGGCCTGATATGTACTAAGTACTCTCAGAATGACATAAATCTGTGATGGCTCTGTCTGCACTAAGGGTATGTTTATTTTTCAGAGTTCTGGCTGATTCAGGTATTACCCAAGCTCTACTCTTCCCCACACAGAAAACATTGTGCTCCGAGTTAGCATAACAACTGGGGCATGGGCTTGAGTTCAGGTTTTGCTTCTGCTGATACTTACATGCAACCCACCTCTCATCACTAAGGCAAGCTAAGCAAGCCTCCAGCCCCCTCCACAATTCCACCTGGAAGATGCTTTCTATTCCTCTCCTTCAACTCCCAGTATGGCACCACCTGGCAAGTTCAGTGTTTAAATACCAAATGTTTGCTATTTCTGCAGTACACAGAAGGCTAAGAAATCAGACAGGTGAAGTTTTGTGGTTTACAGTCTGAATTCCTGGATTACATTCTCATTAAAAAGCTCTCACTGGAAGACGCCTCCAGAACTGCCTATGTTAAGAATAAGGAAGCCCATTTTAGTTTATTTACATATAGCGTCACTCTTGTGTCACTGCCAAAGGCTGCAGCTCTGAGTCAGGTGATGGACTGAAATCCTGGGCAGCCCTGAGTAAACACACTGACACCTTGGTGCAGTTTCAGCACTCAGTACCATGGGATTTCTCCCCCACCAACCATGTCCATGCAGCACCTCCAGAGAGTCTCACTGAATCAGGTAAGCAGGCTCAAAGGCTCACCACTAGCTAAAGTTAAGTCTGCAAGGAAGTTATATCCTAGGAAGAGACATGCTGGGTTAGCAGTGGAAAGATTACCTTAGCTATCCTGGCCAACCCTCAGGGCTTCCACCCCTTTGGGCAGTGAGAAAGTGCTCCTGTCAATAAAGAACTTGCAATATCTGTTCCTCAAAATCCAAATATATGACATAAACAAGAGCACACTTCTGTTGATATGACAGACTTTAAATTAGTTGGTACAACTATTAGCTTCTAGGCAAAGACAGTGGTTTGTAGAAGGAGGGGGAAGACAGCAATAAGCCCCTCACTGGCACTGCCAAGAATGGTATGTGCACTTCAGATCTGCACCTTGCAACAGCACTTGTGTGGCTCCTCTCTGCCCAGCTCTCCTTCCTGACGTGTCTGCCTGTGCCCCTGAACTGATTCAAGAAACCACACCCTTGGTGCCATCCCTACGCCAACAACAATTTCTAATGCAAATGTGACCTGAATGATGCAAGCTGTATGGGCAGAAAGGGCTTTTTGATGATATGCCAACTGCATTGTACTACTCTGGCTTTTCATCAACTCTGTTATGCCAGATACGTTCTTGAGGTGTCTCTTGAAATAGAACAGTTAAGCATAGACTGGGACTAAGAGAAAAAGAAAAGAGAAAGATACACATACTTCAGAAGGCAGAATGAAAAGTTTCAAGAGGTATCCAAATTATGAACACATGCACATATGTGTATGGACACACCACAATTACAGCTAGTCTTGCCAGAAGGAACCAAAATAAGCACTTTCATAAAAGTTATACTTTGTCTTAACTGGACTTGTTGAAAATGCTCTGTATTAAATAAAGCTGTAGAGGTTTCACCCACTTGGAGGAAAGGCACTGGTATTGCAGCAGACTGGTAGACAGCCAGAACACCCAGTTTAAGCGTATTTTTCCTCTACAGTTTTCAGTATTCGTAGGAGATAACCTTCCTCCCATTGACTGGGAAGACAGGGTGGAGCAGCTATGAAAACATAGGCTAAAAAAAAGAGCAATTTTGGGTTGGGTTGTTGGTTTTTTTAATCCCATTTTTAACTGTCCTTTTTCAAACCTTTTCTGGGGTGAGTTGAGATGAAGCATAAAGCCTGTTGCCCAGAAGAGCCCACCTTGAAGCTTTTCCTACAGAGCACCTGAGCTGAAGCAATACACTGCTCCTTCAGCAGATGGCTAGTCTGATCCTGGGTATTTCTTCCCCCTGTACCATGCTTTGGAACAGTCTTCAAAGAAGACAACTGGCACAACATGGAGCAGGATGCTGTGCCAACTATCTACAGTATAGTATTTCAGCTTATCACCCGTTCCTTTGAAATACCAACCTCAAAATAAAACACTTCATCAAAATGTGGATTGTTGGTCTTCTTTTTAACTTTAGTCTTTTTGGCTTCTGATCTGAATTAAGGAAGGAAAAAAAAAAAGGTAAGAAACAACGTTAGCAGAAGTGTGATCCTAGAACAGAGCCACTGAAGAACAAATAGTCATCCACTTGATTTATCTGTGTGGCTCCAGCATAGCAAGGCATACACATTCGCACACATTCAAGACCAGGATTCACTGCATGCCTATGTCTCTAAAGTGGCAGTAATCACAGTTTATTATCCTCTCTTAAACACAAGTCCTTGAATCCTGATTCTGTCACTTGCTTGATCCAGCAGAACCTTCTATCTGCAAAAAGCAACTGGCAAGAACGGGGCTCTAAGCAGCAACATTTGGAGGACGGTCTCAGTCTTGATGTTACTCAAAAATCTCTCATACCCTAAAAGCACAGGAGCAGACAGGAAGACTAACATAGCTATTTCTGTGTTTTATATTTTATAATCCTGGCCTGAGGAATCAATGAATGCTTTTCAGTGGTGTTAAATAATCAAAAAGACTAGAATGATTTCCTCAGTAAGAATGTTTTTATTGCTATATTACCACCCTTTTCCCTGCAGCCCCAACAGCACCTAGTTAATGTTATGTTGGTGAATTATTATGAGCAGTACTAAGCACAAGTGTCTTAATTTGTACTGCTCTGTAGGAAACAAGACATGGCAGCCCTCCTTTGAACCACCCACTGGGCAAACAGGCCTGACAAAGTTCAGCACTGCCCATTCATCCTCTATGGGCAGTGCCATCTGCCTGCACCTACCTTTTAGAATACAGACATCTAACTGCTTGGTATTGGGCTAGAGCCAACCAAGGCACTTCTCAGAGACCAGCCAACAAGCTGTTTGATGATTTTCAAATGTTACGAGCCTATGCTTGATTTGTTCTTGTTACCTACAAGTGAAAAGCTCAGTGTTGTCCTGTGTCACCAATCTTCCCCTACAGCTCTGCAGGCATAGATAAAACAGACACAGATGGAGAGGTGCATCAGCCATGTGGAAAACTGACCTACTAATCCTTTCATCCCAGAATCTATCCCTCATTTCTCATGCAGCAAAGCTGCTTAGATAGCTTGTAACCGCTTATATTAACCGGACAACTCTATGTATTCTTTTACAGAGGTCAAGAAAAGCTGGGTCTAATTCCCAGTGCTGCTACAGGCTTCCTCTGTGACCTGAATGGGCCAGTCCACCAAGTATACAATGTTTTCCCATCTGTAACACAGGCAGAGAAACATTTTGGTTGGGAAGTCTGATGGCTCTGTAAGTACAAATCACACAACAAACAGCAGCACATTTGTTGAAATTTTTATGCTTGGCATTGCATAAATGCAGCAGAATAAAGCAGTTTTCCTACTCTTAAAGGAGAGGCATTGAAAAATTCAGTGAGGAGAATGATGTACACATTAAGAATATCCAACTATTCCTAGGAGGAGCTGAGAGATAAGGGAGACTAATCGCCTCCAGAACGTAGGGCAGATTGCCTATCCCATCTCATCAGTCACACTTGCCAATCAACCTCTTTACTGATAAGCCCATCTGGGAGGGGACTGGGAAGCAGGATGTAGAACGGGAGGAGATTAAGGCAAGCACAATTATTGGGCAATTACAGAGCAGTGGATGGAAATAAGCTGCATGCTGCTTGCCGGAGATAGGCGGCAAGCCTTCTCCCCCCCTCAAAAAACAGATAGGAGTAGGATGAGGTTGTACCCCTTATTCTGAAGCAAATTACATTATCAGTTGTCATATATTATCCAGACCGGGGGGCGGGGGGAAGCAGGCAAAAGTAAGTTTGGACATTCAAGGATACAAGGGTTAGTCAAAAAAATTTTAGTTTCAGTAATAGCCACTCAGTACTATCTGAAACAAGGCTTAAAACATCGAAGTGTACAACTCAAATACACAGCTCACTAATGGAGATAAGGCAGAACATGTCTAGACAAAGACGAAGAGTAACAACTAGTCTCAAAGACTCCTCTGCATGCAAGATAAGTATTTGTCAAGAATACATCTTTACAGTATTTCCAATAAATTGTTGTAAAACATTATGAATAAGTCATGCTACTAAATCTGATTCTTTGAGGTCACAGCAGAGCTGTATTGTTTCTAACATGGCACAGACATAAAAGATTACTCTAGATAAGCAGAAACAAAACAGTGACATCCAACAGCACGGGAAATTTTTGTAAGAGAACCGGAACATTTAATCCCAAATTTAAACTGAAGAGTATTATGCAGAATCTCATCACTAAAACCTCATTCCAAATTTTATCCATGGTGTTATGTCCACATATATCAAATTATAGGACTGAGCCACCTAGCGCTTTCAATGTACACATTAAATTGCCACACCTTGAGAGTGAAAAGACTCTAAATATTCACATATAAATGTGCATACTCTACAAGATATTGATGTATTCAGCTTTCTCTTTTGCCACTGCCCAAAATCAGGCAATAAATTTGCTCAAAAACTGGCCTCCAACTGTGAGATGAGAAGATGCACAAATTAAGCCTAACCACAAATGACATACTCCAGCATATTCAAAACATTCAGTGGTTATTCAGACCTTTACATAAATCAAAACTGAAACAAGCCTCTAATTACTTATTCTAGTATAATTCAGTAGTTCATACATGCACACACCAACACTTAGCATGTTCTAGTGGTGTCTGAATACTCCCATTTGTCCATCTGAGAATGCAGATGTCCTACAGGCAAAGGAAACACAAACCATCCTTACAAAATGGAAGGTCTTGTATGTGCAGTACTTGCCTGGAGGGTCCTGCTAAGGTAACGGTGGCGTAGGGATCACATTGCCCATTGACAATGGGCAGCCCTTGGCACTCTAAAACTCTAGAAGAGAAGAGAATGCAGACAAACAAATCAATTAAATGGGAAAAAACTGGAGCGAAAATCAAAGCAATGTATTTTCATCCTGTTCCCTTTTCATAATACTTTACTCTTGGGAATTGAAATGTCACTAAGCACAAGCCTTTAATTTATACCTAAACTTGAAAACACATTTTGGTCTTAAATACTAACTTTAACAGGGTCAAAAATCCTGAGTCAAAAAGTTACAGAGAACCCTCAACTCAAAGGATTCTTATTATGCAAGTACAACAACTTCAGGTTCACGAAAGAGTGAGCTGTCAAGATGGGAGCTGTCAGCACTTTAAAATCCTGTGACAACTTACTCAACAACAACAATAAAAAAATCCAACCAGGATTTACTTCTATAACAAAAGATTAAAAACCCACACACAGACAGATCCCAGCAGTAGTCAAGTAATTTCTCAGAATCACATTCATGAAGGCCTCAGTGCTTTTAAGAAAATTTGGCATGGGCTTATTTGTAAAGGTGAGTTAACTACAGACCAGGAGACAGTATGACACCGCCACCTTTCTCCATAAAACTTCTAAATAGCAAAACTGAAGAAACACATTCAGCATATCTGCACTGAAGAAGTCAACGACACACTGGAGGCACAAAATGGAACAAATTGGGGTTTGCTGCAAGCCATGGTACAAAATCTGCCATTTTGCACTTTGTTTCAACATCCCTTTGGAGAAAAGGAAAAAACTCAATACAACCCCAAAAACAGTGAAAAAGTGTTTATGTTTCATAAGTTAAAACCTACTGAGGAATTCAGCACCAACTGGAAGCAAACGCAGCCAAGGCAGTTGCCAGGACTCTCCCTCCTGGGACAAGTTCTGCTTCCAAAAGGTAAGCCTGTTGGACGGATGTATTTACACAATCATAACTGGAAAATTTCAGTGAAGACAAGCTCTGAGGCTCTTTGGGCAGGTGAGTAGTACTAGACTTGCAGTATGAAATATCTTGCAAACTTCTGGGTGCTATGAAATCAGCAAGAAGAGTAATATCCATTTTACTGCTTTCAGTGACAGCAACTTTGATACAAAAAAAAATTTTACAAAAATCAATAGAGAAAAAAATCAGTTAACAGACAGTGCTCCACAATTTTATCCACAAAGCAAGTTATTTGGTAACGTACGATGTGAAGTTCAAATACAGTTTAACTACAGACTTATTACTCTGCATAAAGGGAGGAAAAAATTTAATATTCTGTACCAGTACCAGAATTGTTTTTGTACCAGGGGAGGTACAATCTAGAGAGGTTCACACAGTCCTGGAAGTGCACAAAGATAGAAGATCACACACAGGCAGCTGAAGTGTTATGTTATATCCATAGCTGGATTCTCACATCTATGATCCCACAGAATAAAGGCTTAGTATAGACAGTCCCCAATACTGCACTCTCTCACAAGCTTCTCATTTGCATAGCCCCTATATGCATGGAAGAGCATTCAGTTATTAACCTAGATGACAACTCATTGCTCATTCATTAACACTAGTGCAGAAGAGATTTATGTTCTGTATTCTGGATACTCAAGCGAAATCATAGATCAAAACCATAGAGAAAGTTAGGAAAAGCGTGGATTGCATTGGCACTGTGCTACTTCTATTCCTGGACTTCTATTATTTCACTACAAGTTTACATTCCACACAGATTTTAGAATTTAGAAGCCTCCCAGATGCCTAGTCTAGCAGGTATTTGATATTGCAGGCTACTGCCATGCAAACAGCAAAATTCAAGCCATAAATTCTATCCCAGCACCAGCTGGAAATACAAGTCACAAGCTCCAGAAACCCTCAACATCAAGCAACACACAATATATGTGACTTAGTTGTCTAAACACATGCATCTAGTGCTATTTGAGATGACTTAACAGTTTCTTCCCCAGTCCCTTGCTGCTGCCTCAGAAAGGCAGAATGTACCCACAGAATGTGTGTTTGACAGCTGAAGGCCTCTTGGAGGCCTCATAAATAGACTAGATGCCTTTTTTCAAGCAGCTAAGTCCTATTCCAAATTCACCCAGCCTACCTTACAGAGAAGGTGTAGAACAGGGTTTTTTGCATGTGTATTAATACAGGTATTCAAAATTGCAAGGAAAAAGTTATTTTTTTAAATTTTTAAAAGGCAGAGGTGAACAGAAGGAACACTTATGGGGAACTTTACATTGTAGCCTTCTGGCAGAGCATCTAGAAGTGCAGGAGGAAAAACCTGTAACTACCAGCAGAAAGCTTTTATGAAAAAGCAGGTCCAGCTTGATTTTCTTAGGAGTAAAAGACAGACCACTTTCCTTCTATTGGTCTTTACACTAATATGACTATATTCACGGCAGAAACATTTTGCCAGTGAGCTACATGACTGCTGCTAATTCTTCTAGTATCTTCTAGGACAGCAGATACGGCCTGGACACATTCCTGTCTGAGCAGAACAATTGTACACCAAGTGTCAGTGTCAAATCCCCCACCCCTTCCACTGACTCCTTAAGGCAGCCTGGAAGTTCCTTAAAATGAAGTAATAACTCAATGGCTTTATAGCAGTCAGCCAATTTTCTGCTGTTGACAAATGGCTTCCAAGCCAGCTCTCATCCATACAGGAAGAACTACGTGAAACAAACCCAGAGAAAGCATGTTCAGAGACAGTATGATTCCTGTTTTAATAAAAGCAGTCCTTTCAAGAATATGCAGACAATAGAAAGTGATCCCAGACAGCATGATCTACACTTGAGGACATGCAGTTTATAAATTACTACACAACAAAGTCACAGATGAATCTGAATGATGGAGAGTGTGAAGTTATCCACACAACAAAAAAATGCATACCCTAACTATATACATATGCAACGATAGGATCTATTCTAATATTGCCACATAGAAGGCTTTTTCACAGTTTTTGGGGATAGCCCTCTGTCGTTATCAAATCAACAGTCAGCAACAATTAAAAAGACAAACAGTATCATTAGCTGGTCAGAGAGAACACAGCAATGTAAATCAGTGGGCACTTGCATCTTGCACAGAACATGTGAACAACAAGATGACTGTAGTTGCTTGTGGCTCTCCAAGGTTTGTACTGTCCAGCCTGGGAAACAGAAGTTATCCATTCATAAACAGCTTACAAAATCATGAATGGCGTGAAGAACATTTCCTCACAAAGTAAGAATTAAGGAGCACATAATGAAATTACCAGACAGAAGGTTTAAAATAAACAAAAGGAAGTACTTCTTCCACACAATGCGTAACGAATTGCAAAACAGTGCCATGCGATGTTGCGGAGGCCAAAAGAACACATGGATTCAAACCAGGACTACAGAAAATCATGGAGTGTAGGTTTGTAGGCAGCTATTAAAACTAAATGGACCAGAAGCCTCCTCCTGCTCAGGAAAGCCCAAATTGCTGATTGAGAAGGGTGTAACACTGGCGCAATCATACCATATTTGAAGTATCCCTCACCGGCAAATATCAGAAACCATACTAGGCTACACTAGATCAGCGCTTAACACAATAGGGTAGTTTTTATGTTCTCGGGGGGAAAAACAAAGACAAACAACAAAACAAAAGAAAAAACCAAAATACACTGATGTTCTCATGCAGTCACGATGACTTAAGAGTAAGACGTTTCTTTGTATGCAGTTGGAATAAGAAAAGCAAAAACAACCTTGAAAGAAACAAAATGTGGAAAAACAGGAAACAGACATCAATGTAAAACTGTATCCCAAGCCTTTCAGGTAATTTAAGAGCAGTTATTGTTTAAGGATGTTGGAGAAAGCAGGCAAAAGACTGAAGACTTATGTTTTTGAGGAAGGAAGACTATGTCTGGAGAGAGGCTCATTCTGGTTCTTGTATCTTACTAAGCATTGTGGGGAGAGACAATAAAATTCAGCAAGGCACAGGTCTGGTCAACTCATGTTAATATACCCTCATTAGCTGCAGGAACGGTAATCCTAGAGCTGCTTTTGTTATGGCCATTTTCTTCAGTCGTGGGAAAGCTGCTAGGTAAATTAACGCTCCTCCTCTCTCAACCTAGTACCAAAATACTGGCTTTAATTGGCAAGCAGGAAAAGAGCTAGAACAAAATGACAGCTACTCAGAGATGTGATAAAATGGAGCCTCAGTTCTGTCACAATGGTATCACATTATTAAGACTGACAGTTCATATCTGGATTAGATGAAAAAATATATGAAAAGAAATGTATAATAAAGGTATAATCTTTGGGGGGGAAGCATGCTGGGAAGTGGTGAATAAAGCCAGTAAAACCGAAATGCCTTTGCTCTAATCATCTGCAGAATTAATTTAACATATGTGTACTAGGATAATGGGGGGGGGGGGGGGGGG
>JAVJGI010000014.1:65239156-65304191 GCA_035590275.1 Ibycter americanus
GGAGAAGAAAAAAAGAAGCCTAGGCAATCAAGATTATTCAAGAATTACAAGTCAACTCATCAGGCCCCAGAGGAAAAACGTCTGGTGGCTGCCAGAATCTTTTCTGCTCAACTGGTAGTTTCTGATCATTAGCTGCCTCGAGCCCATCTGGGGCAGGGTGAGCCATCTCTCCCAGCTAGCCTGGCTGGGCTGGGCTAAGGTTAGTGCAGGGTCATATGAGAAAACTCTCAATGCAGCTGCCTCACTATATTTTGCTTGTGGTTTATAAAATTAACAGGTTTCAAGGAACAAGACATTTCAGTTTTCAATGTGGTTCATGACTAAACCATCACGAGAGCAAATAAGCTATGGAAAATTCCCAGAGGGTAAAAGAAAACCTCAAACCCAAACACACCGTGAGCATACCCTCTTGCCTTTAAATTACATGACTACAGAAGTTGAAAGGGAGGCAGAGGGAGAAGGTTTTGAAAAAAAGAAAATATTTTTTTCAGCAAAGACTAAGCAGCTTACATCTGACAGCACAGGCATTCGCTCTGTCTCTGGCTTGCCAACCAAGAGCTGTAGGTTGTAGTCTCTGAGATAGCCCCTACACAATTGTACTCAAAATCAGGCTTAACACAGGCAAGCAACACCAGGATGGATCCAAGCCTGCGGGTGTTCCACTCCCCTTCCTTGGAATCGCAAAATTATTTAAAAATTATAGGCATTCTGATTAGTTCAGGATGCAGATGTCATTGGCATCCTTGTGCACAAGAATGGACAACCAGTGTGAAAATGGGCACAGAGAAAAGAAACCAGAGGGACACAGCTGTTTTTTAAACATGCATCCGTATTTACAGTTCTTCCAGACTAAATCACTTCCAGTGTACCTAGTCAGGCTCAGTCTTCCCCCAGTTTCAATCTAGGGTAGGGAACAGCACAACGTTCCCATTCTCTTTTATCAAATCAGACTTTTCTCACTGTGACTCCTCAATAGAAACTAAATACATCTTTTTTTCTACACAATCTTGCTTTCTTCCACTGTACATAACCCACGTATTTTAATTGCTTTCACATACATACTGGGTTCCTGGGATCAAGCTTAATACTTGGCAAGTTTACTGATGTATCTTACTAATCTTCTATTCCCAACCTCACTTGTTCCACCTCTTTCATTTCTTTATCTTGAGGCTTTGTCCCATCTCATATGCGTATTTTTTGGCCATACTCAGGTTCTTCTCTGCGTCATTTCAAAGACAAGAGACTTCCCCCTCCTTGCTTGCTTTAGTGATCTAATTATTACTTGAACACTCAGTACTTTGTGTGGTAAGCCGGAACAGACAGAGAAGTATCAACTTGAAAGCAAACTTTGTGGCTGATTTGTCAGAACTGTCGTCAAAACAATGCATCTTTGGCTTATGCTAAGTACTTGTTTGGTAAAGTACATTCCCCAGCGTTGCGTATGTGATTTACTTTCTAAAGTCTCTCTGGATCACTGTTTTTTGGTTTTTCTTTGGGGTTTTTTTTTTGATTGACTATAGGGTCACCTTGTAACATACGTATCTGCTCTTCCAGGTTTAACAGAGCACTTCTGAATAGTCTCCCTTTGTGAACGGGCTTCTCAGGGCACATACATAGGCTATTAATCTTTAACATAACAGTCTAGTGTTTTCATCTAACCTGACAGTAAAGAAGTTGCATTTCTCCCTTCCTTGCCACCTTCACTTCTTGAATGTCCTTTTCTTTCAGTGCAGCCTTGCATCACAATCCAAGCTCATTACTCATTCCCAATGGTTTAAGAGGAACTTTGAGATAATGCTGCGTGATAGACTTCCATGCATACCTTGGTCAACCTCACATCTGTGCTAGCACATGTACCTTGTACCATGTGTACCTTGGTCAACCTCACATCTGTGCTAGCACGTAGTACCTGCTCTCAATGAACCAGTGAACTGACTTCTGTCTTCCACTGCAGGCAGGAACTGTTCCCAAGCCTCTGCCGTACTCCCTGGTCTGTATGTGACCAGGACCTTGCTAAACCAGTCATATTCATATGTTTTAGAGGGGCTTTGCCGGGATGTATCTGCATCCACAACTTAGCACATAGGCGCTAAGTCAAGCTCAGAAATTCTCTGACTCCTAAATTTCTGGAGGCCAGGAGAGTGTTACCACCATATGACTGTTCTCATAATTCTTCACCTCCTACTGGACACACTCAGAGACAGCATCCTGGTTTTCGGTCTGATCAAATGTTATATCTGAACTGCTATTAGTGCACCTTCAGACAAACCTTGCACTTCCTCTTCAGTTCCACAAAGTGATCTACTGGATCTTCATTCAGAATGTAACATAAACACACAACCCATTTTCACCAAGAGGCTGACCAAGTGGCCTATTTCTCCTGGAATAAGGCAAAAATTTTCACAATTTACTCAATCCTGGTTTTAAATTACACTCTGCCTCCACCATCAAAAATACTAAGATAATTATGTCCCAACCTCCTCAGAATTTCTTTACCAATTCATACTCTGACTCTGCCTTGCCCCAGTCCCCAGGGAGTAAGGAAGCTAGCAATACTGCAAGCATATATTGAGTCAAGCCCTTGTCCTCAGAATGAACATGTGAAGCCAAAGTATCATGCTCACTCCCAGTAAGTGAACTCTAGTAAAGGAAGATTTCAAAAGTACCTATTCCTTGACTTCTGGAAGTGATCTACTTGTTTCTTCTCACCTACATGCTTTTTGTACTGGGAGCAGACCAGTTTCCTCTGAAAGCAGTTCTAACATACTGGGAATTGCCCACAGTGACGTGCCCTCGTTCACCTTCATCTTACATCCCACTCAGACATAAAATGTTACAGCAGTGTAGTGTCTGGTGATTGCTGATCACACCTGGTAGAATGAATCAGGGACAGGAAAGGATGGACCAGTGTGCAAGTAGATATTACATTTTTTTCATCTCTCCAGGAAACCTGACACCAGTCTTGATCCAATCCTCCTCCACACTGCTGCCCTCCAAATCTATCCTTCCATCTCTTCTACGGCCCCTCCAGGAAAACCACTCTCCTTTTGGAACTCCAGCAGTACCCTAACTAATTGCACGACATCCTACTCCTTTTGGGTTTGGGGGTTTTTTTGTTGGGGTTTGGGTTTTGTTTTTTTTTTTGTGAACAAACATGTTCTGGCTTACAAACAAGAAAACCCTTGCCACCCCTTTAACCTCTGAAAGGCTTAATACTTAACTGGAGCTAATTTTTCCCCCCCTTCACATGACATTTCCCTTTGCCATAAAGATCCATGGCACTGAGTGAAACGCTGCCCTGTTCAAACAAATGGCACAACTCTACCTGGGATCAGCATTTCATGCAATGTGTATTCCCTTAAAATAAAGGTTGTACAGCATTTGATGCTGAAACATTTATAAACAAGGTACATTACACACTCAAAACCACTCCCATTTCAGCTTCTGAAATCTGGATAGAGCTTATGCAGATCAGACAAACAGGCTGCGCAGGCAACTATTTTGATTTTTCTTTTTAAAGTACCCTCCGAAGCCTTCACACCAAAAGCGCAACAGAAACCTTGAAACTCTGAGATTACAGCTGCAATCCCATATAAGTACTCCCTTTTCTTGCCCATTCCCAGCTAAGATCAGAATACTTGCACTCCAGCAAAACATTTAAACATGTTCTTAAACTCACGTTATCCTGAACATAGGTTCCTTCCTGAGCTGACCTGCATCAGTTCTTGCAGGCTCATGAAGCACCCAGATTAGCTTTTGGTCTGAACTGGAAAGGTCTGTATGTGCAACATTTCTGTCACGCACACAATTCTTAACACAAGGCTGTTAATGGTGATTTCCTTCAGACAGAGCAGAGGAAGAGGAATTGAATGTTAATGTTTGGGTTTGAGCAACAATTTCTTTCCCAGATATTTACTGAAGGTATTTTATAGCAAAACAGGAACAACTATTCATACAAAGCCAACCACTAATATGTAGAAAGCAAACAAACACTAACGACCACAGCCCCTACTTCTCCAATCTAAACCAAATAATATTAGAGGTATAACAGTAAAACTACAGACAATGCAAAAAACTGTTTCATTAAACATAAGGACAAAACACTTTCAATACATACACATCCCTAAAACCGCTATCGCTTCAAATAAACTGCAAAAGTTTCTCATGTCAGTAGACATCTAAACATTTTTTACTTAAGTATCACATGGACTTTTTTCTGCTATTACTACAAAAGCTGTCCTCCATGCTACAGTTCAAAACATCCAATTTGCTTCTCAATATCAGCTCTAGAAAGACTTTTTAAACCACACGTTTACAGTGTACCATCTGTACTCTGTACTAAATAAAGAGAACAGACTAAAAAGTGGGTGTCAGCCATCCTGTTCGCAAAGGACAAGGAATTAATCCATTAGCAGTTAAGCCAGTTTATGAGTCAATTATAAAAGGGTTGCAAGCTTCCTAAAAAGCCACTTCAGAAAGTTTTTAGTTAGGTTAATATAAAAAATAGTTAAATTATCTTCTGTGACAGTGCCCTGAGGCCTTGAATAATGACACAAGCTTGCTAAATTTTGAACTGCACTGATTTAATGACTATTACTGGCACTGACATCATCATTTCCTCCTGTCTTGGTCTCAGACTTGCAACCCCAGTTATTAACAGGGAGCGATAACTGAATGACGGGAGAGTAGAGAAAGGGTAAGTAAGGGGAGGGAGTTATTTCTAGCATGCTACTTTTCAGAGAAGGCAGAAGACCCAAATACAAATTGCAGAAAAGCAAGAAGCATGTAAAAATTGTAAGGGAGTAGCAACACAAAAGAAGAGGTACAGTCAGGAAAGGATAAGTTTGGTTAATGGGAGTACTATATTGGCTCTTGTAGGGAAAGTGAAGAAACTTGAATTTGATGTCATGTGGCAGGAAGCCAAGGAATGGGTCAACATACCAAGGCAGCTGCAGAAGCATTCGTGTTAAAGCAGTGTGGTGAGGCATGCAAGAGGAGTGAAGCACAAAATGACAACAATTACAATATGCAGCAAACAATTAGAGCCTAGACAGCAGCTTTAGCTGAGCCAACTGTGGCCTACGGCAATATTAAATGGAAGCAGTGAGATACTGTCTGCACAGGCAGATAAGAAAGAAAAGACAACCAAAGACCAAAAGGCAGAAGCATGGGAGTCAGACACAGAAAGGCTGTTGTGGCTACACAAGGAAGCCAGCCAGTGACACAAGTATCACCCATGTTCTTTATTTTGCTTGGAAACATAGGTCAGTCTCAAGAAGACGCACAGTCTGCTGTATGGGACATACAGGGCTTATGGAAAACAAAATGCAACAATCTCCGACTTGAGGCCTGTCCAAGTTTAACCCACTCCCAGGAAGGAGCTGCCCGTACACTGTACAATCTCTCCTTTTCAGGCAGTGCCTACATATCACTGTGTACATGCACGAGCACATAAGCAAACAAAATAAGCTGCATGAGGACATCCTGACTCCTCCCCTCTGCCAGCCAGAGAGGGCCACAAGCATCTACAACTGTTAGTGGATTGATAACCATATGACAAGAAGGATGATAACATGAGGAAGCTAGTTTTGGAATGTCTGAAACTCATCCCAAAGACAGAGTATGATACTTGGCAGGGCAGAAGTTACCATGAAATCACCACAAAATCACCCAAAGAAAAAGCTTTTGAGCCTACTGGCAGGGAGCTGATTATGAAGTAAGTAACAAGGTAAGAGAGGAAGAGACTAAAAGCAGAAGCTTTAAAGAACTTATTACAGAGAGGAGGAAATAAGGCACCCTGGAGGGGAGTGGGGTGTGGGTATTCAAACACAAGAAATAAAACAGCAAAACAGAAGCAGCATGTCTTACCTAGTGGTTTCCTACATAGCTGGCAGGTAAGGGTTTCCTCCCAAGTGCTGAGTATAGCCAAGCTAAACAACTATCCCAGGCTGGCCATAGATTGCAGTATTTTAAATAAAAAGTCAGACATGCTGGTAAGCAACCTGAACAGTCAGACATCTGTAACAACCGGGAGAATATGAAGTACAGCAGATTGGAGGAAAGCATCTAAATCTCATGCCACAACATACTTGAACCACAGGGCACAATAAACCAGAACTCTTGGACCAAGGGAATGCATCAGCTGAGAGTCTGGATCAAATCTCAACAACTTCTGGGTGACGGGGGCGCACATATGAAGGGAAGGCAAGGGAATGACATGGTTTAATGACAGCTGTGGCACCAACAGAATGAAAACTCAGCCAGCTTCTTCTCACCCCTACCCAGTCCAAGTATAATGATTTCTCTACTAAATAAATCCTTGAAGACTCTTTCACATAGATTCTCATATCATATATTTAATCAGGTACATTATAGTAGCAAATGTACCTTTCTAAATGAAAAAAACAACCAAACAAAAATAAACAACCAAAAAAAACAGGTCACAGTTTAAAAAGAAGAGAAGTAATTACATATAGAGAAAACGACCAGAAGTGCCTTCAACCACTACATGGAGGCTACAACCTCGTGCATCGGGCATGCCTTGGCACACCTGAGGTAGGTTGAACTTTTAATGCTTTAAAAACACAACTTGAAACAACTCAGAACAACTTTTGGTTTACGTGAATCATCAGATGATCTGGGATCTTGATTAACAAAACTTATTATTAAAGGGCAGTGATCTTTCCTACACATGCAGTACTTTCATGAAGGAAATCAAATTAAGCTGATTCATCTCCCCTACTGAAACCTGATGGCAGTTAAGTTGCCAACTGAGTCCCAAAGTAATGCTGATCCATTGAATTAATTTTGATAAGAGAACTGGGCTAAGGTTGTACAAACTGTGTCACAGTTAACATAAAAATGCCCTCCAACTAAAATTCAATAAATAATATTCCTAATTTGATGCTGTCTAGATTTACATAACTAAAAAGATGTTAACATATTTCACTGTGATTACAGATAATGTGGTAATCAAGCAGGGGAAGTTAAAAAATAATTACAAAAAATCACATAGTATCAGGCATTTAACAGCAAAATCAAGGCATATCCTCATAAACTGTATTTTATTAAAAAACAAAGTACAGAAATGTTCAATCCAAATCAGCATTCAGATACACCAAGCTTGTGAAAGGCAGGAAGTAGAACCGTGGAGTCATCTTTAGTTATCCAAACAGCAACATACGGATCAGGTTTGTTAAGTTTCATCTATATTTTCTACACTGAGAAAGAGCAAGCTATTCATTCCAAGAAGCACAAACATAGGCATCAAAAAGCATATATTGTAATACGCTTTCCCATGAAATTAACTGAAAAATCCTCCCCAATGTCTCTGACTTGGCAAGAGGAGATACCAAACAGGATTCATAAACCATTCATTTAAAAAACTGCTGCCACAGAATGGTGACTCGCCTTCTTTGAATCATTCCTCTGGCCCTACAAGGCCACTTACTTTGTTGTGACACTTGATTATGCTAAAATCACTGAAGTGGGTACTGAAACATCTCACATGTAAGGCAATACCCGCTCAGCTTTTCAGAGCTAGTGTAACACTTTCATCGATCAATTGCTGTCCTTTCTCATTATCAGTACTGGGTATACTGTTATGACCATTAGTGCCCTTAGCTCCTGCTATAGCCTTTCCCTTACAAGTTTCAGCAGAGAAAGACACAATCTCTCCTGGAGACATACTAGTGTTCCATGCCTAGAGAGGATCACACTGAGAATATAATACAGAAATTGCGGGAAGGATGTTTTGGGGTCATTCTGTGGGAACACCAAAAAATGTGGGTCCTGCAGACAAAACCTTTCATTAGGTTTCATTAGTGAAACCTTCTTAATAAATCATCATCCTCTGCCACACCACAACTGTGAAGCACCAGATTCCTAAGACTCTCCACAATTTTTAAGACCTCAGGAAAATAGCCACCTGGGATGATCCTGCCTGATGCTTTCTCCTCTAAAAACATAACAACATACTATCTTACAGGTAGTGTTTCAGAAAAAAACCCGCAACAAAACATTACATGATTTAGACTTTTGTGAGTGATGGTCTACTACTGAGTCATCACAGAGCAATACCTAGTAGGCGCCTGGAGAGGAAGGCACAGACTTTTAATGGAAGACAAAATACCTCAACCAGTTGTATGGGATAAAGCACCAGGTGAGATTTCCTGCACAGTGAGAACACATTAGAATGGTAACCCTAGTACTCTACCAGAAGCAAAGCATTACACATATTGTGAACAGTTTCTGCTGGCACATTGTCCCATCTTATTTTCTACCCTGAAAGGTCAGTCATGTCCTAGGTTCAGCTAAAACCTATCGTATCCCATCCAAAGGTGGCTCTGCTTTAGCAAGTGGTGGTTATAATGTTGTTTGTACAGCACTAAGATCCCTGGTGATGAAAAACAATGCAAAGTAAGCACTCTTTAAAAAAGTTTTTAGTGTCTTTTCACTTTAGACCTTCTTAGAGAAAAACAAGATGCAAATTAGGGCATGGTCAGGTAGGTATTCTGGTATAACCAGATGTAATTAGTAGCCCACACCAGCTTTGTAATTCCAGTTATTGCACAAACAGTTTATACTTGCATTAAGTTTCTCCTTTTATTTTGGGACCAAAAGGGATCATTGGGATGACAGTCTGGCCTCTTTCAAGACAGTAATGAAAGCTCTCACCTAGTCAAGTTGTGCAACGAGTTCATGATGTCTACTGCATCTCCAGAGCACCTTCTTGAAAGAAATCAAGGCTTAACTCAAAGGATTCACAACGATTAAAACATCCTTACAATGTTCTACAGGAAGCTGTTCACTGATTAGTGACCATGACTCCAATTAAAAACAAACAAAAAAACACCTGTATTACTACTTGTTTCCCACTAGATTCGCCTTTAGTTTCTAACCATTGAGTATCACTGTGGTAAGAATAAGTAACCATACAATCAGAAGGACTCCTTGAATATTGTGCATACTGTGGTTTCATCACTTTGAAGTTTTTCTTGCACAAATGAAACAGTTGCTCACTGTCAGACACATTTACCAGGTCTGCAATTCTTCCTGTAGCTCTTCTATGAACCCTTCTGAATTTAACAGCATCCTTTTTAGCCTGGTGTCCTAAAGATACAGGCTTATAGAAAATGCATTCTGTCTACATCTGGCCATCTATCTCTCACTGAACATTTTTTTGAATCAGTTGGTAATTTCCATAAAATTTTAAAAAGTAGTAGAGATCTCAAAAGATAATCCAGTTCCATGAATCTTGTTAAATCCAATGGCTGTGTAGAGAAGAGAGCACCACTGGATGCCCCCAGGAAGGAAAGGGCTACACATGGCAGTTCAGCAATTGTCTGCTGCCTTTGACTCTGCAGTACATGAACAGCAAGTCAGCTGTTGCACTGTGCCACCTCTTACCAAGATAACATTTAGGGTGGCAGGGCAGGAAACTGGACAATTTGGCAGTGACTGCCAAACAGCTAAAAGGGTAACACCATGTGCAGCCACAGTACATCTGCAGCTGTATACAGTCTAGCTGAATTCTTGCTTCTGTTTGAAACCTGTATGAAATTATTACAAAACCATCAGCTTGGAAGCAAGTCAACTGTAAAATGAATTAAAATTAATTGCAGACACTACTGCTTCCAAAAGCACAGCCTCCTTGCCAATTTCTGTGCTTGTTAGAATGATATCTTGCATTTTCTTTCAAAATATTTCCCTTTTCTCTTTGTATTTGACAGAACAAAATGATTAATGGAGGAACTAGCAAACTACCTTGTACAGTGGGAAGGAAAATAGTGGGGCAGTGAAAATTACTGATCTCAAAGTGCTATTAAATTAAAAATGTATATTAAAAGACTTTTAATCTTTCCCGTTCACAAGTGCTTTGTATGTTACAAATACATAATTAGCAACACAGATGAAATATTTCACAATCAACTCTTACTGCCAGAAAATGGCATCAAAGTCAAAGGTTTTACACCAAGAAGGTAGGGTATGCTGTACAGTAGACATCAAGTGATTTTAGCGCTGCGGACTCTGGGAACAACTCAGTCACAGCACATAACCAGTTGCACTCACAGTACAATAATGTACCCAGAAACACGAACATGATTTCTAGCTCATCTGGATGGAGCAGGGAAAGAGATACTTTCTCATTATTGCCACACACACTATCAGACTTCTTGCAATAACTTCCTCTCAACAGTTCTGTGAACAATGGAGTTAGTGAAGGGTGTTTCCTATGCCTTGCGTACCATGTCTTTACTCTCCTTATACTTGCAAAAAAGCCCCCACTTAACACCTGGGGCCCTGCGACCTCCTCTTTACCCTCCAGCTTCCCCCATTCCTATCATTCCTTCATGTCCCCTGTTTTGCTACCTAGGTATCACCTTGACAAGTGTTGCTCTTGGAGCAATAGATGAAAATCTTGCAGAGAAAAGTGTCATTTGTTGTGTCCCATCCCATTGCTCCTTTTGTTGTGTCCCATCACGTTGCTCCTTTAGAAGCTTCACCAGCATTGGTTTTGGATAGTGCCTGCCACAGAAGCTGTAGGAATTCCAGCAGTCATTCAGAATGAAACAGTATATAAATTTATCTTTGTATTATGCTAAATACCATGTACTTCAAAGAGCTTTTTGATATAGGTCATGTTGCAAGACAGCCAACTAATTTCTCCTAGGGCCCTACCTCAAACATAATGGAACTGCTCCAGCTGATCACCATTAAAGGACATCAGTGAAGTAGAAACTGCAGACATTTGGGGTACTGTCAGCATATCCAAGGTGCTAACAATTCACAGTACTCAAAAACCATGCGTCTATTACAAATATGGATACTACAGGAATGCTCTCTAATGCCCCCAAACCACCCTAACATGGTAACCTCAAGCACATTTAGAAGTTAAAAATCATATATCAAAAGGATCTATGCTTGAATAATTTGCCTCCGTTTATAATCCCAGACTATGTTTGCTCTGTGTAAAACAGGAAGTACACTCACATTATTTGAACAGTAGCACTTACTGTTGAAACAGACTGGCTCAGAAGAGTTACAGTCCAGTCTTGAGTTACAAACTCAGTTTTATATACATACACCAGAGGGTCATGTGATGACAATTCAATCTCAACATGGTGATCACTTTAAAACATGTTCTGCTGGAGGTCAACTGCTGTCAAAGGGTCTAATCAAAGAAATTGCTCTTGATTAGGACTACCGACAAGAAGATTCTTGTTGGTGATTTGAGTAAATAAAGAATTTCATGAACAGAGAAGAACTGAAGAAACACTGAATACAAAACCAAAGAAGGGTGAAACTGAAACTTCATTTAGTGGGAAATCTGACAGCAGGAGGAGAGAGTATTTATAGCCACGGGGAGGTTTGATGGAGAGTGAGCAATTTAAACTTTATTTAGGCTGAAAAACAGTAAAGAGAAGTTTTGGTGGGAATGGAGAAGCAAAGGAGAGAGAACTACTTAGATGGCAGGCAGTGTAACCTCAATGCAACCAGAGCTGGGAGGAAGGAAAAAAACCTGATGTACTATGCTAAGGCCTTGGACAGATACACATATCCATTCCTTCTCTCTTCCCCTCCCTACTCCCCAAAACCCGCAGTATTGCAGCACTACATGATAAAAATACCAGATATTATGTGATTTAATCTCTGAGCAATTTTCCCCCACCAGTTTGTTATGAAACACATACAAAATTAAAAGCATGACCAAGATGCAATCCTGCAGGAAAAGGCACAGCTTGATGCAGGGTATGCTCTCTAGAGAAAGGAGGTTGTGACACGTTTTAATGGACACATGAGTTTATTGAAAATGAAGCCTTGAAACCACTTTATGCCCTCATTAGCATTCCTTACCAGCAGCAAACAGAAGTCAAAATTTTTCAAAATACTGGGAGGTGATGTGACTGATGTATACATTAAACTGGCCTGCTTGTAGTCAGCAGTACCACTTCTTTTCCCCCAACTGATTCAGCTCATATTTCAGACAGGAAAATAAGCTTCATTTGACCCTGAAGCGAGTTCAAAGCTGGCTGTATGCTGTATGTCTCTGCAATGGAGTAGAAACTTCTCTAATACAACACATAAATGTATGTTCTCTAAACCTGGGAACAGCAAATCCAAGAGGCAGAGTGGCTCAGGGACCCATTTTGAATGTAGGCAAAGAGCATTGAGAGCTGTAACATCACAGGAAGAGCACCCGCCGCCAGCTCTGACCTCAGGCTACTTCCAAATGCGTCATCAGATGCACACTGCCTCCATGAGGGAGTACCTCCTGATTCCTGCTGACTTTTTTGCAGAACACCACCTCTAATTTTGAAAAGGAAAATGCAGTATGGCACACCACACTCAAGAGAGAAGCAAACCCTGCTCCACACCACTGACAAGTAACCACAGTCCACCCAGCACCACCAACACCACCTATTAAAGAAAACTAGAATACTATAAGCAATTAAAGAAAGTCCATCAAGCTAATGGGTCCCAGTGTTTTCTGCATTAAAATGAAATTCAGAAAAAAATACATTGCAAAACAGCACAGAAAAGCGTCATCTAAAACTTTGCTGGCTACCCTTCCTGCACTCCCACTTCCCATTCGCATCAGCATCAGAGACCGAGTCATGACAGAAAGCTGGCAAAATCTGGTCTTCAGTATCGTAGATACAATATAGCCACACATTTCCAAGTTCTCTTTTTAATCCAACCCTTTAGACAGTTCCTTTATCTATTCCTGGGATCTGATGAAGATAGTTATCTACAAGGAAAGTAAACTAGCTGCAACATAAACAAGAAAAACAGGAAACAAGCTAATTAGTAAAATAAAATTCTCAGATGACTCAAAGATGATGCCTGTATGTTTTAATTTTACACCAAAGCATTTAAATATATTCCGTGATTGAAGAACCAGCTGCACTCCTGTAGTTTTTCAAAGTGTCTCCAAATGCAATCACAGGTGACAACATCAAACCTTCACCAGACAAGATGGGATCATGTTTTCCTCCTACTCGTGTATTAGGATGCAGCCTGCCGATCCACAAGCAGGAATGGCCATTACCTCAGCCCTTCCAACTAGATGTGATATAGCTGGCTTTGCCCTTCATGACCTGTGGCCAGAAAAACACAAGAGGCTGACCCTCTAAATTTTTCAAAATGGAGCATCACTTACCTTAACCTTAGAAACATCACATTGTGTAAGAGAATTTTAAACAGTTACATAAAGTCTGACTGATCTAGGGCAATGGTTGCCAACCTGCGAGCAATGTGCTGCCCACGCCACTTTCCAGCAAAGTTCATGGACAAGGGAATTCAAATCTATAATATGAGCAATGAGAGAGAAGGTCAGACACTGCCCACTGCATGCTCAGTGCTCCATTCACGTGGCAGAGAAGGCTGGGGAACCACCACTAAGTCCCAGCACTCCCACCCCTACAAAGAGACCTTCTGCTTTAACCACACTTAACAAATGACACCTTCCTCCCTACTCCCTCTTCCTCTTCAGAAGGGCTTTTAAAGCTCTTAAATGCCCACAGCTCAGTCACTGTTCTTCTAATGACCCCTGAAGTGTTTATCTTAGGGATGTCATATCTACTTATTGTTTCCTTTCCTGCTTGCTCTTGTGAACAGCCCATTTAACTTTGTTCCAAACGGTCAGAATACATCTTGCAGAGCTCTCAAGACAGTTGCAAGATATTTAAGTTTAATTCATAAACGCAGAACAGCCACATCTCTCACACCAGAGCTACAAATGCTTCATTTATCAAATAACATTTTAGCATCACTAATGTATTTGTAGACTAATGAATTGCTTACTGGGAACCTGTGTTGCTACGTATGAAAGACAGCAGTGGCCGCTAAACCACATACATTACTATTTAGCTACACAGATTTACTGGTGGGGGGGCGCACGCAAGAATAAAAGGAGCAAGGGGAAGGGGGAGCTCTCCAAAGCAGATGTTTCCAAGCTTTTTTAAACCTAAGAGACAAGATATAAGACAACACTTGAAGGAGCAGCTGGGGACACTGAATAAATACAGACATTTAAATGTGACTAATTACATACACATACTGGAATTCTCAAAGGAAAACCAGGGAGCCAGGCTCCCAGCTCACACTGACTTTCAACAGGAGTTCAGTGGCCTGTTCCTTCAGGCATGCTGGAAGTCAGATGTCATCTTGCTAAATACAGAACACTGCTTCTAAACGTTGCCTCTGGTAGCTTAACCGTGGTGCAGCCTACAGATTTCTCCAAAGCTATCTGCAGGAGACCTCCTCTTTATTAAATAAACACAAATGCATGTATCTGCTGATCCTAGCTTATGTTGCTCTGCAAGATGAAAGAAAGTTGTGTGGATCAGCCCTGAGGCCTTAAAGCCTCTGGGGAACCACCTTTCTGTGCGAAATACAAATGTGCTGCACAGAATCTGCTCTAACGATGGTGGGGAAAGGTTTACAAAAGGTCTAGGGGTCGTTTATGAGCACTTCTGTTGTGAAGCAGGAAGGATATCTGCATACGGAAAGTGGTGGCTCAGAAAAAATTTAGGGACAAGCATGTGCCATTGTTTTTCAGATATACTCATGGAATATGGGTACACACTCACCATTCATGACTCAGTTCAAACACTTCAACCTGGCACAGCTTCAGAAAGAGCATCCTTCCCTTGTCCCTGCTGCTCATTTTCCTTCCTCTGCGTTACAGAGAAAGAGTAGTGCAGTTTCTAGGATGCACAGGATTAAGGCCTGATTCAACTTGAAAAACATGAGGGGAAAAAAATAAAAATACACCATTGCTCAAGCAGCTGCCAGGAGCCGTGTGTCAGCACAAAGGGGTAGGTATGGACATAAGCAGCAGGAAGACCGGGAAAGTTTTGAGCACTTCTTTCCATGGCCTTAGTACCTTAAAATGTTCATTAAATTACAGACGGATTTCTGGCAGGTGACAAACCACTTGATAAACAAGAGATTTACAGCCAATGGAAGGTGAGGCCAGATGTTGATAGCCACAACAAGCAGCAGCTGGCTGCGCAGAGGGCCAGGAAGGTGACTGTAAAGAGCATGGAGGAAGACAACATGAGACCTTTTGTGAGTGAAGGACAGAGAGGGGAAAAGCCAGAATCTACTGAATTAAGCCTTAGTTTTTTCCCAGCACTCAAGATGACTCATTATATGGCACAACAGTAGTTAGCACGAATACAGTCACATGAAGGTATCAGGCTGCAAAGTTCATATATGTTGTCTTCCAAGCACTTGGGCAAAGGTCTGTGCACAGCAGGCTGTAGGTCTGCTCTCTGTATGACATGAACATACGACACATCAAGAGCCTGCATCCTGAGTCCTGTAACAGAGACACGAGAGACTTACAGAGACTCAGCTGACAACTGTGTCTAAACCAGTCACTAGGATCATCAGGTTTTGCAGCAGTTCCACACAAGGAGCCTGCAAGTAGCAAAGTGTTCCCAGAAGGACTGTGCAAAAGTGAGAATTGTGGTTCTTACAGAGGCTAACAGAGGGACACAAGTCTGAGTGTGGTATCTGTGACAGTGCTGGGGGACACAAGAAGTCTGAGTGTGGTATCTGCATCTGTACTGTCAATGTAATGTCTAAATCCACTAATGCTTCTCCTTATAACCTCTTTTACAGAGATTCAGTCCAGGACATTGTGCTGTAGCAGCTGGCACAGACTAAGGCCTCTGAAGGGCTCTGATGAAGCACAACAGGTTAGTGGTTGAGGGCTAAATGAAAGTATTGAATGCTTCCTAAGGAGAAGCTATTAGGTAACAGTTTTTAAACTGATTCTTTTGCTTCCTCTGCAGAGGCTAAGGAAGCTCACATACCTTTTGCATTTTACAATAATCTACTACTTAATGTTCAAGAGCTCAGCACTTAAAAATTTTAATTTGCCCTTCCATTTAGATGAATTTTCCCATCCACCTGTCCAGCTGACTGCTCACAATGTGCTCCACGAGACTGCAGGCTGGCTCAGCAAGGCCCCAGCTGCTTTTGTGGCTTTCCAGAATGCAGAGGTGGCAGCAATGTGAACAATCTCAGAGGGCACACTGGTGAAGATCTGTGTGTAAGTTCGCAAGAAAACTAGTCTTTCTTTATATTCTGGATAGGTAAAAAAGTTTCCTAATTAGGCCTAGTCTTCATTCAGCCATACACGTCTTTGAAAACAAGCACTATTCTGGGGTTTCAAAAAGCATGTGCCTCTAAGGTATTTTTTAAACAGCTGCTCACTGGAAGCAGCTCTTGTTCTCCTTGCAGACCTGAATTGTTTAACCTATTATATCTATGAGACTATTTGCAGGATAGCGTTTATCTTTGCAGCTAAAAGCTCCATTAATATTTTTTTTTTAACTTAAAAAAGGAAGGCAAGGAAGTTCACAAGACAAGCATTAGATTCATGATGAAGCGATTCTAGGTTCTTGCTCATGCTTTTACAGCCTCATCTTACTTGCTCACTGCAACAAATTCAGGAGCCATCCACAACAAAAATCAGTTATCTTCACAAAACTCAATTGGAAGCTGATTCTCCTAATACACCCAGTCCCTGCTTTTCACTCATGTACTACCTATAACAAAGGTTCTGCCTCCCCTACCTTTGCTGCTGTTCCCACTGGCAAGTTCTGGCTACACAGTAGTTGTTTAGTAATTGCATAATTACCACACTCTTTTCTTACATACCTAAGCACTAGAACCAAACTATCTATGAACAAACCTGAATAAGATTTCAAATCATGTGGAAAAAAGTTAAGAGCTGCAGTTTGCTGTATACCTTCCTAAAGCAAACAGTGTGGCATGACGAAAATGCTGGACTACATTCTGAAGTGCTTTCCCCCCCGCCTCCGATGTAGTCATTCCCCTTTCTGTCCATCATTCCCTTATTCTTTCTCACTCATTAGACACACTGCCATGAAAACCTGCACCAATAAAACTACATACTCTAGAAACATTTTTATTTCCCAATTTCCTTATCTAAACTGCTAAGCTCTACTCTCACTTACCACTCAAATAACAAATAGCTGTGGAAACTAGCCAGAGCCAGAGTGCCCAGGTCAGCTGCAGAAGAGGATAATGCAACAACATCACTTCAACAGACAAAAGCTTGTTTGGGCTCTGATTTTCAAGTTTTGTTTCTAAGAGCCAAGATTTAAATCAAGATAAACTCTGAACATTATGATTCAATGGTTAAAACCTCAGGATTTTTCTACGCATTTCAGCTAATACATTCTATGTACTGAACAATACCTTGCAATTCACAGTTACAGAATGCTTCATCTAAGTATTTTCTCTGCATTGTAGAAAGTGAATGGAATAATCTTCAAATCAAGGCCATATAGACAAAAATTTGAATAAAGATTTAAAACCTGTCTGATCAAATGAATAGAAAGGTAGAAAAACATGCTGCATGCTGCCATACTGTTAAAGTTGTCATTGCCTTATTGCTTTTCATGAAGCAAGAAGCTGTATGTGTTACGTTTTAAGAAGGACTTTTTCAGACACCTATTTCTAGCATTTCAGGAATTTCACTGAAAAATCCCTTAGTACAATACTGTTACCAGGTCTCATTTAACTGAAGAGAAAACCTTTAAAAGAAAGCTGGTTTTGACATGGCATACTCTCGCAGAACTAAACAAAGTGAGGTAAACACTTCCGAAGGTCCTTCAGTATACCACCTAACTATCCAAAACAGACCACAGTGAGAGTGGAAAGATGTTCTAGTAAATCTGTGTTTGCAGAGTCCTAGACATCACAGGGTCTTAACCCACAGTTAGGGTTTGAAGGATATGGACAGAGGCCTTTGTGGCTGTATCACCCCACTAAGGAGTGCACTGCACACTTCCAGAAAGGCCAAAGCAAAAAAAAAACCCCAAAACTTGTACTCAGGACAACTGTGCTCCCTTTCCCTCTCTAAGGACAGCATCCCCCAGGCCTGCTCCAAGGACAGTCCAAGCTTAGGGATAAGCCCACTGTCCTGTGTGCCCCACACACATACACTCTCACACAACAGAGATACAGTGGTGTAGAAAGACAAGAAACTGCCTTTTCCCCACTTTCTATTTCCCCCTCTCCTGCAAAGCCCTAGGACCTATAGCAATACAAACAACGCTTCAATGAAAGATGCCAGTCTACAACTTGGTAGATGCAGGCAGGTTTCTGGTTTCTCAGAATGTGTGTGATCATCATCACTCAGTCATACTCAAATTACACAATGGAAAATGACAAAACGAGAGTCCTCAGGTAGTAGTTAAAGGAAGGCTGGGCCCTCCAGGTAGTGCACAGCTATACTGACATAGCAACTTTTGTTCTGAAAGAGGTACAGCTATGTTCAGTGGCATTGTGCCCTGGTTAATAAGTTCACTGGAGCTCAGAGCCTACACAGCAACTTGCACCAGACTATCCTTTCGTTCATTCTGCCTCATCCCAGCAGACTGCAGAGAGAAACATTTCAAATGTACCTGCTCTCAGAGCTCTGGTAGGGTCTGGATGGCTAGAGGGTATATGCACAGGCATGCAAGATCACATACCCCAGCAGATCCTCGTATCTACAGTGTGCCTAGAAGGATGGAGGTCAACCACGTGGCTCACCTGCATTTGTTAACAGGTCCTAGATGTAAAGACTACCATGACAGTTTATTAACAAAGCCTTAGCAAAGGCAGTAACAAAATGATGTCAAATACTAGTCTGAAAATAGGGCTGGTCAGAACTTTCCTAGCAGAGCATTTTTTTCAATCGACACAACTGCCAGATAGCTAGAAGTGTATGATGCCAACACTCTGATTTTGACAGCTCTTCGGCAAGACAGAGAATACAAAGCAGATTCCTGACAGAAGCCAATCAGTTCTGCCACTGTGGTGTAGTCAGAGAGCAACGGCCTTCCAGACTCCTCAGAGGAAGGCAAAATCTTAACTCCCATCTGAGTCCTGTGGCTCCTAGGTTTCAATTTGTTTCAGTGAGATTGGATGGCTGATTCTGAGACTGCTTTAATAACTGATGGCAGACTTTTGTTTGTTAAGTCAGCTCTGTAACACTGTCACCACACAAGTTGTGCTACAAATCTGCTTAGCTGGTAAGGTCCTTAATGCAAATCAGAAGACATCCTTTGATGTCTTTTTAGTATTTATTCCATGACTAAATTGGATAAGTTATTTATTAACATTTAAGACTATTAGGAAGAAAATTATGTAGATTATGTGGAGAGAGTGAGAAGAGAAAATGAAAAGATCTCACATCCCATAAATTCATAAGGATATCACTAAGAACTTTCCATGTCCAATCAATGTTTTGATTCTTCCAACTATTTTTAAATGAAGCACTGCACACTATCTGTAATCAGTGTTTTTCTCATAAATCTGCAGGTACATTTCAAATCCTACCGTGTTGCAAGCTTATGGCAGACGACACCAGTGTCTGTTATGACTTCACTCAGTCTCAGCTCGAGGTGGACCTTTCCCTGAAAGACACCAAAGACACCATATGAAAAGTTAGTTTTATGTATAGCCAGCCACACCATTCCAACTTAAAACAAAGAAGTCAGTTAATGCAAGTAATTTCAGGAGGCTTTTAAAGATGAAGTAATAGCTGTATAGCTAAGGTATTTCAACTGCCAGAGAATCCAGATTAGTGCCCATTTCACTAACTTTCAGTGCATAATTCCCATCATTATCTTATCTCTGTATGTTTTACTAATTAAGGGATATGGAGTGTCTGTGGTCTGACACAAAAATACTGTGTTGCAGCTTTATCTATATTAAGCATTTTAAACATTAAGCAAAGATCTGCAGTGCAGTCATTGAAAAGATATCACAGCAGTGTGTTATAAATGAACACCTACATGTTTTAAACATTAGAAAAATAAAAATTATAAAATAAACTGAGACAAGTATCAGTAAAACTACATTGGGCAACTAAAAAAAAGTTCAACCATGTTGCTAGCATTCATAGCATCTACTGCTACGCAGTCTTCAACTCTACCCTTCACATTAACTTTATTATGACTCGGGCCAAGATGTTATGCTCAAATAAGCCGAGAAAATACTGCAAACCTCTAATTAACTCTGTTACATTTTGAAACATGAGCATCCACTCCCACTAGCAAAAACTCAGCACCTTATAGTGTATATATAGTAAATGCAAAATACATTTTGTTATTGACCTATTCTGACATGCCAGCACTGCCCGATCATCTTCTGCAAATTATCATGGCCAAAATTGAGTCGTTTACCTCCATAGCCACCTCCCCTCCACCCTTTTTACCAAAGGATGCTAAAATCCACTCGGCTAGTTAGTCAGAGCTCTAATGTGGGTGTCATCTTTGACTCAGATCTACCTCAATTCATACAAAAGTCTGTTGCCACCCCTTTCACAACATCTTCCAGATTCAACCTTTCTTTTTTTTGCACATGACCAAAACTCCTGACAGAGACTTCCCCGTCTCTTCTGACTAGTTACAGCAACCTCCTGTTCTATGATGATGTCTATGCTGCGTAACACAGGTGACTGAGGATCAAACCCTGGCCTCAAACTGCAACCATGATGTAAGATCTACTTCCTCTACAGCAGATTCGTCTGGACAAAAGCTGGTGAAAGCAGTCCAAAGCAGAGCAGGGAGTGCAGTAACAACTAAGTAGCACGGACACACAGAAGTTCAGTTCAAGGTCATTCCCTGGTCCTCTTAGATTTAGCATATAAACAAACTCCAAACTCAGTGCCTGAATACTTGTTCTGAAGAAGACTATGAGAGATTCTGTTTCTTACTGCTGCAGTCATTCTCTCCCTTTCCTGGTATACCCCTTTCTCAGTACCATTCTTTCTGCACTGTCTTGAATGTGCGCTTCACACTTTCCTGCACTTCGTGCTTTTGCTCCTGAAATCTCTATCACCTACTTAGACCCTCAGTATTCTGACTCAGTAGCAGTTTTTCCTGACCAAAGGCTGGAACACAGGCCTTTCAAGTGCATGTGGCAGATGATAACTGGTGTTCACCCAGAAATCAAAGAAGACTTCTTCAAGCTGTATAGAAGTCCATATTGCAGAGGCATCGCAGCAGCTTGCTGGCATTTTGAACAGGGAAGGACCCAAACATGTGGGAGTCTAAAATGATGCAAAAGACATCTGGCAGGAGCCATCCTTTTAAACAAAATAATAAAACCAAACAGTGCAAAAAACACATGTTGTATTTGCCTGTCAAACTCCTGATTCTTCATATCTGCTTCAGCAAGACATGTACCCTCCTTCACCCTCTCAGTATGCGCAAATGTCAACATCTGTCTGTCATTTTCTTCCAAACTGAAGCCTGTCCTCATGAATAAGAGAAGGATTTGTCTGCACAAATGTGTAAGGCCACTTCTAGACCCACCTTTTAACACTCAGTACCACTGCAGTGCCCATCGTACCTACACATAGCAAGGGCTAGGCATACAACCAGCTAAGAATTCTGGTTAAGCAGGGCCGTTTTCTGGCTTTAGTTTTACTGTGTTCTCTCTTCACTGTTCTCTCTTCCACCAGTCACACATTTTACCACAAATTTATATTATGAACCTGTAAAAAGCATTGCTGCTATCTTTGTTGATATCCTGCCTACTGCCTTTACTAGAGAAATCAACAGTAATACAAGTTTTGGAAGAAATTAAGAGACAGGGACAGAGATTTAGAAACTCTAGAGGAAATATCCCTTTGTAGAAAAATACCAAGAAGGTAAGATAAATGTTTTTATAGAAATACTTCTGCTGATCCTAAACAAGGGCAAGACTGACCTCTCTCAGGAAGAAAGAATGCTTAAATGCACTTAGGTGAACCTGAATGCAAACATACTTACAGTGACCATTTGCTTGATCTCACACAGACCGATTAAGAGGGAAGCTCGCTATTTTAGAAATTAAACTGCCAAAAACCTTTTTGAGTCAGCAGTACTTCGCACATTTTCCCAGCGACATTAAACACAAAAACATAGTGCTGCCTCTTTTGAACTGAGAGCCATTTTTTCTTGCAGCTCTCATTTTTCTCTTGTGAAGACTTTGAAAATGGTCAGCTGCTCAAAAAGTGACTCAAAGCTTTGGACAGCAAAACAGAGGTCATGGGATCACTGGGACCGGCAGCTCTACAACTATTCCCAGAACAACTCCTTACTTCCAGTTAAAAACTCAAATACATAAATACATTAAAATAAAGCTACAGTAACATACTTGCAGGCTTAATTCACAGAAAATATAATTCCTACATGAACAGAATGCTTTTTCTCAAATCAATTATACCATTAAGCAAAACACAAGGATACATCTGAATAAATTTACTCCTGAGCAATGGCATTAGTTGGGTTTAAAAAATACCTGATAATCCAAATTTCAAAGGGAAGACAGAAAATTATGCAATAAATCAGTATCATAAAATCAGCAGTTAATTTAATCAACAGAAGATCAACCTATACTGGATTAGATGTACCACAGAAACAAGGAGTTGCTAGTATCTTTATTTACTGACAGTTTATATGTAAGAAATTAATATTCTTACTATTAAAACAACTACTGTGATAATAACAATAGCCTCCAATTGTACTAGGTGCGCACAGTTACTGACAGCACATACAAGCAGCAAAGATCATACAATGCAGCAAGATAAAAAGTATTTTCTCCCTGTTTTACAGCTGAAACACCGTGGCTTGGTCCTGCTCAGACAGAATCCCTGTTGTGGAGCCAGGGATAGAGTCTAGGATCAGTCCCAGGCCATAAAGCCTTTTTCCCCTCCAGAACAGCAAAAAAACTTAGAGAAGGAGCTGGAGGTTTGACAATTTTGAAGTAGAATGCATTAATTACTAAAAACATCTCCATTAAAAAAACATTTCAGGATGTTCCTAGAAGCAGCTATGTTCATTAGCATACCCTTCACATTTGGAAGGGTAGGACTTTTTCAAGGAACAAGCTGAAGCAGTGCCAACTCAACTGATGAACGCTTCCTTTTTCATAAACTCTGGCTGATATGGATGAGGGGTTCATAGGTTGCACGTCCTTCCTAATCACATCTAACACCACATAATGGGGCCAGCCGGCTTCCATTTTTCAGTTCTTGTTTAAATTCAACAGTAGACTGGCTTTCTTGTAGGGAAGTAAAACAATATTCGAAAGGAAATCAGAAACAAACAAAACTTAAAGGACCTTACTGAGGAAAAAAAAAAAAATTACACTATGCTTGTTAAATATCCCCTTTACTGAAAAATAACAGAAACAAGTTCCAGTCTTTGTCAACTTTCTCGTAAGACTAACGGGTATCAGGGAGAACTTCACATACAGTTATCTGAAAAACAAACTGAAACTAGTCATAAGCTTGCAAAGAAAAGAAAAAGCAGACTCAAAGTCCTGTTTTTATAGGTACAGGAAAAGCCTGTCTCCAACGACCTCATTTCTCCTTGGAATGCAACTGAGAGTTACTGTGCATTGAAACACTAGAAAACAGTTGTAAAGCAAGTACACAAGTGCCACCCACCTATATCATGTTTCCATGAGTTGCAAATTTGCCGTTTACTTTAAATACAGTAAGTTGAAGGAGAAAAGAAAACACACGACCATAGATTATCCTAAAGCTATTCTTATGACGAAGTTCTGCCATCCGGGCATGAAGCACTTCTAGCATCTTGAACAAGTGGTGGGCCTGAGAGGCACACAAGCAGTGTTTGCAAAGTTACCAGGACACCACTGGGAGCCACTTCTGAGTGCAGTTACGTGCACACATTTTGGCCTGGAATCTGACACACACCACATGATCCAGTGACTGTAAATTCAGATACAACATCTGATCTAACTCAAAACAGATGTGATCTGTTTTTTTAGGGAAAGATTTACGAAAAAACACAGACAAACACTAGGAACCTCCGTGCTCTATATCTGAGGCTCTAGTAAATGCACAAAAGACTGACAGTGAGCCTAAGTTCAAAAGATAGGAGCCAAATCTACCCAAATCTTTTAAATCACGCCCTTAAGGAACTATCAACCAGATCTCCATCTTTTTTGATACTGTGGAACAGTTTTTAGAAGTCTTTCCCTTTTTAAAAACATCAAAGGAAAAGAACCAGACTTCACTGTTAATTTTAAACAAAACCAGAAAACACACAATCCACTTGCTTGAGTATTAAATATCAAGCCAATTATCTCCATACACAGGGCTCACACAGCACTATAATTCTCTCTTCTACAGAACAATAACTGATATCACAAAAACTCCTAGAAAAGGTGCTCGTCTGCTATTAAACCTTCTGGACAAGAGGTTTGTGATAACCCACCATCCTAGTTCTCACTAGCCTACCCAATTTTGCTAGGGACTTTCCCCTCCAAGGTGGAAGTATGTTTACATGGAAGTTTTCCAGACATTTATCCCACATCGGGACCCTTACGCCAGTACAGTTCCCCAACCTCACCAGCTCTGCAGCTCAGCTCAACTTTGCTCCTTGCTCAGGAGTGTGGGAAGAGGGACTGGGACCCACCTTCAGCTCCTTACTCTTCCTCCTGCTGGTACAGAGTGACTGGGCAGTCTCATTCCAGCTCCTGGAGATGAAGGGGGGAAGAGATGTAACAGGGACAGGCTGTACGAGATGACTAGGCTAAGGAGGTGACATGAACCACAGCCCATGACTAATGCCAGCACCTCACTGTTTTGGAATCTCAAATTTAGGATTGTGATACCCCTGGTGTGTTGGTTTACGTTCCCTTGCTGCAAGCTGTCTGAAGAAAGCAGTACTGGAAGGACTCAGTGCTGCACACAGACCTTTCCAAACTATGGGATAACCTGTGCTGTTGCTCTGTCTTTCCAAATTTTATTTCAGAATATAGCAAATGTTATTAGACAGATCCCGTCTACTTTGAAACCTTCTTAGGCAACTTTCTGAGATGTCACTTTCTGGCACTAGTAGAGCTTAAAAGCAAACAATAAAACTGACCCAGACTCTGAAGGCTCACTAAAAATGCTAAGAGGGAGTGGGAGAGTAAAGACCAAGGGTGCAGCTACCACTTTAGGTAAATCCAGCCCTGCTGTATTATCAGCAGCCCAACATAAGGTCACAGCCTAACAACAGGTTTGAGAGCAGGAGGAAGAGTTTATTTGCTGTCTGCATTTGCTGCTTTAACAGCTGCTCCTTCCTTTAGCAGAGGGCAGCAAGCGTCTGGGAAAGGTCTAAGGATCATACTCCAGATCACAGCCTGCCTGCTGAATCACAGTGCGGCACACAAGAATCTGCAACAAAACCCAGTCTATCGCTGATGAAAGTGCGACAGCTCTAATGAACGCTGCATGGATTCATAAATGCTAGGCAAAGCAGAACTGATGTCTGCTTGGACTCCATATGTGCAAGCGTGTCAGAACTTCTCAGTAACTAGCAAACATCTTCAACTCCGTATGTGCAAGCGTGTCAGAATTTCTCAGTAACTAGCAAACATCTTCAAATTTCTCCAAAGGAAGACTTCCTCCATATGGTCAAAATCCTTATAATTAGTCATGCTTTCCTCAAACACTTTGATGGCATACAGTATGTAGTATGTTGTAAATGAAAGCCACCTGGCTTTCATTTCCCAGACAAATTGTGCTCTGCAGATACAGAATTCAGGTATCTCATTTTGAAATAATGTAAATTTATTATTCAGCAGTAGGTGCTCCTTACCACATGCCATGTTACAGACCAGCTTTTTAAAAGTAACAGACGAAAAACAGACAAACTGTCTTGCCCCTTTGTGCTGCTAAGTCCAAACACTGTGCTCTTACATCACATAGCAAGGAAGTCTTGCCACAAAGCAGGATCTGGTCTTTTTGTTTATCACAAACATTATTTACCATTGTTGAAGCATGATTCAGTTGTCTGAAATAATTTTGTTAGTAAGCATGTAGCCTTGAGAATCTTCTCACCCTATCAAAATAGAGATTTCATCTCTTCTCAAAACAACTAGAAGAGAGAAACCTAAACGCCACTGTTCATAAAATTGAGGGTAACACCCATTTATTTCCTGTGTGTGGTGGAAAGCTGATACCAAACCTGGAAGCAGCTTCTTCTTTTTACAATTTGCATATACCCATGCTTACAGTAGGTTATACAAGATGCATCACTGACTCATCTTTATGCTAGAAGCATTTAGATCCCTACACAAAGATAGTTAATGTCAGTGTTGGACAGTCAGCATGCAATGCTCTTAACTGTTTAACAGGCTAGATAATTCTGTCCATCTCTGGAGTGAAACAGCCCTATACAGTTGCTCCTAAAGACAATTTGCTCAACTTGCTTTATCTTCAAACCCATATTCTTAAGAAAAGTAACAATCAGCATCAGAACCATTCCAGTTCAACATGCTTTGCTCTACATATATAATAAGCATTGATTTATACAGAACAGGAAGCAGGCAGACATGGGAGAGACTGTGGCAGCTTCCACAATATTATGAAGGTAGGGTGAAAGTAAATTAACAGAGTAACAAACTTCTAGCTTCCTCTGCAGATCTGGGATAAACTCCTCTGTCACACAGGACTGAATGGAGAAGAGCTAATTCAAAGGCTTGTGGTGAAACCTTGGCTCTGCTGAAGACATTGCAAAACTCCCACCCTGGCAAGGCCGGGATTTCATTCATGACGCCTGATGCTTGGGATAAAGATTCTACATTCAATGGGAAGGTGCTGACAAAGGAGGAGAGGTTCTTCTCAGCAGCGCAGAGTGCCCTGGATATATTCTTCTAGTTAACATACAGGCAGCATTTCAGAGCCAGTAGTGATTTCCAGCATGACAAAAGGATTTTTAGGTGTACCCTCCAAACACACCTGTAAGTAATGTTTTCCACTAATGATATATAGTCCACACCTGACACTCATATCAGTCCATACTCAAGAGCAGGCATGTTTAATCAGCAATAGTCAAAGGCCTGTGTAAGCAAAATGCTGATGTGGTGGAAGGAGGAGGAAGGGCTTTTGCTGTCTGAAGAAAATACTTCTTAACATCAGTAAATCTTTTGCACAAAGCTTTGAGTACAGAAGGTTAAAATGTGAGACAATTTGCTTCTCCTTAGTGTTGATTATCTGCCCCTGACATACCTTTTTTAAATATTTTTTTTTACAGTTGATAGCCAAATAAGTATATTTCGGACACATAAAAGTTCTTACGAGAAGGACGGGAAATGAGCAATTTCCAAGTTTTTATGTCAGATTTCTTCACCCCCAACAATGATTTTACATAAGATCTTGAGCATGACTGGCTTTGGAAAAGTAATTTAATATTGAGAACTCAGCTGTAAGAGAACAGGACCATTTCACATTTGTCAGTGCTGTGGAGGAAGTAACACAAAGCACACTTGAAAAGGGGAACTTTTAAAGCAAGAGCCTGCACAGGAAAACATGTCCGTATGATCTAACTCTCCTTCCATGTCTCCCCCATTTTGGCATATATAGACTACATGGTTTAGAGTATGCTGGTATATTTTGACATTAATCAGAATGTTTCTGGATCTTTAACCCTTCAGTGATTACATGCACCGAAAGGGTATTTGGGTTGCAAACCTCAGACTTCACAGAATTGAACTACACAGGGCTGAAGCTACTTTGGGGAAAAAAAAAAAAAAAAGGGAAAACTACTCAATAACAGGAAAGGCCTTTTAAAGATTGCATGTGCTGTTGGGCTTAAATTCCGCTGAGAACACACTGACCACTGAGGGCATCTGTCATCTACAGCCCCAGGCAAATATCTGAATCAGTTACTGTTGGGTAAACTTCTGCATGTGAAGGCAGACATTCATGGATCAAGAGATACACACACACACAATAGCACGGCAATTTTTGCTTCCAGTCCTCAAAAAGCATGAGAATACAGCAGGCCCTGAAAGACAAACGAGTAGAAAAGATACACACCCCATGGAAAGTGTGCAACATCATGCTCTTACTGACTTAGAAAGTTGTGTCTTCCATTGCTAGTCCCACCCCTCCAGCTGAGGCTGCCTGATTGTTCACAGTCTATTCCAGTGCAAAGTTAAACAATTTTCAGTAATGGCTCAGTTCCTGTTTTACTTCCCACTGAAGTGTTTGGGCACTTGTACTGTCAGACACTGGGTATTTAGCTCTGGGCATGGTAATGTCCCACTGAGGAGTACGCAGGCTCCATCAGAAGATGGGAACTTAAAATTCCTTCAACTAAATCTGCACAAACCCACCTGGTTACAGCTTTATACTTTCAGAACAAGTTTTCCAGTCTGGAAAGTTAAGCCATGAATTATGCATTTAATGATCGCTGTCAAGTTTCATTCTGCACTCTGTATAACAAAACTTCCTGATCGCATTTAACGTGTTTTAATATATTTAAAAAGGAAATACTCAGAAATCATGTCATTTCATATTTGCATGCTGAACACAAATACAATTTTGCTGGAGTTTCATAATTTGTTCTCCACAGAGCAGCTCAGACTTAACCATTTACAGCACAACTGCTGTTTCATTATCAAGGCTGTATCTAAACAGCATTCGTGGTATACGCTGACAGGACTACAGTAGACTATGCAGTATGTTATTTTCAAACTAGCAAGACCAAAACCAGCCAGTAAAGATGTGGGGGCATTGATGTACCAACAGAATAAAAGCCCGTGGACCCAAAGGGGCAATTACAGTCCATTGCTGTATGACACAGCACTGCATTCTGATGGCTACTGTTACCCACTCACTCAGATGAAGGGAAGGACATTCAGGTGCACCTGATTACACTGATTAACTCAAACTAGTTTGCTAGACCAAATGACGAACCAAAGCTACAAAGGGCATGTGGGTGGGTAATGCCCAATCTGCCTCTGTGGGCTGAGCAGCTGGTGCAGCACCTGAAGTGCTTCATGTGCACCACACTGAACAGCATCAGTGGTGGTGAGATCACAGGCCTCTTAGCAGATCTTAGCCTACACAGACAATGCCCTCATTTTTTCTTGAAGATAAGCAATCATGCTGGACTCCAGTACATCTTACTATCAAGCAATAAAAGGATGTGGCATTAAAGCATCTGACAATACTGCTCATATCTGTGCAGGCTGACAATTAACATATTCCTGCTGTCAGTAATATTCTTGTCTGCAATAAAGTTTATCAAGTCATAATCTCACCTTGCACTCCTGACAATACAAAACATCTTTATAAGACAGTAAGAATTAGCAACATTGGAAAACATAAAACTGGATGCAAAGCCTCAAGCTAAACACCTTGGCAACTATGTCTGATGGAGTTATACAACATTACCACTTACATTTTGATATTTTTTTAAAAATGTATAGACTTACATATTTTGCACAGCATCAGAAAACTTAGTTTTACCTTCTGAATAATATTTGAGAAAACTGCATAAAACTATTAAGAAATCCACTCAAAATCCATTAACACTAGAGTTTTATTTGTTGTATTATTTTGCACTTAAAAAAAAAAAAAAAGAGAGAGAGGAATCTCTACATCACATACTATTCCCTCCCTACATATGAAAACAGAACTAACAGCATTGCTGTTTGAAATCTGTACCATTTCTGGAACCCATACAAGTGAGGTCCAAACCACATCTAGAATAAAATTCTTAATTCTACTGATTTAACCTCAAATAGACAGCTCAAAACACCAGTTCTTACATCACAAATGTTGTTATCCATAATTTCAAATCAGTCCTCCTGTTCTGAAAAATGAAGCTAAATGTTTCCCAGAACACGGCATCTGAGAACCACAGCACCCGAGACCACTAATATTTCAATAATCGACTGATTTTAAGCTGGTTTTCAGTTTCTGACTGTGCCAACTGGTTTGCTTAAAACCTGGATATTTTTAGGCTTTGCACACAGTAAAGAAAAGTTCTATACAGGCTTATTACTATCACCCATTTTCTTACACACTATGGCCTAATGAATTAGAAAGAATAAAAAACTGGTCTCTTCGATGTTTGTTTGTTAGTGGGTTGGTTTTTTTTTTTAAACATTCCTCACTGACTTGTATGACCTCAAGCAAGTCACATTCTTTCTGACACTTATTCTCACTGGATTCAAAGTGTGGGAGTGACAGTAGCTTACCTCAATACAGTGCTGTGACACATAACTAAATAGCCATGAAGTGCTCTTCAATATGCAAAAAAGAATTAAGGCCACTTGCCAACAAAACCAGAAGATGCAGGATGAGCCTGGCACATGGCTCAATGTTTAATCCACTAGATTATGTGGCCAATGGGGACAATTACTAGAATGATAAAACTGATAGTTGACACATTAAAATTGCTTTTTGACTACTAGCATTTGCATGATTCACTGCAAATGTTAACTACTTCAGATTTCTTATTTTCTGAAAAATTAAGTTACATTGCATAAATTCTTATCATTAACACATATATTCTTTTTTTCTCCTATAAATCAAAAAGTGTTTAGAAAAAGATACAACTGAGATACCACAAATGTAAAAAGATGCAAACACAAAAAATACTTCATTTGGCTATCTTCACTTACCTAAGAATTTGTACCAAATATTTACAAATCTGCTCCGGCTATTATGGGAAACAAAGCCCTCTTGCAGACTCCTTAACATAAAGGCTGTGGACCATCTAAGTAAATGGATAAAATCTGAGTGCTGTTCATATTTACACTAGTTGTAATAAATGCTTATCATGGAGTCCAGAAACAGCTTTTAACAGTTGGGCTCTTGTAAAAATACAAACAGCGGAAGTGATAAACTATACAAACAATTACAAACAGAGAACATGCTTTCCATCAAACATTGTGCTCCCCATCTCTCCAAAAGCTAGAGCTGCCTGCAAACCTTTGGTATGAGTTCACAGCTTACATTACCAGTGCTGTCCTAGAAAGCACCCTGGTCTAAAAAGCTTCCATAAGCTCACTCTGTGTAAATATTGTAACAAAATAAGCAACGCAAAAGCTTATCCAAATATTGGCCTTCTTCAAATGATAAATTACAAAGGGAAAGTTTTTGTATCCTGCAAGAAATAAACACTAAATCTAATGTTTAAAGTCACTGTCATAAGAGGCTTTGGGGTAAGAAGAAAGGGAGACCAGGGTAAACACAAAAGACCTCAAAGTTAAAAGGCTGTTAAAAGCCTTTCCATCACCATTGGCATTGAAATGTGACATTAAAGAGGATCAATATTTTACAAGAGAATGTTACTGACTGAACAGGCTGTCATGAGGCTTTCTTTGCCTCACATGCACAACCATGTATTATTTCTCCCTCTAAATAAACAGAAAACCAAACCTTGAATGTATTTTCACGTATGCTTCACTACACACAACCACACTACATGCTGGAATGAGTATACATTGTGTCATTTTCTGACCTGGTATGTGCAGACCTGCATGCTGACTGAAAAGCCAAGATATTACACCCAACCCTACCACAAAGCAGTATCTAAGCAGCATTTCCCCTTGCATTTATTGGAGACTGTTGCACAGGTCAGGCATTCATGTCTGTGACCTCCTAAGCAAATACTGTTGTTCAAAAGTGACCTGTAATATATACTTAGAGGAAAAAAAAGAAAAAAGGTAACTGATTTATATTGACTTGATATACTCCTGCCTCAATTTAATTTGTTATAAGGACTGTTTTCACAACACGTAATACCGTAATAGAAAATAGAATCTGCTTCAAAAGAGGGTACATACAAAAAAAGAGGAGTCTCGCTGTGTACCAAAATCTGCAAAGTACCAAACCCTAAATGGAGCTGAAGTGATACAATTATCAGCATTTCCATGGTTTGGAGCAGGGCCTAGAAAGCTGGCAAAGACTGTTTTTTCATCCGAGGTGTGCTTGTTGCCATTCCTGGGACAACCTGCCTATATGATTATTTACAACAGTACCTGCAGATACTATTTTCAAGCTGGCTGCACTCCCTGAGGAATCAACAGTTATTTATAGGGTTTTGAAGTTATTTGATACTTGAGATAACCACACCCCTCTCCTTGTATCAGTGACCCTGACAGTTCACGTAGTTCTAATTATTTCTGTAGGCAGAATCCTGGCCCCATTCATTTACGGACACTCGTAATTCACCCTACACACACACAAGCTGCAAATATCACTGAAACATAAACCATACTAATGAGCAATGCTTCCTTTTTGTAGGGAAGCAACACATCTGTCCTAGAGACATGGAACCCATGAAACTGCCATGACCCTGTCACAAATACTCCTTTGCCAAGATATTCTCACCTGTACTTCTGAATCAGCATCAACATGCTGGAGTTGAAACCAGGTGTCTCTGTTATGATACTTCTGCAGATCTTCTTTCTGTATAGCTACTTTTCCTGGAAATGAAACAAACCAGAAGCACAGTTTGAGACATGCTATAGCTTCCCCAAAGTACCTTTCCATCAAAACCAAGTTTTAAAACAATGATTTAAGGACTGTCCTATTCAAGGAAGGTTTCAGAGCAAGGAAAGATTTCTTCAGGCCATACTTCTTTACAAAACACATAATTATTTCTGATGAGCAGCTTTTTCTGCTTCATATTGTGAAAGCCTTTAAAATTCCTAATGTCATACTCACCTAACAGACTGAAGCACTGGGCTCTGTGGAAAAGCTTGTAAGTATGCTTACAGTAAAAATATCAGTATTACTTCTTTGACATGACAATTAAACTTGTGGGAGGAAAAGCTCGAAAATTGTTGGAGAGAGATTTTTGATGCAGATGTCTGTAACAATCCTAAAAGAAAGTTCCATGCATGGGGATATTGCTAACAATATTTTAGAATGAGGCTTTTCACTATGTAGTTTTGGAGAAAGGCAGCAACTAAAGATGTCAAGCTTGAGGCCCTGTTGACTTGCATCCCTCCCTCAAATATTGCAGTTTGCATCACGCAATCCAGAGCCACCCAAGTACCAAAACAAAACCAAAAACCAACAACAACAACAAAAAAAAACAAGGTAGAGCTTTTCCCCCCTCACCTTTTTAACCCCCTCCAACCCCTACCAAATTAGCTGGTTTGGTAGTTATGGCAACCACAGCCAGTTCCATGCTATGAACTAAGGTACATGAGTGCTACAGGCTAATATACATGCAAAGCTGAAACAGGGCTAATGTACATATAAAGCTGAAACTTCTACCTTGCCCAGTCTCTCTCAGGCATCATATAAAGAACTCTGAGTGGCAATGAAACTTCTTCCAAACATCTTTCTTTGTATATACAAAGCAGAGTATGGCATGCCTGAGAAGCAGCAATCCTCAGAAAATAACTTTGGGCTGGGTGGTTCCTCAGGCACTGAGTGAAGCAGCAGATTCAAAATGAAAGAATCCAGGACAGTCAGAGACATTCACGAGGCTCAAGAAAGCTGGTTTTTGGCAACGTGGTCTGGTAGAAGACTTTCTCTGCTGGAGTGAGTTGCTCATGTACAGTTTGCAACCACTGCTTTGCTACAGACACACAGACCTTCTTTAACCAAATTCTGCTAGATAAAATACAATGATGGACACAGTCTTAGAGGAAGAGAGATTTCCAAGGCTTCCCAAACCCATGCAGTTTGGTCAGGGGTCAGTAACACAATACCCCAGAGAATGTTAACAGAACACATTTACACAAAAATAAAAAAATTCCACACAACGGAAGGCTATGAAAATGGCAAACACAAAGCATTCTCCCCTCTGAAATCTAAAAGCTTACTAAAGTCCCAGAAGTAAGTTATTATACCCCAGTGTTCCCCCAAAGTTTTGCCTTTTTCTTTAGCTGTTATTGGATGGCTCCACCCAGCCCTCCTGTTTGCTGGGCTGCTCTGAGGACCCTGCTGCAGCTGCTGCTGCATTCTTCTGTCACCCTCGGGCTGCTCCTGGTGACAGTTTCCAGATGTCCAGTCCTAGTTTCTAAACTACTCTGCCATCCTTCCACAATATCCACCGGGGTTTCTGCTCTAGCTTCCCCAGAGCTGCTGACCCACTATTCTCAAGTCTTGCCCATTCTGCCCTCGGCACTCTCCTCCCCCTGCTTGTCTTTAGAGATTACTAGATCCATCTCCTGACAAACATTAAATTAGAGATTAACGAGGCAGATTCATCACCAGGCTCTTTATTGGATATGCACAGCAAGTGACTTGAAACTTCTTAGAAAAGCAATAATTAAATTACACAAGCCTACAAAATAATACGGCTAAAAGGGTAAATAAGACATCTGAACTGCACTGAACAGAGGAGTTAATGCCACCAAGAATCTATGTGATGAAGTCTGTGTATTTTCAACGCTTTTATTCTTCAACAACAGCAGTTTGTGGGCAACCTAGTTTCTCTAAAACATTTTGAGAAAGGAATAAATTTAAACGCATCATCTTCCAAAAATTGCTTTAGATCTCACTTGAAATTGTTTACTTTCACTGTTTGCAATCCTCACTGTACCCTTTAATCCCTTATAGAAATCCTCCACCTGATCCCAGTGTAGCATGCACTTCCCAAACACTGCTGCCTGTAATCAGTCTCATTCACAGACACCTCCCATGCAGAGAACGTCCTTGCAGAAAACTCAAGGACGATTTTACCAACATCTGCACCTGTATGTAGCATAAATGGCGTTATCACTGTCCCCTCTTTCAGTAGGGAGTTCCACTGCTCTCTCTATCAAGAATGGCAAGATAACCCAGGTGGGTCTGACCGCACAGTCAGTACACAATTGGAGCACAAAGTGTTTGGAGGCAATGGTACATGCCTCCAGGTCCAAGAGGGTTAACACAGCGGTACAACTGTTTTGATTAGGAAACTGTTTGAACAGCACTGTTTGCTCTGCACACAAGCAGGTCTTATTAGTGAGTGAAACTTATTGACTGGGCTGGCTACAATCCAACATTTTTCATTGCATATCAAGTGATCCACAAAGGAGAAAAATCTACCACGGAAAAAAGCAGGGACAGAGAGGGAGAGTGGGGGAAAAAAGGCCTACACTTTGGCTAGTCTAAACATACACAAAGGTATATTACTGATAGAGCAGATTGTTTGATCTGCCCTATTAAATAATTCCCTGTGTACAGGTGCACCCTGCACAATTTTGGTTTATAACTCTTCACCTGCACAAGCCACATCCATATGCCCACCTGAACCACACTCATCATCATCATCATCACCAGGCTCGCATAAGCCATGGCGCAAGTGTAAGCACAGTCCCTATACATAGTCCTCTATACAGCCGCTGCTCTGCCACCAGCTGACCTATGTCTGACTCAGCTCAAATACCTTCTAGCCTCACCAGAACTAGGTTAAATCTAGGCCAATAATCACAAGCTGTTGGCACCTGTCATTTGACCTGACACGACACAATAAGGGCCTATAATTCTCCTTGAAGATAAACCTGATGCAAGAGCTCACTCATTTACAGGACAGTTTTCCCCTTTGCAGTTCTTCAGCACACTCCCAAACTCGAGCACCGTTGTTCTGTGCTCTTTCTCAAGACTTGGGTGGCTGCCAGGCAGCACCGAGAGCCTCTAAAACTTGCACCTGAGGCACCCAGCCACTCCTGCTGGTTTCCTCCTAGCCGCCCCAGGCTGCAGAAAATCTGGGTCTGTTTAAGCTTTTAGACACTGTATGGGAGGAGGCAGGAAACAGCAGAGCACGCTGAATGGTATACGGTGTAATTTCAAAACTTAGTTAAGTTACATTTTTACAAGTTAGATTCTCAGCAGTAAGACCAGCAACGATTAGGTAAAAGCATTCTTCTCATCTGAACTAATTTCTTTCTGAAGTCTCACATTCACCAGGACGCTGTCAGGTTGAGTGAGGGTAGGAAAGCCCCACATGCTCCTATGTATTTTTCACCCATATGGCAGCAATTTCCCTATGTCCCCCCAGTTCAGAGTGAACACATCTCCACTGACACATTTAAATCTCAAGCCCTGTGTTCAAAACAAAGATGAGGCATGCCACACCTGGCCTCTTCTGTGAATCTCTCCTTAGGGAGAACACAACCTACCAACAACCTATTATTTCAAACACATGGCCAGCTCACAGATGAATGAAGTTACTACCTAGGGCCTGGATGGTCCTAAGGGTGCAAATTCCACTTTACAATCCCTGGTGTAAACTGATCTAAAAGCCTCCTACTTTCCTCACCCATGCATCCTATCCTTGCAGCAGGCTATACTGAAACTGTTGAGGAAAACAATCCAAACTAAAAAACACCAAACAATGAAAATAAACATTCTGGGGGAGGAGAAGGGAAGAAGTACTAAGTTTCAGAGGTCATATGTTGAGGGTGCTGGCATTTTTAACACAGATATCATTTCAGCTGATCTGTTTTATGGCTTCCCCGCTGAAGAGTCACATTAACACAGCTAGAAGATAGCAGAAGGTCATTTGGGCACAGAGACAGAAATATGCAACAGAGATAGAGTAGGGATTTCTGGCTTCATGGCTTGGGAAAGTGTTTGTGGAAGCACTGCACCCCCAGTGCCAGTCCCTCACTGGAGTTTCAAAAGCTCTTCCCAGGCAACTCAAGGGAGCCCATTAGCTTGTCCCTGGACATGCCTGGGCTTGTTAATTCAGGGACTAACATTTCCATACAAAGACTAGAGTTTATCAGTTGGCTCAGGCATTCTCCACCCAGTTACAACTACCTTCTGTTGGGATTACCTGTTGGCGACAAAAGGATTAGGCACTAGTTTGAGGATTATATCTCACCTTTTAATACTCATTTGCCAGTTTGCAGAGTGTTTGCCTCACAGCTGAGAGGTGTGAGTATTTATGTCAGATGCTAAATAGTAGAAAATATATTCCTTTACCAAAAAAAGAAGTCAAGACAGCAATAGGGCAGGAGTTTGTACTTTTAAAAGGGCATGAAGCTCTACCTGAAAAACGATCCAACAGTTATTTTGTGGAACCCTAAAAACAGAGCATTTCAGGAGCTCTTTTATCTTCTCCTTAGGTTATCTATATCTTGGAATACTTGCACAGTGAAAACCATAGAACTTTGCATATTGCTGCCAAGTGAGCTGAAGCAATATAACACAGTACTTTTAATACAACATCATCCATTAACACTTACTGCATTATAATTTATAGCAAAGGGTTAGGTCTGAGTCACATGTTAAAAGGCCCCAAACACCTAATTAATTCAGTCTTCTTTCAGCTCTATGCAGAAACTACTTTGCCTCCTATGTGCTGCAATATTCGGCAGTAAGAGAACCTGAAAGCTAGTTCAGAAGTTGCTTCATGCTAGTACAGTAAACGCACAGACACACTATCGATGAATTCATTTGATAATGGATAGGAAGGTGCACAAAGAGAGTCACTAATAGCTGGAAAGACTAAAGACAAATCAGAATCAATTTTAATCAATGTTTTAGGCTGTGAAAGCCTTATGAAACTTCAATTACCTTGAAATTTCAACCAAGAAGCACTGCTGCTATTCCAGATGACCTGGAATTTTTTAATTATCTGTATGAAAGGTTATTTGACATCAAACAGAAGTACAGAAACTTTGCAAGACAAAAAGGGCTAGATGCCTGCCTTTTGTTCAAGAACAGCACAAATTCACTCATGCCTCCTGTAACATTGAAAAAGACTGAAACAACCAATTTCCCTACTTAAGGATTAGAAAGATAAGGATGAGAATTAGAGGCAACATAAGACTTCAGAGCCTTAGAAGCAGCAGAATGACTCCCTCCCAGTTCCTGTGCAGTGCACCAAGAAGCACAAGCACTACTAGACCACATGCCACCACGGGGAAGAATTAGTGGTGATAATAGCAGCACACTTCCAGCACAGCGGAGGTGCATCCTATGCAGAGTACTGATGTGTACTATGTTCATGACCCCAGATTTGTTTGTTTTTTGAGCAACTAGTTCAAATATAGTAAGAATGTAACTTATAAAATCAATTTTTCCCCTTTGTGGGATTTATCTTGGATAATAAAGCAGAGAAAAGAAGGCTGCGTATAAGACATAGCTTCTATCAAAGGAAGCAAGCTGCAGCATTGCACGGACTATCCTCTATCAGGGTGGTTTTGCTGGCCACATTCCTAAAGATCTCACCTGGCTTAAATTGCAATTTCTACTCTCCATTCCCGTTAAAAAAACAAAAAAACCAAAACAAACAAACAAACAGAAAACCCACCACAACAAAAACCAACCAAACAAAAAACCCACAACCCTACCCAACCATACCTCTGGTATCAATTCTCTGCCAGCTGCTCCCTGGACCCTTAAAATGTCCGATCCATTTGAGAAAGGTGGTATAGCCCACAGCCGTTTGCAATGGGAGAGCAGTCCTAAAAGCTAGACTTGCAGTCACTGTTATCTGCTTTACAGTGGGCAACAAGACCCTGCAAGCATGCCTGCACTGAACAACCATCTCCTTCATTTCCTCCATCACCAGCTCCTTCCAGGTACTGCCACCAGAAGCCACTGCTATTGCATCTTCTTCACAGTCCCAGTCTTTGCTTAGTTCAAATGAGGTATAAACTAGAGACTGCTTAACATCTGCTAGAGCTGAGGCAAGTAAAGTACTGCAGAAAATACAGAAAGCCCAGGTCAAACAATAGCCGTCAGAGGTACGCTGGGAGGATGGATCTATGGCAATACTCCAAATACAGATAGTATTAACACTGTCATTTGGTAAGGAGTAGGGTTGCATGAAAGGACAGTCTCGGTTCTAGCACATTATGTGCAATAGTTTTTTTATTAATACGTGTACTTGTAGGAGGAAAAAGGAAAAAATAGGTATTTTTTGAAAGCTCAAATTTGTTTTCCTACTTTTGTGACCATCTGTTATGTTAAAAAGATATTGTAAGTGCATCATAATAATTTATTCTATGCAGAAAGTATTTATTTTAGGCTTTCTATGCAACTGTAGAGAATCTTCTCAGGATAATTCTAGTTTATAGCTTCTTGAGAGTTGTCATTGTGGGACAGAGTCATCTGTTTCCTTTATTTCACTAGTAGCTATATTTATACCATAGCGAGTAGCTATTATTCCCATGTCATGCAACAGTACATCACAGAAACAGTAAACCAAGTTGTGACTTCTGCCTAAGCCATGGTCGGGGTGGAGGAAACAGAGGAACACAATTTTCTATTAAAATCTTGATCTCTGCTTTATTATGTATTGGAAGATCTTTCCTCCACTTAGCAAGAAACATAGTTTAACAGGAATGACTCTTTTTCAATTTTTCTTTTAAACCAATAAAATAATCAAAAGGTGATGCTTCAGCTATATTTGGCAAGAGTTACCTAATAACAGTAGATGGTTTGCTTGGATGTTTGGTAATAAATGGTGGCAACTCTACAAACACACCTCCTCAGCTTTGGAAGTAGTCATTAACAAAGGTGCAGTCAGCTCACACATGCAAGCTTCAAACAACTTTCAATTCCAGGGTGTTTTCATTCTGTGAGTGTCCCTGAGCTATGATTTGGTTTCATCTACTTTAGTCCAGAGCAGCTACATTTAACTACCTCCACAAGCAAATTTGTTTTATTGCCTTACTTTGCTTCAGTTCATCTACTATTAAACAGGAAGACAGTTACAACCTGCCAGGATACAATGGCCACAAGAATTCCAATTTGTTGTACAACATACCTAATAACCTCTATGAAGGTGACTTACAGCAGTTAAGTTACACTACACGTAATTAACAGAATCACTCGCTAGTCTTCTCCCCACTGGCTTTCTGCTCCTTCACTGAAGAGCTCAGGTACTTCATATCTGTGCTTTATTCAGTATCATTCCATCTCCACCAGCACGACAACCAAACCTCCCCCTCAGTCAAGAGTACACAGACTTACAGAGGGAAGTTCTTACTCCCCAATGCAGTATGGGTACCAAGATTTGATACAGTGAATTTACTTTTTCCCCTCAGAACTTCACAGGGGTTGCATTTTGTTCTGCTCAGGTTCCTGCTTAACGCAGGTGTTAGCAAGTCAGTTATATGCATCTGTTACCAAAACAAATGAAGTGCTGGGGTGAAAAAAACCCAACATGATTTGTGATTTAAGTAGAAGATAAATGACTGTGTATACCTGAAAGGCATATAATGTTAACTATTCTCTCAGTGCAGTGTTAAATTACTTGGTGTGGCACATTTCCTGTGTTTTTTAACTGATCTGTATGTTGAAGGTCACAACCTGGCAGCCTGAACTGTTCATTACACACCAGCTCGGGCATATTGTGGAGATAGTTTTCTTCACTAAATCTAGCTCAATTATTTAAGGGTGAGAAAAGCTGCTGTTCCACTGTATTGGCGCAGCTTGCCCCATTCAACATTTCTAAAAATCTGAAAACTAAATATCAAAACAAAAACATTAAAGAACATATATTGACAATTGCCTTACTTAGCAGCACTACTACCCTAACATTTCTTCTACTGCATCCAGCCTGAGGTATCTTTTTTCCCATTACTGCTGGAGGGGTACCAAATGACAGTTTTCCAAGTTAACTCCACTTCCTCAATGTTTTTCTCACAGTAACAACTAGATAGAAACAGCTATCCTATGTGTTATACAGACACATGTTCCATCAAATTGGCCTACAACTCCTATTTGATCATTTGGAAACAAACCAACAAATCTAATTTTAAATAGAATTTACCATTACTTTCAGTAGTACATTTCCTACTCAAAGCATCTCAACATACTATATAAATCAGTATATAAAATCTATCCAGTAACAGTCAAGACACACATCATCAATTAAACAACTTCAGAAGAGTTTATTTCCACACTAACTGTGTATTTGCTACATTTTATCTAAAAAAGACAAATCACATTTCAGATCCACTGAGCTCTGCATTTTCTTCATTATGTTTGCATTTCAACTGGCATCCAAGATTCTTCCAAGACACAGTTATTCAAGAGTTTTATCTGTTTAGCTAACAAAATCCTAGATGACTTAGCAAATTATGATTAGGAAAATGCAAATGTAATAAACAAACATGCAGACTCTAAGATATCTTTATCTGCACAATCCTCCCATCCTGTATGCCAAAATACTACAGCATGTTCCAAAACGTATCTGCTACACGTGTTCCAGTTTCTGAATTTGTTTGGTTCTCCTCGGAAGTTTCTGTCGGAGGTTTCAGGGGGTTCTTGTTTTTCATTTTCTCACCCCCACTCCTTCCGCTTTTGGTGGCTTGAGCATTCTCATCTGTCATATACTGAGTTGCATTTCAGACGTTAGAAGAATTTACCATCACAAACTTGTATTTCATATTTGAACAAATAAAGGCATGCCTACCGTGAGCTCCAGTTACCCTGGAAATCAGTATTATAGCACAAAGAGAAAGTTCTGGCAATACTAAACAGTGATTCAAAAGTAATTCTGCTAGCCAACAATCTTCAAGAAACAGCTACTTGCCAAATTCTCACCATTTTGACACAGATGCACTCTGTTCTCCCTCTGTCTCGAAACCCTCTCAAAACCAGCCAAACAAACAATGAAAACAGATGTCTTAAACATACCAGATCACACAGGAAACACAGGCAAATTCACAAGCTCAGTAACATCTGAACTTAAAATTCGTCTCCCTGGATGGAAGACACAACCCCCAACTCCCTTCTCTGAGAAAGTTCATTGCTGGATGAGCACGGGTAACCACATTTTCTTCAGCAGAAGTGTCTCATGATGACATCATATAACAAGCAATCTCTGTAATGCAAACAAAGGGCCCCTATTCGCACAATTTGGCGGTTCAGTGGAAAAGAGCCTATTCTAGCACTACTCTGACCAAACTTCTTCAGTAGGGACCTCTTCCAAACCCCCCTTGCTCAAGCCTCTTCAAGAACAGGTCTCTTAAGACTGAGCTGAAGATACACATAGAACAACTATTCCTTCTAAATACTACTGAATTTGTTCTAATGAAAGAGTTCCCTTTCTCAAAGAAACTCCACTGTTCAGCTTTACTGCTGCTGACTCCTGTTCAATAGCAACTAATGGAAACAACCACATGCAGTTACTCCAGAGCACTGTTCTCTTCCCAGAACATTGTCCTATTACTAACTCTGTAAGTTCTGCTTGTATCCAAGTGACAGTAATTCTGGAATTTTTTTTCTTCTCTCCATTGCTATTTATCATACTTCCACATCTTTGAAATGCTCTTCAAAATATGCCTGTGATAAAGATGGAAGGAAACAGAGGGAGGAAGAGGGGAAATCTCAGACTACACCAGCTAATATGCACTGTAAAATCTCAATGTAGACAGGTAACACTGGAGGTTCTGCCTTTTAGTGCTACATCAGTATAGTAACATGAGCCTGCCTACCTGTGGATTCTGCAACGCATGCAAAAGTCAATGTTGCTTTTCCCTGAAGAGATAGTGAAAAATAGAAACCTGATCAAACATTCAAGCATCCAAATAAGTGTCTCTTCATATCTTCTGCAAATCCTTCTTTTCACAAACTGCTCCCAGTACCTTTAAGACAAGATTACTCTAGCAGCTCCTGAAGAATTCCCCTCCAGTGTCACAGCTTGATTATTAAAACAGGAACCTAGGAAACATGGAATTTGCACTTCTCTATCTGCAGTTTCATGGGTCTGGCTTGTGTTAAGTGTTCAGACACCCTTGTTTCAAAAAGGGTAGTAAAGCCCTGAACAAGAAGGATCTCAGTCCATGGCCTGTTCATGGGTTACCGCAGCTGCACAAAACTGGTGACACACAGGAGATCACATGAGGCAATTTCAACAATGAAAAACTCATCAGTTGAAAGAAAGGAGATATTACTTTCACATTACAAGGGGAAACTAGAGATTAGAGACCAAAAAGTTTCCAAAAGCTCACTCAAAAATCAGAAACTGGCCCCTTCCTCCCCGCCAGAATGCTAGATTGCTAGGTGCTGTACAAACACAAGCTCAGTTAGGGACATAAAGAGAATGGCAATCCAGTTACCTAGCTCATATGTAAAATGTAACACAGTAATTAAAGAACAAGCTGGTCATTGCATGATAAACTACTGTAAAGATACATATAAAGAGGTCTGCACCACCACCCCATGCACTTTAAAATTATGCATTTTACAGCATTACACAAACTGTTGCTCAACATCAGGCAACTTCCTCACTACAAGCTCTGTCAAGACTTACACACCTCATTGATAGCTACAGTCACATTATAGTGAATTTAGAAGAATGGTAGTCATAGATGACTTCTTCCAAAAGAGATGAAAAACTGAAAAAATCCAAACAGTTAAAATGACTTAAAGTGGAAACTGTTCCCCCTCAAGGGAACTAGGCTTTTACAAGATTTTTATCCCTGAAGAGATAAATGGAGTGTCATGCAATTTGCTGCAGCTGAAATGCATAGCAAATAGTATCTGGAGAAGTAGAGGTCTTGCCCATGTCAAACAGGCACTGGAAGTTTTACAGAGCTATTCTGTAAGCAACAGCTTGCTCTGATACTCTCTGTAAAATTCTGTCACCATTGTACCATGTACACCTGTGACCAGTACCTCTTACTCTGCATGTCATTAAGGCAGTCATCGTTCAATAATACTGCATACATATAAGTGTAATGAGCCCTGGAAAACTGCAAGACTAAAGGCTTTGCATTTAGAAAAAAAAATAATGCAGTAACAAATGATATGGCCAACATTTAAACAATGCTTTATTGCCTATTTCAGTTAAACTGCAATCTGCATTTACTATCAATAACAGACAGCATTTATTTCTCAGACTTTTTTTGTAATATGTAATACTGAAGGCATTTTTGTCCCTTAACAAAAAAGGACAACACTGAGCAGTACTTAATTACCACTGTCATTGTCAGTCCTATCAAGACCCCAACTCCTAAGACTACATACGATCTAATAGTTAAAATCCAAGAGCAGTAAGCTGTAAAGAAAATAATTTATGAACACATACCTATAATGGAATCCCTTCGAAAAACATCTCTGTCAAAAATATAAAATGACAGATGGCGAAAGGTCCGAGGAATTTCACAGTAAAAGTCTTCTCCATAGAAGGGGCTGGGTAAAAAAAAAAACATATATAAGCACACACACACCCAAAAAAAAAAAAGAAAGAAAGAAAGAAAGAAAGAAATTAGTGTTGGTATCCTGGAAGAGCCAGTGCATTTATACTTCACACCCAGAACATCGCTGTAGGCCATGATGGTCTTTCCCACCCATGAATGTGGACCTTTAAGCACTGTTCCACTTTGACTCTTCCCAACTACCTTTCAATGCCCACAGAACAACATTTCTTAATGTGCAAAAATGAACAGATACTTCTTGTTATCTGGAAGACAAGTATCCCTACACAAAGAGGGCAGAGACTACATTATTTGTTAACATACAGTGTCCTGAAAGGTGGAGAGAGGCCCCTACTGCCACACTATGCTTACAATAGACGATTACGACAGAGATCACAAAACCATACACTTGAACAGGATGAGCAAAATACAGCGTGGTTCATGGCTTTTTTTTTTTTTTTTTTTTTTGTTTTTTTTTTTAAAAAGGAGTTAGTTTGTTTAAAATAAAATGCCTACCGCCACTGCCTCTTTCCTCATCCCCTGCAAAGTTTCTTATTTAGAGTCAGATTCAGTCAACTGATGGTAACTAAGCCTTGGAGCTGGCACGATGCTTGTTACCTGACAGCACTGCGTATCTATTTTTGCATACTGGAATTGTATAGAGTAAGTTATTTTACAGCAAGACCAGGTTTAAAAAAAATAAATACTATCTCAGCATGAAAAGTTCTTAAGAGACTTAAGAGACTGTCTTTGGATCTTACCAATTTAAATGGGGGGAATAATCTCAGACACTTAATAGCAACCCTTTCAGTTTCTCTCTATCCAATTATATGGTTAAGGATTTATTCCTAAGAACTATAAGCGTATATCAACATCATTTATTCACTGACAGGTCTACCATTTGACTTGGAATCAAAAGTCTGTGTAAGCCGTGCTTCAGTAGATCTAAATGAGTGGATGCAATTTGAGTCATATAGACAAATACAGCAAACACTGCAGATGTAGACTTAAAAATAAATCTAATTCCAACAGGCCAAAAGCCAGCAGGTTTTTTTCTTCCCCTTTTAAACACAGACCTCCTTACTGTCTTGGCTAAACACAAAAATGGGAGATATGCTGTAGCGTTAATCATTATTAAAGGATTTTTATGTCAGAAAATTAGATACCCAAAGGTTATTAATAGTTCCTTGCATTAACCTTAAATTTTTCAGCATTTTGTCAGCAGAGGTCATTCTGTTGGCTTTTTTCAGGATATTTTACATCACCATACATTTTTGCTAGTACTTCTGCCTACAGTAAAAATACACTCCCCCAGAATTGCCACATTCCCTCAAGAACTAGCTGACAAGTCTCACCTAAAACACACAGGCACTGCAAATTATCTATGCACTCTGTGTTTGAAGGGAATATGCCACATTGATTTCATGAAGTCCAGAGACATCATTCAATATTCAGTAAGAACATTATTTAAGTCACTACTGCGTCACTCACACGGAAGAACACACACGGGATAAACAACGAAGCCCAAGGCATAAACCACAGGTTAAACTTCCACCACTGAAACAGTTTCCCAGTCCTTGAAATAAATGCATCCAGCCATCAGGTACGGCAACCAAGATGAGCCCCATTCAGTCATCCCTACTGTGAAGGCAGGGGAGGAAATCTAACAGCTGGAATTGGAAGCTGATTTGGCTGTCCCAGTTGCCCTCTCTGATTCAGCACTCTCGGTTATGCCCTCTTTACCCATTCTGCTCCAAGATGGTTTATTTAGAATCAAGAATTCAGCAGCCACTGCTTCAGGCATAAAATAAGCGAGTTCTTTGGTACAAGCAGCCTCTATCAAACTGGGAATTATCTGATTGTCCTAGCAGCCATACTTCTGCTGGCAGCCCTGAGGGCCTCATTCTGTGCGCATCACTTGGTGCAAGTTTTCACGCACAGGCTTAGCCCAAGGGGGCTACACAAATGCATAAACATTGCCCAAATATCTAGTGCATTATACATGCAAAACACTTGCATCGTTCCGAGCCCTAATACTCTGTTCAGCCATAAAATTGTCCTTTCTGCTGGAAGAACACAACAGATGAATTTGCTCACTAATGACCTTAGAATGAAATGATACTTACAAACTGTGGATTATATATCCAATCCTCTATCAAGAATACAAGGAAAGCTTCAGTATACTGGAAGTCTCAAGGCAATGTAAATACAAGTGAGACTTATACTGAGCACACTTTAATTCAGCTCAGCTGTTTCTGGGGGAAAGAGCAGGGAAGAGACAACAACTGGGGCCTCTGGCAAGTTCCCTATTAATGTTTGTCACTGGTGGTGGTCAGGGTCAGAAGATAACTAAGACCTCACCATAGCAAAACAAACACGAGACTCAGAAAAGCAGAGTGGACATCAGGAAGCATCTAGTCCAACACATGGTATCAAAAAGAGACTGATTAGCAGAAGAAATGCCATAAAGGCTGACTTAGCCATGCAGGGATTGCATCTGGTCACTGCTTTTAGGCATAAGGCTTATTAGCCTCAACAACACCTGCTGGCTGGTACTCCTCACAGGACACATTATTTGCAGCCACTGTCAACAGAAGGGAAGCTTTGTTCTGCTCTTGTACCCCTTGTAGATTCACAACCTCTCATCACTCAGGTAACATCCCTGAGGTGCACTGAGTTCTTAATTAACACAAGCAAGCAGATTTCTAACACAAGTGCACTCTCTCTGCACCAGATAATTAGCCAGTGTTTTAAATGTAAGGATAGATATCAAGATAATTCTGATATCTCCCTGCCCCAATCTTGTGTAGTTCTGCAAAAACAGTATCCTCTCTCTGAAGGACTTGAAAGTAATCACACAAATGCTTCCAGATTCCACTTAAATGTGTGCTTTTCCTCCATGCATCTCTTCAGAACAGTACTCGCTTTGTCTCCCACCCGGACCTGAAGAACAGGAGGTCGCAGCAGTCAAACAACATGATTTATTTCCCAAGCTAACTTATCTTGAGCACGAGCCCCAGGGCTCCAGAATTATTTTTCCAAAAGAACAGCTAAATCCCTCCCTCAGTGTCCCCTCTCTCCCAAAAGCCAGAATTAGTCTGATGGGGCTTCAGTGAGTACTTTTATTTTGACACAGCAATTAATAAAACGCAGCAGCATCTGCCTACACAGCCCTCAGGAGTCTGACAAAATCCTCCAAAACAAATACTTTCAGAAACCAAAATCTTTCAGAACCAAATGAGTTCAGGTTCAACTTCCAGGTTTTGAGTTAAGCTTTCCTTGTAGATTAACCAACCCTATGCTCAGGAGGAATTTTAATCATGCAAAGAGGAGGAGAAATAATGTGGGTCCCCTCCCCAAACCTGCAGTGTAGGCTGCACATCAATATGGTCACAACAGAAGCACATGGACAAGACCAGTGTAGTCATTATTTCAGTTTCTTCTGGACTTCAAACAACTGATGGGATATAACTGCTGAGAGCATGATCTTGCAATGACAGGAACAGTGAACCTCTGCTGTAAATGCAGTTCAGCTCCTTCGAAGTTGAATATAAAACCATTTTCAAACTCAGCTTCTTCAATAAAGACTACTAAGCTTAGAACAGTTTTACTAATTTATTTTTAGTTCTGCTATCACAGTGATGAGAAGAGTAGCAGTGCAGGCATCAACTATTCTTTAGTTATGAAAAGGGGCTTGTTCCTAAGTCACTGTCTCTCATTTTCCTAACAGGATTAGAAACTACAGAGAAAGACCTGTATCAATTTTGAAATCCTTGCTTCAAGCTTTCAGGCACACAAGGGCCTGACTCTGTAGCCTTCTACTCCACATACCCTCACTTCACACCACTTTCTCATCTCTTTTCCAGTATATACCCATCACCTTGCTATGCTCTGAAGGGAGGGAAGCTCTACCTCAGCAGTCCTTTCTCAGGAAGCATGGAGCTCTCACTGCACAACTTTTTATATAGTCCCTACCACCAACACATACACCAATCAATCCCTCTCAGGACACTTTCTCTAGGATGCTTCCACAGCTCTTGTCACAGAAGAGACAACAACAACAAAGTCAAGTAAAAGCATAAAGAACAGTGCAATGGATTTGAATCTGCAGGCATACTTTCACCTCAACAAAAACTTGCTTGTTCTGAACACTTGAAGGAGCAGGAATAGCAGGAAATCAAAACTAAGAAGTTCTCTCTAGGTATTGTTTCGCTCACATACAGCTATCCAGCATACAGCCCTTCCCATTTCAAGGTATCTATTTTTGAATCTCTTCCAATGTGTATTTTTGCAATGAATATTTTCAGGAGGAGACAGGGAAGAAGAGAAGCAAATTAGTGTGTAGATCAAGGGGAATGAAAGCAAGTAAGGAAGAGAATCCTCATTTCAAACATGATGAATGGGAACGTCCTCCCCTAGAAAAGGTTCAAAATTTGCTCACTTTTACATGTTTTACTAAACATCAGAGGCATACTTGTAACTTTAATTCCAAACCTTCAGATACTTGCACTGATTTCAGTAGATAGTATTCATAGAGAGGAAGAGACTTTGTAAAACATATCTCTGTGTAGAAACGCTTCTTTAGTTCCAGGCTGTGTTGCAAAACCTCGTGCTTGTTTCTCAATACTTAGGATTCGCTAAAGCAGTTTTGTTTTTGTTTTGGCACCAGTACTTCAGTGGATGAAGTGAAAGAGTTGCATGATGAATAATAATGAAACCCCTCAAACCAGAATTCTTTGTGTATGGATTTTTTTTTAACTGCTTTTCTGATTAAAAGTAAGGATTATTAACATGCCACAGACAACTCCACATCCTCTGACTATTTTAAAACATTTAGAAATACTGGATTCATCCTGCTGCATGAACTGAAGACCAGAGTTCACATTGCCATGTGAGTAGGAAGCAAAATCAGCCAGTACAAAGGAGTACACTTGTTTGTTTCTACTACTAAGCTTTTTCTACTACTTGGCTAATATGTTTTATACTATGCTTTGCAGCATATGTAAAGGGAGCAGGGTAGAGAAGAGAAGGTTTATTCAAAGCAGATACAGCAAGCCAAATAAAATTTGAATACACTTCAGTCTCCTACTAGACAGAGCTACAAGAAGACAGGCAAGTAAGACAGGGTCTGTAAGAGCCAAAGTTGGCAGATGCCATGGTAACTTCCTTAGATAATTTATTAAAAATACCTAGTATTGTATTTGAAGCACAGATTTGGCATAGGACATGCAGCAGGAAGTACATGGCACAGTAGGCAACATCTAAATCCAAACATACCACTTATGCCCGCTGTTGTAAGTGCAGGCTGCAGTCTTCCAGACATCCACTGAGCCTAAGCAACTTTTTCCTCATGTCACTGTGCAGACACCCAGGGCAGTGTTGTGTTAATAGCCACAACCACCCCTACTACACAGAGAAAAAAATACAGCAGTGTGCATTTTCTCAACTCTAGGCTCAGAAGAGAGAGATAAATACACAAGCTATAGTTATCATCTTCACTTGACAGTTGCTGGTTTGGCTCAATAAGGCTTACAGGGATTATGATAACTTGAAGCAGCAGCCGCTTGGCCCCTAGTCACCTCCCAAAATATTCTGTAAGATGACACACACAAACAACAGAAGTCACATTACAGCTGCATTTAGGTTTTGGGTTTTTTTCTTTTTAATCACTCCAAGCAGCCTGCAACACCAACAATTGTTACTCACATGGGTGGCTTTTCATGTGGATAAACGCTCTCATTCATAAACCCTGCCTTGGGTCTCAAGGCTCACTTCATTCTCCTCCTTCCATTAAGTCTTGCTTCCCTTCCTGGCACCCTTCCCAGCTGTATTATTTCCCTACACAACCATACAGTCCTTGCCTTCAATAATATTCCTGACCAGGCAGAAGTTGTACTCATACCCATCTTACCCCATTCCCTCAAAGGCTTGGAGTGTTTCAGAATTGAAGTCTATTGATATTAGGAATTCAAGCCACAATTAAATGTAGTTGAGTGCTGACGATGGCAGGCCCTGGGGCAGGCAACACACTAAGGAGTGAGCTGGGAGCGTGCAGGAGAGAAGCTGCAGAACATGCTACAGCATCCAGCTCAAGGCCTCTTTACTCAAGGCCTCTGGGTTGGGGAAAGCTGTTATTTCAAGGAGGTGAGCTGGCAACATAAGGATATGGAAGTAGCTAATGAACTAACTCAAGATACAACAGCTAATTTTGGCAATGCTGCAACTAAGGGAAACAACTTTGTGTTTAAAATTTGAGAAGTGGCCTGCATCCAAGATGTTATTGGAACATGAGAGAAGTTTAGCTATGCAGCCATGAACTCCAAACACAGGGAAATAAAGGGTTTAAGCAAGCCTAGAATTAAAAAATAACAACATTAAATATGGCAGTAGAATTATCTAAAGTTCTGAGAGCTATTGATTTAATCTGTTACCTGATCTAATACCTACTACTAAAATAAAGACACAGCAACCTCTTGTTAAAGAGAACACAACCTCAACTATGAATTTATAGTACATTTCACTATACACTCACAGGCACACTGCAGCCTTGTAGTTCTCACTGTTACCTTCACTGAAGACTAGGGAAAAAAAAAAAGACTGGGGGGGTGGGGAAAGTGCCTCTGGCTTCATTTGCTGTTTCATTCAGGCTTTGATCACTATGTTTAGCACGTGAAAAATTCCTCAGTGGAATAGTGGAGAACTAAATAATCACAGACTCAAGACACTTGGCTCATCTCTCTAAAGCACACACTGTCAGCCATTTGATTCTTACCATACGACAGTTTTTGCCTTTATTCATATCCTTGAAACAAATTTAGAGATGTCACATTCCTTCCATTCTTCACCTATGATTTGAGAAGCTGCCTTGATTTCCTGTTGCAGCTGGCACTGCCCTTTAAGTGAATGGAAATATTTGATGCAAACAGCAAAGGCAAAGTCAGTCTTAACACCAACAAGCCAAGAAAGTTTATCCTCACAGAAGATCTGTAGCTAGGAACAAGTCCTGGATGGTGGAGCCTGAAGTTTGAAACTACTCATGGGGGAAGCTAAGTAGTTGGTTCGGCAAAGGAAATTAATAGGCAAAATTCTTGTCAAACTGTCTACCTGCAGCTCAGAACTAAAGAGGAGTTGTAGATCTGTGCATTTAAAAAAACAGTAATTCTCACATGTTCCTTAGGACATAAAAATACTTGAGTCCCTTCATGTACATCTCTGCTAGGTTATATGGAGTGGATCCAATTCTATTCAGTGCCTTTGTGGATGATGGTAATATAAATATTGAACAACAAATACAAAACAGAGAAGCGTATAAAATCCTGGCTCTAACTGACCTCTCCCTCATATCTTATGACTTGCATGTGACCTTCTTAGAATTTACTAAAAGACTGTGCCAAGGAGTTTATGAAAACAGTGCTGCTTGAAGAGTTCAAGATTCTCTTCCTGGGAACCTGGAGAGCTTGCTCTGATCAACCCACACGTTCACTGTGCTTGTCCAAAGATCCCCAGAGAAGTCGGATGACTCTGAAATACCTCACATAAACAGTACTTCTGATTTGCTCTGTGGTTTCATAGAAAGGCCTGCCATGCTGTAACCCTTGACTTGTTTCAGTCAAGATGCTACCAATTTATCCTCAACAGCAGCTCTCAAAATCTTCAGCACAAGGCAGCAGAGCCACCATCCAGTTTAACAGAAGCCAACAGAAGCTGGCTGGCAGGAATTAAAGTTCCTGACTGTAATTTATGAGTCCCCCAGACTGCTGAACAGAGGAGTTAAGGTTCACCATGCTGTCTGCTCTCAGTTTTTGGGATGCACTCTTAGACAAAGGGCATCAGGCTCAGACAGATTCTCTTCAGAACACTGGTGAGGGCATGGGATGGCTAATAGGATGTGGTGGTTCAGTTCTGAATGAGACACCCTTTGTTGATTTCAGAGGTTACTGCTCTCAGCTGTCTTTCATGCCTCTGCCGCAGCCTAATAAAATAAAAATCTGTTGCAGAAGATTAGGATAGAGCTCAGGGAGGCAACTTCTTACACTATCCTGGTATAAAATACAGGAGATCATGAGTCAGTCTGAAGGCTCTGCCACAGATATCCCAAGCAAGCCAGAACTGGACATTCATTGAAGTCCCTCTAGAAAGGAGAGAGAACTACTTCCTCTCCCCCATTTGCCAGTTCTACTTAAGCTTTACATCAGGAGACTTGCCTGGAAAAATATACATTTCTGCAGTGCTTAGTAAAAGCTTAATGAAGCTCAACTGAGTAAAAAGAAGACCAAAAAAAAGGAAAAAAAAACCCCAAGCACTCCTTGAATTTCCAAGTCCACAAGACAATGTTTCAGCATGACTTTAATTATAAGCTTTTTCAGGCAGATAAAAAAGTAATTTTATGCAAATATGCTGGAAAAGATAGGCTTCCCCAGGACAAATCTGAATGTGAAGATGTTGTTTCAGAGTCAGTAGTGCTAGGGCTGCATATGAAAACACCTTTCAGTTCAGACATTCACACAAAGCATCTTATTTTTCATAGACTACACAAAAATCATTTTTTGAGCTTACTGAAAGATGGCGGAGTTACCAATATGAATGAAAATACAGGCAATTCTTAAAACTTACCTTATAGCAAGCCAGCCCTTTATCAGCCATAAAGCGATAAAGTAGAAAATAGGCATGAACAACAGAGTACAGCTAGTGTTCTCTCCTTCAAACTACAGTCAAAGGCTATGTCACCCACTTCAATGCCAGCCACACAGATGCTCAGGCAGGATTTGATTATTTTAGTCATGTATTTGCCCAGCTTCACATCCCTGCCCCCATCTAACATCATATATCACAGCCGTGATACCTCAGAAAAAGGGACACAAGGCATGCTTCACTATTACATTGGCAACTGCCTGGCAAAGAAGCACCATACATGAAAGCAAGCATTTCTCTGCTGCATACAAATTACATGGGCCTTAGGGCACATAAGCCTGACTTGCCCAGTAATTCACGGTTACTCAATGGGTTGAACCAATTTACAAACAAGCATTAAAGAATGTAACAGCACGACTGGCTCCTCACTATGTGCTCATCTTAGTCTTACAAAAAACAATAGGCGACTGCAGTACAGTCTGAAATCATTTGAAAAACATCTTCCTCTGGAAGTCTATGCACTTGTTTTAATACATGTAAACACAGTCATAAAAGATTAAGTAGCTGTTTGACTGTGCCTCACTAAATAAAAGTGATTCCTATTCACAGACTAGGAAGACATCCCAGTTTTACCACTCATGTATTTGGGTTTTTTTGTCTGCTTTTCTTTTATGAAACAGAAAAACAAGGTCAGAGAAGCACCTATACGGATAAATTCAAAATTCAGTTGATACCAATGTCTGTAAGTGGATATTCAGGAACTGTGAAGAAGCAAGTTTTTCAAAAAGAGCACTTGCAAATAGAAGCTTTGAGAGAGAGAGGGCAGACAACCACTGAAGATAAGAATTCACTGGGGGAAGAAATAATGACCAAGGACATCACCTTTAGTCAACTCTTAGATCAATAAAGCGATTTTGAGAGGTCATCTGGTCCACCGCTGTTCCAAAGCAGGAAGATCTCCATATTTTGGTTGGGACTGGTTATATAGAACCTATTGAAAGCCTTTGGCAATAGAAGTGGAAAAGCCAAGGCAATCTACTCCAGTGCTTCAGAATCTTTAACGACAGGAAGATTTTTCTTCACAATAAACCTTAACCTAAACGTCCTTCCCCACTGCAATTTAACTTCATTATTACTTGCAATATCCATACTGGACATACAGAGCAATTGCCTCCCTCTTAATTTTTTTTGAGGGGTTTGTTGTTTGGGGTTTTTTTGAAATATTTACATAGTTCTATCTACTCTCATCCCTCTTCCTCTAGGCTAAACAAGTCCAATCTTTTAACCTTTCCTCATCGGTTGTGTTTCCAGACCTTGATCATTGTGTTGCTCTCCTCTGAATTCACCCCAGTTTAAGAAAAGAACTTGGTGCCACAGGAAATCAAAAACCTTCCAGTTCTGCACAGCCTCAGTGTACCCCTTCAGCTTTATAATGATATCTGAAGACAGATGGAATTTTTCCCACTGAAGGAATTACACTTGTTGCTTATTCCTACTACCAAGAGTTTATTTTCTCAATAGAAAAATAGTTAGGTTAATTCATGGAAATTACATCAATTATTCTCATACATCCCTACTCCCCACCTTCCACCTCCCTGCAAGCACAAATGATCATCCAGTAAAAAAAAAAAAACCACTGTGCAACTTCCCACGAATGAATTTAAATGAGTTACAAAGTTACTTTTGGAGAAACAACTGGTTCAGGGACACTGCATGTCAGTTATTGGGGGAGGGGGGAAAGCATACATATCAATCTTCACTTTCTTTTTTTTTAAATATAGTACAGTACAAACAGGAAAGTGTTAGCATCATCATGCAAAAACACTCTAATTATATTTAGCCAATTTAAATGCCTCAAGAAACAAAAGTCTTTGTCATACACCTCAGCACACCACATCAGAACATAGAATGAGGAATAGAGACTTAAAGACAACAAAAAATTATGTGAGAGAACAATTAAAGTGTCTTAAGGGAATAAATCCCACTTCAAGGTACTCAGACTCACATTCTTAAATGCATTAGGTACTTCTGAGGGGTTGGGGGTGAAGTCTAGAGCTACCTCCCAAAGTAAATTATTTGCAATAACAAGACAAATAGCAAATTCCTAACTGTATTACTCAACTCTCACTCTTTCCCCACTTTATATCTTAAGATAAATGTTATAAACTTGACTGTTCCTTGCTGCTGCTTTCTCCTCAACTCCCCAAAAAGCGTCGCTTGCCAGAGTATACATGCATGCCCAGCCTTGCTCCCTGTATTTTTTTGATGTTTGGGGATTTCCAGGAGAAAGAGTTTTAACTTATGCTACATGCTTCTCATTCTGTTTCATTCTATGTGGCTTCTACAACCTCACAGGAAGCGTCCAAGATAATCAGACAGGCATCTTATGTTCAAACCTCTCATTTTAGTTGCAGCCTCATGACAGCGGGGGGGGGGAATCCCTAACCCCACCCATTAGAGTAGCTAAACCAATGCAAAATTCTAAGCATAGATAGATGCAAAATGGAGTTCAGTGCTCCCTTCTAAGTTGAGATCTAAAAAGCTTAGGGAAGTTCAAAACAAATATAGCAGAAAGAAAGGAGCACTGGCTGTACATTCTCGGGAAAACAGTTAATATGGCTGGCCTTGGTGAAGACATTTTCCCATATATACAGATAGGAATCACGATATTACTAGTTCTACCACTAGTGTTCTTAAAACTGGAAGAAGGATCATATTCATCCTCCCTCCTCCCCCAGAAAAAGTTATCTTTGTAACATTAAACAAACATAGTAAGGAAAGAATAAGAAGAGTTAACAGAACATGTATACATGTATTTGTTACCATAATGACTTCTCCACTATTTTGGTCCTGAAAACCTCCTCCTGGTCCAGGTTTACAGTGCAGTAGCAATCTCTCATCTTGTTTGGCCCCGGATACGTAGGAAGATTTTTGGCTTCGCCTAAAGACAAGAAAGTCAAAACCCAGAAGGATTACATATTAAACCGTTATCCATAAATTAGTCATCTATCAACTAAGGCAGTATCAGCAGCATGGCTAAAGCAAAGCATTATGTTGTATTTTTCTTCCCAAACGTGAGGTCTCTATTAAACATAGCAGCAGTATTCCGTCTGCAAGGCAGCAGCTCCTGACAGTCACTGGGTTTAGAGCTCAGCAGTAGCCAGAAACAACTGTTTGTTGCATCTGATTTATTCGCATATGTTTGGATGCCTACTGCTTCCTTGCAGCTTGTGTTTAGGTTTTCATCAGTCCTCCTGTAAGATAGTAGGAACACAACACATGGTAATAAAGCTTTCTGATACAGCCCATTCATTTTATCCTAAAGGCGTTACCAGCAAATGAGGACTGACCCCCAGCTCCACCACTACTCACAGATTTGGAGATGGAAAACAGTCACTTTAGTTACAACCAACAGTCTTACACCACATGCTGGACTTCAAAGCACTTTGAGGAGGTAATTAGCACTTATGAAGCTGCCTAAGGTCCTTGCACAAAGATACCATGCAAGTCATGAATATTCTTCATAATAAACATTTGTTTCAAAACTGCAACAACAAACATGTATGCATCCTATATTTAACTGGGGGGGACTGGGACTGACGAACTAAGGGTAACCAAGAGACTACAAAACATGAGAGTACGAAACAAGAATAAAACCACAGCCTTTCCTTCTATGTATTCATTAATAACCAAAGCTGAGCACTAAATTTCCTTGGCAGATTGATAAAATCAAAACTTTCAGACAGGATACTGGGCTCCTCATGGCTTCGCTAAAAGCATCTTAGCACTACACGGGTGAGTGATTTAGTTCTAAAGACAGAACTCTCAAAGAATGAGTAAATTTAAGTCTACAATGCACATGGTCTTATTTACCTTGACTCTTCCAGTACCCGGAGATTATTAGCACATACCATGGGAACTAGATCATTCTCTCCTGGTAAAAATACAAGGAATAAAACTAAAACTAAAAATAAATGCACAGACCAAGGGAACACAGGTTTGTTTGCCAGCAGAGAAGGGAACTCTAAATGACAGTACAAATATAACTTTTTATCAGATGCCTGCAGCTGAGCTTAAATGCACTTTACTAGACACATGCTTTCCCAGTCTCCAGCTCCCAAATAGCTTTATACTATTAACAGAATCATCTTGCTTCTTTCAACCCTGCCTTCAGTAAAGACATATTTTTTCCTTTCTGCAGATTTGTTCAACAGCACTCTGATGCATGTGCATCTAAATAGTGAAGGACTACAGCAAGGAAAGATTAAGCCAACCTGCATCCTTGGCTTTAAAGGAAAAGCATAAAGTGACACAGGACTCCGGATCTTCCTGTCTGTGATCTCTCTCTGGCACACTGGCTAACTGACTCATGACGTGCCCTTGGAAACACCACACAACCGTACTTCTCACAAACAGCCTATGGGTGATCGTACATGCGTATGTTTTCTAAAGCTGACCATAGAACATACAGAGGCATTGAAAACGGACATGAAAACATTGTTTCAGACAGTAATGCCTCACTTCAGAGTTCTTCTAAATAAGCTTGCTCTCAGGTCATCTGATGCAACTTGATACCATTCTCCGCACTTCCCTCAGAGTTGTGAGACATTGTATAAAAAAAAAAGCTGTCTCTGCTGTAATTCGAAGGTGTGACTGGAACCTCTGCTGGCATGCCCAATGTGGCTTTAAACTAAGCTGAAGCGTTAGTAATAGTTTAACTGCAGCAGCTCTAGCCAAAAATAATTGAGGATTATCGATGGCTTGCTCAGCCTGCATTGAAGTCTATCCTGCTCCAGTAAACCTTCAACTTTTACTCATTAGTCTGAATTCAAGCAAGTTACAAATCGATGTACCAGCTTCACACCAACCACAGTCTCTGTCACAGACTCAAGAGTGTGTCTGCTCTCCAAGACCCGAGCATACAAATTTCTCTTGTCTATTCTCACATTAAAGTCACATGAAACCAGCCTCTTTTCTGGATGACCGTGTAGAGTTCCCCTGAGAGACAGTGTGCGTGTCAACAGGAAATTTCAATAGCAGAACGATAAGCAAGTCTTCCTCTGGGGCTGGCACACTATTATTGGGGTTCTTCCAAGAGAACAGGACAAAAATTTTCAAGCTCAAAATTAAACTAAAAAAATACGCAGTCTCCCTTTTTCTGCACTCTTCCACTTCCTACTTCAACACAAACACAATCATACACATGAAACCAATTCCAGATTTTATGATCTTGATTCCCAGTTTTCCAATGTGCACAATATTCGCTTAAGCACTTCAAGTTAATACTTAGTCACGTCAGAGCACTCTGTAAGAACTGTATTTTGAAAACCCAGTTCTCCTCTTTGTTAAGAGTTACAGTAGAAAAGCCCACAACATTGAAACCTAAATACAATGCAAACAAAGACACCATTTAGCATCACTAGAAAATGACTGACTGCACAGTCTATACAAATTAATAGAGCAAATTAAAGCTCACCACCATCCCAGTATTAGAAAGTGACATGCAGAGGGAAGACAGAGGGAGAAGACATTTTACAGTAATTTCTTTCTTCAGACTGGAAAAAGGCCCTGAAAAGCCGATGAGACAAGAAAAAGGGATTAACTGACCAACCCAATATATTAATCATGTCACTGACTTGAGTAGGAGCTTACAAAAAACAAAAACAAAACAAAAAACAAACAAACAAAAAAATCCCCAAAAAATAGTTTCTTCCCAACATTGGCAGCAGCCAATGGCTGTTTAGATTCCTCCAGCAATGAGCAGTTGAGAAAGAAAAATTTGTCAAGCTTTCAAGCATAGCTGAAGACTCGGCTCTCTAGCCAGATATTTTATGTCAACAAATGCGTTCTGTTAAAGCTTCAGTTGCTCTTTAGATTCCTCCAAGACAAAAATGTTCCCTCTGTGGTACTGTTTTGCCATCTACAAGGAAGCTGAATAATTTGCTCAGTATTTTTTTGGTTCTACTACTGAAATAAAAAAAAGCAAGCCCAGAATACTTGATACAGCCATGCAACGTTTCTATATTCTCAACCAGAGCTGATGACATCATTTAATTTGGGCAAGAATTTCATCATTTAACCTATGTGTATGGAAGAGGCATCTTCACCAACTGTATTTTCAAGAGCCAGCTCTGCTTTTTTCTTTTTGCCCTCTTCATATTTGTTTAGTACCTGTATGATAGAGAATTTGGAGAGGGTTTGCAGAAAAAGGTCAATACACTCACCTTTAAAACCTTCAGTTTTTCCACTTCCGCTAAGAAGAAACAGAGTGTTTCTTAAGATATCTAATGTCTTGACAATTTAAAATACACAAGCACTTTGTTTTGGAGCATAAGGTTTCTATTTGGAGCCACAGTGGCAAAAAAACCAGTTCAAGTCTGCAATAGCTTTTCTTTCTATCCCTGCACTTCTAATATACATGGGTCCCAATTTAACTGTGTGATACACTCAACTTAGCACTAAGTACTTAAACCCTGCAAAGTTGATTTCAGCTATGGAAAAGTTATCATTAGGTATTTTGGTCAAGTCTTAAAAAATAAACTATACTCTGAATACCTCACTGGCTTGCTATCTTCTCCCCACGAATACTGGGTTACTACAGTTTAAAAATGGACTACTGTGCCAGCACAGACAGCTTAGCTTGAGCTAGGCACAAGGAACGCAACAGACTGAAAAAAAAGAAAGGAAAAAACTCAAAACCATATTAATCTTCCTTTTCCTTCCAATGTTATACGTTCCTGCCCTGGTGAGACACTGGCAATAAAAGACAAGCAAGAAAAAAGGGCCCTCCTGCATATATGGCAGAGAAGAGCACCGCTTAGATGCTTGGGAGCATAACTGGTAAGAACAAGAAAAACTAGGAATAAACAAATATATACGTATATGTGTACAGTTTCTTAAGGTCTGGCCACCTTAAATTTTTTGAAGCATCCAGTATTTTTAATTGAATTTAGATACTTGGCATTGTGTCATTATTGCTTTTGACATATTTCCCCAGGTGCAACTTTCTGAAAAGTGGAGAACATACGACAGCCAGGCATTATTTCTACCTTTTGGAACAAAATTTGCTGCTCCTGTGCTTCTAACTATCAGGTCACCAGCACATATCTGCCAAGCCAAGGTACATTAAGGAAGACTTTGTAATGTGTCAACAAGTTTAGCCTGCTGTCTTGTAGCAGCAACATACTTGATTTTATCAAGATGGCATGGGAGAATCATGTCCCAAACTATTTCAGAAAACAAACAAGCAAACAAAAACCTACCTCCCAAAAATAAACCCAATAAAAGCAGCAGAGCTTTCAATGCCACAGGATTTGACTTCAGGGAGCATGCTGAAAGACTTCAGCACAGAAATGAAATACCTAAAACCTGAAAAGGGCAACAATCCACTTTGTTTCTGCCACATTCAGGAAAACACTCTCCAAAGGATCTTGTAGGCAAGCATGTCAAGAACAAAAACAGAGCAGCTATGTATGTCAAGAATGAAAAGCTTCTCCTGTTCTCCCTTAAGCTCTCTATACCAACAGAGATGCTGGAATCTGAAAAAATTATCTCAAGTACTCCTTTCAAGTTTCCTTTCTTCTGAAAAAGCATTATTCCTTCAACATCCATAGATCAAGCAAACACAGAAAAGGGAAAATGTGCATACACACAGGGCTCCGATTCTCTATCACAGTTTATGCTTAAAAAGCTCTTCATGCACAAAACGCAGCATATACATAAAATATCAAGATGCCGTTAGGTCTATAATCAATACTTGAAGTAATTTTAATTGAAACAAAAATACAATACCACTCAATCTCAATTAAAACATGCAGAAATACCCAGAAGCACATTAACTTTTGTGCATATGCATGAATTTAAACTGAACAGAAACAGTAGCACTAATGTTCAATGTTGAGAAAGCAGTTTTGGGGTTTTTTGCAAGGTGTGCGTTTTGGGGGTGAGGTGGAGATAAGGGGAGCGGTATGGCTGCAATACCTCAAAAGGGATATATTGAAAAAGTAATCCCTTTTAATACTAAAATGGTCATAGTTAGGAAACTTCTATTCACATCAGAAACCAACTCTGTTATTAAACAGCCAGTGTGAAAATTATGTGAAATTAACATAATGTTTAAAAGCAGAATATAGAGGTACATTTGTCTATAACTCCTATATGTATATATACTGTGTGTACCTCTTAGAATGGAAAATTTCAATTCATTTTTGCCTTTCCAAATAGGAAAAAGCAATAAAACCAAAACAAACAAAACCAAAAACAAACAAACAAAAAAAAGTGAAGTTCCAAGAACATGTGTACCCAGCCTGCAACTATGGAGTTATGTAAGTAGCTTAGTGTTCTTGTGCACTTTTGTAGTAACCTAAAAACAATAAACACCTTCCAAGCAATATATGCAGTGTCAAAAATGTTGTCTTCCCTCCACCTATGTATACAGGTCACAGAGCCTAAAAATAAGAAAAATACATGAAATTCATAAATAGCTAATAAAAAAATAATATATTTAAAAGATAAGATTTCTTTTAAAACATGTGGCTAGAAACACTATTTGTCCAACAATTGTCCAACAATCTCTCTCTGTTTTTACCGTAGGTATTTATCTGTGCATACACACAGGCACACTTTGCTCTCATGGAGAGACAGATTGCGTTAGATTTCTAAACCAGGTCAAAAATAGCCATCTGTGAACAGATTTTGATCATCTGGAAAATGAGTTTTTTAGATGACCTCTTCTTAATTTAAGCCCTTGCCTGCCAGCCTCTTTCCACGTGAAATGATCATCACATTAGAAGACTCAGGGAAAGCACTTCCTCAACAAAACAATACTGACCACCTGGGCCTTAGTAACCACACCAGAGCAACTTGATACCACAGCTAGTGCTGCTTCAACAAGTAACCAGCAAGGAAACAAAGCACATTACATTAATTACAACTTTTTAGACAAGATCATCACATGGAAACCCTCCTGGCTTAGGGGTGATAAGCAGCATCAAACCCAAATCCTTTGGCAGTAAACTGAAGACCACCAGCAGCTGGTATCTCTGTGCCAAAAACTACTTACACCTACTCAGACCTAGTACTTCTAGTGGAGTTCTACTGCCTTCACAGCCTGGTGACAGAAACGTTTGGCATCCATTAAAATCCCTTCACCAGTACACGTGGTGCAATGCTACTAGGGAACCACCGAGATACTCACATGATTAAACTTATTCTATACCAGTTAGGGATTTTCATATAGACTTTCCTCTGATCTGAAACCTGTTCTGAGATAGCAAATGACAGGCCTTTCTATCAGCTGTATCAATAACTAAGCCTAATCAGCTACAGCCCCCATGGTGGAACAGGCTCAGAGGTATCACTCAGAATGACTAATAGCCAAATTCCCTCTTTCCTATATGCATGTGATCAGACATCCCAGTTCTCCTTTTGCAGCCCTGAAGGTCCAATAAACCATCCAAATACCTTGCTTTTACTGTTCTGGGCATAAAAGAAGCAGCTGGGGCTATTTTCATTGGAAAGCAATGAGAAGCTTCAGGCTGACAGCCTTACTTTTCTTGTAAGAGGCAACAAACACCGAAGAGGCTCAGAAGATCTTGTCATGATCTTAAGTATGTAAGTTCTCACAGCACAAGGGCTGTTAACCAAAACCCAGGGCTGAGAGGAAAGAGGTTTATGCAGCCAATTCTGAGAGTGCTGCTTGCAAAATTAAGATTTTAGTTTGTACAAGAGTAGAAGCATAATTCTCCTCAACTCATTAATGTAACTGGTTGTACGCTACTTGCCAATATCGTGGTCTAACAGCAGGAATCAAGTTTCTCTAAAGATTCCCTTAGGATGGTAACTTAATCCCACAAAATAAAAAATGTACAGTCCAGCTGCTTTTTAACAAGACTGAAGCTATTTTGTGTAAAAGGACACTTTGAAGAGATCATTTTGAAGTAGGATACTGCCAGGAAAGAGGTGTTCTCAAGGAGTTTTCATTGAAATTCAGTTTTCCTGTGGCACTCTGTCTTTAGTATTCTAAGTTTCTTGGTTGTGACTTTCTTGTATTTCTGCACAAAAACTGATGAATTAACCAAAACTGTCACCATCTGTGTGATACAATGTTAGACTAGCTCCTCATGCACTATTTTTCAATCCAGCTTATATGTTGAAGATGATACTTTGCATCATAACACTTATCCCACAGTTTCCCAGCTGCATTTGATAGAGGCTCTTGAAGCTTTTCCCTACCAGCTTCAGTAATGTAGGGACTGGCTACAGGTGGTCCTGTGTCTCTGAATTGTGACCTTCATTTAGATTAGTGGCTTGTGCATTTTTTGTAGGTTTTTTGTTGTTGTTTGAGGTGGTTTTGGGGGGTGGAGGGGTGGGTTAGTTTTTGGTTGTGTTTGGTGGCTTTTGTTTTTCAAAAAAGAAAATTCGCTTCCTGAAGTTATAAAAGACCTTCCCTCTGCAAAGTTTAAGTCACTGAACATCTGTTGTGGGAGGCCATGAGGGACAGAATTCAGGCTGTAGGAGGGGCAGAGTAGCTGAGAAGTAATTTTAAACAGGCTATTCCATCATGGAGCTGCACTAGGCAAACAGTAAGCAATTTCAGTTATTTTTAGGAGAACAGTATGAGACAGGAAATACAAGCAAATGATTTACAACATCAAACGAGACATGACCAAAATTCAACAACTCAACCACTCTCTTTTGAGAGTTTTTGTACTTCAGGATGAGTTAAGATAGTTGCTTTATAGTAAGAAGCCTAGTCGTGGCTAAAGAACAGAAGTAATATTCTCAAAAACATCAGCATCAGCAAAAAGAAGTTTCTGTGAAAATAAGTATCTGTTTTCACCTACCTTCATTTACATTATTCACACACAAAACCAAAAGCCATGTGACCAAAACAATACAATTTCTATCTAAGTATGTCCCTTTTTATTTTTTTTAGTGTAGACCAAAAAGCTATAGCTGTGTGGAAAAAACCCACAAACAATGAGAAAGGAATGATGCCCTCTCTCTTCTAGGACATCAATCACTTCTATCACGACAAGTGACACTAAAAACTTTTACAGTAACATCAAAAATACAAATCTGCCAAAGGTTGTGTTTTGCTTAGATTAAAAACTAGTAACGAAAAGAGCGACTGCAAAAAAGTTGAAGCTTTACCGGCAACATTAAGAAACCATAACTGTTTCCTCTAATGATTCTGTTGTCCACAACTGCTCTTGCTTTAGCATTACTTACCTAGAAATATCTTCACCAATCAGAGTTTCACAGGATCAAGTTTAAATCAAGCGCAGTTGGCCCTTTGGCCCCACAGTGTTCAAAATCAAAATAAAACCTAGTTGTCCAGAAACACAGTGACTCAGAGCACAGCAGTTCAAGGCAATCTTGAAAACCACCTAAGATTTAGGAATTAACTGAGCAAAGAGTGTCTTCCTCCGTATTCAGAGCACTCTTCCTATTTCAAAATTAATCATAAGGGAGAGAAAAAGGTATTGAAATCTCCCCAATTTGCTTTACTTATTTGCCTCTCTTCAGAAACAGTGAAAACAGGTACTTTCCTGCAAAAAGACTGAATTCATTTTTCCATTTAAATATCCAAACTCAGAAACATCCTCCTTCAAACTTGCAGTAATTAGCAGCTTCCCTTAAACCCAGTAACAGGCAAGACTACAACTACCTCATAGTTGACATGGTCTTGATATTTCATTAGCTCACATATTCTGCGTGTGTTCATTCATACACAGAAAGCTGTGTAAGGAACAATGTGATAGGAAAACCTTTATTTTAAGAAAAGCGCGATCATAACCAGTTCTCAGACTTTGTGCTTATAGATGGTTTTTGAATGAAAACATTAATTTAAGGAAAGTCATAACCTTCTAGTTGCAGTCTTAGGCGGCTGAAAAATGCTATATTGCAAAGACGCCTCTGCACTGAACAGAATGCTCAGATTAGGACACAACTGAAATCACCCACAATATTCATTTTGCTTTAGTTACTGGATCTTCATCTACAAAGCACCTTTTTCAGTAGAGTAAAACAAAAAGCCCACTTGGTCATTCCTAAAGTTTGTGCCTTATATGATCTACAGGTGACTTTTCCATGCAGGTAGACTTTCAAAGCATTTTAAAATATCTCAAAAGAAAGATTTATTTCACTGTTGAATAGCCAGTATTGCACAGAGGCATGCTGACAACACGCAAGATTTTACAGAAATGCTGCCAATTTCTTGTTGCTAGTTTGTAGTCGCATTAATCAAAACCAAGAGCATCTCCCCTTACAACATTTCAAGATGCTTAGAAGTATTTGAGTGTGACTAACAAAGCAATCACTTGCCAGTTTGCAGTGCTGTGCAATTAAACTCTTAAGACCGCAAACGAGCAAGGATACACTGCAACTGATTTTCCTGCTTGACAAACCTGATCTCCTTCTACAAGATGACCCGCCTAATGGATGAGGGAAAGGCTGTGAATGTTGCCTACCTAGACTTGAGTAAAGCCTTTAACACCATTTCCCACAGCATTCTCCT
>JAVJGI010000014.1:65318022-65335363 GCA_035590275.1 Ibycter americanus
GGGAGGCGGGGAGAAAAGAGACAGGAAATATAAGAACATTACACTAATAGTTCTCTTCTGCTAATCAACAGAATAGTGCTGACATGATGTAAGGGTAGGCTTGCCACAGCCTGGAGAGAAGTAAGAACGTGCACCAGAAACTTAAAAATCGGACATGGTTTTTAAACCACAGAAAAAGGGAAGAAGAATAAATCACTAAAAAAGTCATAGAATGAGAGTAAGATATTAGCCAAAATACATGGATGAATAAAGGGACAAAACACAGCTGCAAAAGGTTAAAGAGGCTTCAAGAGAATTTACTTTCTTTCCATCCCCGCAGTCCAACTAGCAATTAGTTATATACTGTAGCAATAGCTACCTAATACCTAGTGCCTCCCACACACTCGTTATCCACAAAGAGCTGTGGAAATACATGCCTTCCAATGTAAGTCACAGTGACTTCAAGAATCACAATGGGGGGTTGTCTCCCCTAGAATACAGGATGCATTTTATTGCCACAGTTAGTGTTACAAAACATGCAGCACTCTTTTCTGTTATTGCATCTGCACTTCCTCTTTTCAACCTTTAGGATTCCCACCATGGCTACCCCAGGATCAGGAACTGCATAAGATTTTATGAGATAAAGGTTAGCCCAGATAAGATCTTACCAAAACATCAGTGGTGCCAGGGAGAGCCCTGAGCACCACCTCTCCCCCATCCCTCAGGGGTCTGAAGGCCTCAAGGCCAGCTGTGAAATGGTGCAGCTATGTAAGCTCAGATCAGGCTGCTGGGAAGAGAGCTGTGTGACAAAAGCACTGGAGGAAAACTCGCTAGGCTCCTTTCTCCACTTTGGAGCTGCATTCCAGCTCAGACACCTGCCCTTAGATCTTGCCAGAGCTATGTATCAGGTTTGTCTTTACCTATCCTCACCCTGAATTGGTGACTTAATTTCCTGGTGTTACCTTGGACATACCCATCACTACAGACTTGTCTGGTGGTCACCAGGATGTTGATTGACTCTGGGTAACATCATGGACCTGCTCTACTCTTGTTTGGCTACCATAGGCCTCCCTGCTTTGTTGGTGAGATCATTGCCCTGCCTGCTTTGCTGTCACACTCAGCTTCCAGCTTGCGTTTCTTTACCAAGTAATCCACTTTGTGCTCCGTGACAAGTGGGACAGGATAGCCTCATGGCTTAACAGAGCCACAGTAAATTCATCTTTTGCTCAGGCAGTTCTACTCTTAGTAAAACACCTCCCTACACCACCAGGGCACTAGGAGTTCTGTTACAAAAGTCACAAGGACCACTGGAGTATTTAAGTAATCACTGCTATCCAGAACAGAGCTACACTTGTCAAGGGTAAGCAAAACGTTGTATTTGAAACATAAGTGACCAGCAGCTCTTCAGAAAGGTAAGCAGCTAGAATACAAAATGGGATTTATTATTAAGGCTATAGCAGACTTCTCTACATTGTTTGGACTCCAAGCAACTAGAACAGAAGTTATTGCACAAAACGATGCTCTGCACCAGGACTGGGACCTTTACATAGCATTGCAATGATACAAATTCCATTACTGCCAGCTTACAGAAAGGCAAAAACTGGTGTTAAACCCTGCAGAAGAATGGGAAGAGCCTGAACATGCTCTGCTGGGGAGGGGCAGGGGGAGGAGGGATACACAGGGGAGAAGAAAAGGGAAAGCAACAATTTAGTACCAGTTTCTTAATAATAGCTTCCTCCTTAGTCTCTATTCTCCAGATCCAAATAGTCACTGAAACTGCTTTCTGCTAAACTCTTTCTACTTCCCTCAAGTGTTGCAGCTAAAACAGCTTACATCAACTCAGAGAAGTCTGCTTGTCTTGCAGATGTCCAAATATTAAAATAAAGTATTAGGCAGCCCTTGGCTTTAGAATAGGAACTTAAACAATTAAAACAAAGTCCCTAAAAATCCCAGAAAATAGGTATTTTCTGGTCCTGTAAGAGCTGTTTGCTCTGGTATTGCATTTCATTTCCCCAGTACAGGATATGTCAGACAGAACTTTCACTGCAAGAGCCCTACTGTGTCCAGGAGGACACAGAAGGCATTTGACTCAAAGTGCAGATTGACAAGAACAGGATCTCGAAAGGAAGGAAACAAGACTTGGCTACGCAGAGAAACAAAATCCTGCTTGTTCTCCTCTGTCCCTTCCCCTAGCAGGGCTCTCTCACCACCCTGGGCACTGCTTAACCAAAGCCAGTCAATTCCATTTCTACATACAGCTGGGAGTTGCCTGTGACACACCTGCTCTATATGTCTCAGCAGGGGGAAGGGACATTGTGAATGAAGTAAGCATGAAGAAAGAAGTCTGCCACAGTCGAGTAACAGTGCCCAGTGTGCTATTCAGATCTGAGATCCTTGCCATTTCTACAAAATTGCCTTCAAGAAAAATCTAGGATTAGACTCAAATTGGCACCATGGTAGATCTCCTTTTCCTACTCTTTCCCCCACTTGAAAGTCAGCTCTGCCTCAGAAAAGGCTGGAAGATAACTCAAATAATTCCATCGTATGGCAAGGAATGCAGTGAAAGAGCTCATCAACAGTGCTAGAGCAGGTTTTGAACTGAACGTATATGCAGTAAGTATTCCACTACAGGGACAGAACACAAAGTAACTGTTCATTACACAAGTACCACCCATCCCATGGATTGAAAGCAGCACAGTGTTTTCCTTCTATAAGTATATATTCCTGTAGTGTGGCAAATTTTGTGGACACAAAGGGATCAGATCAAGGTTACAATGGACAATACTCATGACGGTAACCTTCAATTTCAAGTGTTTGACTCTAGAAGCTCACCAGTGCTTAGTAGATGCAGGGGTAGACAGTGCAAGCCTTCTAGATACTCATTCCAGCTGCTAGGAAAGTGAACAAAGACTTAACGTCTGACACCATAACATCACAGTGAGACCAGTACCCAGGCTGTCCTACAGGCAGAACAGCAGCTATGCGTTTCAGTGACTTTCCTAAATCACAGAATGGTTTGGGTTGGAAGAAATCACCTAGTTCCAAGCCCCCTGCCACGGGCAGGGACACTTTCCACTTGACCAGGTTGCTCAAAGCCACATCCAACCTGTCCTTAACACTTTCAGGGATGAAGCATCCACCACTTCTCTGGGCAACCTGTTCCAGTCTCTCACCACCCTCACAGTAAAGAATTTCTTCCCAACATCTAATCTAAACCTACCCTCATTCAGTTTAAAGCCATTACTCCTTGTCCTAACACTACATCAGACTGTCTTTCAAATAATTAGTATAAAACCTCATTTATCATTAAGGTTAATTAGACAATTAATGCACTGAAAAAATTACACCTGAGACTATACAATGAACTAAGTGGGCCAGGTCAAACTTACTGTCTATAGTCTTGAAGGTTTGGGGCTGAACCATCCAATCTGGATTATCACAAGAGTACAAATCAACAGCAACATGATTACACTGTCTATGGCTAAGCCGTAACTGTTGATATAATTCTGAATACCGGGCATAACTAAAGACCTTTTAGAGGCACCATTAATATCACAGAAGACTTACAGCAGCATCCTCTTGAGTTAGTTTTAATTTACAAAAGCCTCAACTTCCTTCCCTTTCTCCCCCAAAAGCTCTCAATTGCAGCCTTACAACAGGTTTTACAGTACTCCACATCAACAGCCAAGTAAGTGCTCCACTCCTCAAAGAAATACTTAAGCATACTCTTGATAATAAGCTATTTTGGTCCAACAATTTTACTTTAATGTCTGTTAAAAAAACACAAAACTCAAATCCTGATTAAAATAAAGCCAATCCATTGGCTCAAAATGGTGTTTTGAAGCTTTATATTGTCATCACCTTCATCCTATGCTGGCCTGTTTTAGTGTTAATCTCATGTTCTCCAAAGAAAGAACTGCAAAGGGAAAAAAATCTAGCATGCACTAGCTGGGCTACAGCTCATCCTTCCCACACCCTGCTCCCCCTGCAGCTATGAAGGCTCAGCACTCCAGCACAGATGGTTTTGAGTGTACCATAGGGGACAGAGAAGCAACAAACACCTTGTCAGGGGCTACTAGCCAACATGAACAGACTGGTTTTCCTCTTAAAGGGTGTCTGCAAAAGGTGAGCTACATAGATCCCACATGTGATTTTCTAAATGTGTTCCCTGTAGGACACTCTTTTCCCTGCCATGCCCACCTTAGTGACTACACAAATTCTAAGTTTGGGGGAAAATTATTCAGAGGGTAAGACACCAAAAAAAAAAAGAGAAGCGTGCATCCATGTCAAACACAGTGATAAAAAGAAATACCAAATAAATGCACAACACCTGCACTAGGATCAAAAACGCTCCACTGTGCTTTGCTTCTGTCCAAGCCCAACCTGACCAAGACAAATATCCCCAATTCTCTCCCCTACAGCCCAATACCATAGAACATATGTATACTGCAAAATACATTAGCACATTTGTCATGACATTAAAGACCAAATGCTTTACCTAGGATACCACAAAAGCACCAATATATCACTACCACTGCCTCCTCCAAAAGCACAACAGGGACAACTTCCCACCTTTAAAGCATAGCTGCAAGGTCCTGCCTTGCAACTGACTCCATACTCTGAAGGGAGTGCATGGAAGCTCCTGTCCCCATTTCACATGCTGAGTTCTGTAGAGCAAAAAGGGATCCGACCTTGCCCAGTACCCAGCATTTCATCCAGGCAAGTCACTTCACAAGTAGTGGGTTTTTTGGATCACATTCTGAAGTACCTAGTTAACCCCACGAAGGACAAGAGGAGTTTTTGGTATACCTGCAGCCTGGCACTAATTCACAGACATGTAAGCTCTTATTTGGTTCTAAGCCCTTGACAGATAAGATATTCATGCACGACCCCATCTCTTTCTGCCACTGTGCATGATCTGTTAAGCACAGGATATGCTCCTACTTGGCTCCCAATGCAGTGCACACAGTACTACTGAAATAGGGATGTCATCACAAGCATTTGGTACTTCTGGTTATTGCCAAAATCAAACAGCCACCATACAAAAAAGAAGAAAAAAAAAAGACACGGAGTTTGGCATGGTACAACTATATCTGTGTAAGATTTCATGGGACCAGGAGAAAAACACACTTTCCATTCCAGAGATTCAATCTGCACAAGAAAGTAAAGGCCATATTCAAGAGCATGAAATACAAGTTACCTGCAGGACTAGATTACCAATTCCCATCACCAGAAGCAGGGCATCAGCATACCAAAAATTTGCGGGTGCTACCAGGAAACTCTAATAATGACAAAATTTCCCTCTAGACTATTACAGAGATTGGTTACATTAAATACTGGAGCTGACTTTAAAAGTCATTCAGTTAATATTTTTTTTACTTTCAAACACACAACTTTCTGGAACATTGTCACAGAAGCAGGTGTCAAAACACACTAATTATCAGCTTGTTAGAGCTTCACTTTTACTGAAGTTATTTTGCTCTATTGCAACATCCCAAATTCCCCCGGGCACTTTTTATTCCCTGTCAAAAACTTCTGCCTCACCACTCAAAAACAGACAGTCCAGAGTATTGGTCTGAATAAAAATTAGCTGTCTTTTTTTCCTCTATCTCAGGCAATTTTGCTTAGCAGGTCTAAAAAATAAAAAGCCACAGGGAAGTAAGGAGAGAATAAGTATACTGCTTAAACTATCTTGAAATCTAGTTCCTTCCAACACTAACATGTAACACCAATTTCCTGAAGTCCACTGCAGACACCACCCCAGAGAGTACACAGGCTGTCTCTACGGTTCAGGATGGGAGGGAAGAGGCATAAACAGTTCCCCCAGCTTTAGTCAGGGGTGGATTTCTGACCACTGACCACAATCCCCTTTCTTCTCTGAAGCCCTAATAGCCTAAGTCTATTCTGCAGCAACTACCTGGACCTCCTGTCTTAAAGTATCATACACTGCTAGTGTGAACTCTGGTGTTCACACTGGTCAAGCAGAACCACACAAGGGTTGCTGGCTGGCAGCATGCAGCAAAATTAACTACATGGAACAATCTACAAACACAGAGTAAGACTAATACTTACAGAAGTAAGAGTGGTGTTGGTCAACTCCTACCTTACATGTGGGGAAAGAGATGCTAACAGTGCACGAATGTGCTTCTTCAGGTATCTTAAAAACTTGACATTTTAATATTATGCAACACCAGCCAAGGTCCCAGACATCAAACATCTACACTACCAAATGCAACTCCAAATTTCCAAAGAGGAACAGACCAGAGAACACTTACAGAAATAGCTGATGCGTTCCTTCTGCTTACCTACTGGGGAATACTTTACACAAAAGTCAGAACTTAACCATTACATTCACAGAGGCAAAATGCAACTCCTCCTGATCTCAGGAAGTGAACTAGGCTAATGTCCCAGTGCTGCAGGGAAATACGGTCTGAAGGAGGTCTCTAGGACCAGACTTAGCCTAGGCTAGTAAGAATTTGCATAGATCAAGGACCTTACTGACTAGTCAATGCAGGGCACAAAACTGATGGGAGCACAGCTCCTCTCTGACTTGAGCAGAGCAGGTGCAGGTTTTCTAGGACCTTTACTGCCTCCTGAAACAGAGCACAATACAGCCTTAAAGTACCAATTATCACCTATAGAGCAAAATAAATTTAAAAAAAAAAAAAAAAAAAAAGTTTTACCCAAATCTCAGCCACACTGAGCAGTACTGTTACTTTTATGTAAGTGCACAGGACGCCAGAACCTTAAAACAAACAAACAAAAAAGTGTGCTAACTTATACTGCACCCCACCCATGTGATCTGCTGACAGATTTCAGGTAACTGCTGGAGTTTCACAGTTCTGCCACTATTTTTACATACCTTGTGGGAAACAAGTAGCACTTCCACTAGTTTCATTATAACACTTGGAATAAATATAATGTGCAACTATCCATATGTACAACCCTTTTAATGTAATCAATTATACAGCTTCTGTTAGGGACATCTGAAAAAGTCAAAAGAAGATAAGCAACTGCAATGAGCAGATCTGAAAATCTGATATGTAGACGAGTGACAGGTCTCAGTGCTAGCATTTCTTGCTTTTCTCTACTAAACTGCATTAAGAGACAGCTAAAAATAAGATCAATTTCCCCAATATTAAGTTCTCCATGAAAGCAAATGCTGCCATTTCAAGAGATATTCCACAATTTTAAAAAATGGAAGGGGAAACAGCTAGCGCATTTATAAAGAGAAGAAGCAATGTTTATAACGCTAGCCTCACCTTAATAGCAGGTATTTTGTGAAGAAGCCTTTGAACATGTATTGTACCACTACAGGTCTTTCATGACTACAGATAACACGTAGAGAGCAAAGCTGCTGTTTCAGAGATCGTACTCAGAGCTGGCAAATGACAACAACAGAAGACCTAGCCACTGGACTGTGAAGAACTTTTCTTTGTTCTGGAAAACTTGGGCCAGCCACTCACACACTTAAGTATTCTTAAAAGTACGATTTCTTCAGAAGATTTGTTCATAGAACAAAACACCATCTTGCAAAACATAAGAGTAATTCAATTAGACCGCTGCATCCCCCCTCTTTTGTAGTGACTATTAGGGGTCTGCAACAATGCAATCCCAACTAGTAAATCTAACTCACACATTTGCTGGTTTGGAGGAAATGGATTGTTTTTGTCTTAGACACACACAACAGTCACATTTTGTCATACTGTCAGAGCTCAATTTTCCAAGGTTGTGTTCATGTGTTCTGTAGCAGTGACCCGCTTTTCAAACCAGAATCTAAAAGCAACTGTAGGATGTCACACCCAGTGTCTCCTGCAAAAGTGAACTAATTTTCCATTACAAACTGGTGATTGTTCCTGGGCAGAGGGAGGAGGGAGAGAAAGAAAGACTAAGAAAGGGAGCTTTTATACTATCTACCAGATTTTTCTTCTCTTTCTACCACCCTCCTTCCTACAATTCTACAAGCTGAATGACTGCCAGAAAAATCAATGGAACTATTTTTCATTGAAATATCAAAACAAAATCTCTGAGAAGTTTCATGATACAGTTCAATTACATTGTTAAACACAAGGAACATATAACCACCTGTAAGAACTCATTAGATGCTTTAAAACACACATCTTAGAGGATACCAACAGAAACAGCTTTCAGAATGCCGCACTGTAGTAGTGAATGGAACAGGAAATGAGGAACAAAGAAAGGAATTTCATAGATTCCAGATGTACTCTAACACCAGCTGGGAAATACAAGCAAGAATCAACTAAAGCCTTGTAAAAGGCTACCACTAACTGTTTTCTTCTAGAGTTCTTGAACAAAACTAAGTAGCTGTAAACAATTTGTAAATAGAAATATTTTTAGAAGAAATTGGAAACAGAAGTAAAAATAAACTTCTTCCCCTCTCTCCTATTTTTAAGGAGTTTAAAACCCAGCCATCAGTGCATCTGTTCTTTGGAGCTACTTTTTTAAATACAAGAACCCTGTATAAGCAGTCATAACAGAAGCACAACTGTAAATAAAGTATTTCAAGTTGTCAATGTTTCTATACTTGGAATATTAAAGCTGAATGAAACTTGAAAGCAAGGAAAATCAAAAACAGTAAAGTCGATCTATACAACACATCTTCTGTGTAACTGGAATTGAATGGGAATTTAAACTCGTAAATTGCTAAAAAACAAGTTATCAGTCACTAAAGAACTTTGTTGTTCCTACAGCTATAAATTAAAAGATATTATCCACTTTAGGTTAAAAGCCCTGAAAACAGAACTCATTCACAAGTTCAAATACCCTTCTGCTCCCTGTGTAACCCAATGTTCCCAACATTTTACGTACCCTTTATGAAACACAAACTCAGATCTTTCAACACAAACTTCTTTTAAATGGATTTTGAAATCTCTGAGTAAGAAGTTCAGTGACAAACAAGCAAGTATGTTTCCTTCTAAGGTGTAAAAAATGAAAAGAAACCTTAAGCATGCATCTTACAGAGCACAGACCTGCATAAATAAAGAATTCCCCCTCCTTCCATCATTGCAGAAACAGGTGTTCTTCCCAACTTCAAGGCTTTTCATGAATTTGTTGCATAGGGCAGAACTGAGATGCTTCATCTCATGTTCATCCACCTACTACCAGCTTATAAAAGTAAAGTACATTAATATTTATGCAAATTAAACACTGCATCAAATGCTACCTGTTAAGCTTACCAGAGTCATTCATAAATAAGTGAAGCACTCTCCTTCTTACCATCACATTACAGTAATCCATTTTAGTTAATGGCAATGCAGTCACACAGCTACACACCCCAGCAGACAGGGAACAGTAAGATTCAGCTATCAGGCTAATGAACTGATCTTCATTTTGCCTCAGTGCTCCCTGAGAAGTAATAACAAGCAAACGCAGGAGTATCTGGTCAGGTAGAAAAAGGATAAGACTGCTGAAGTCTGGAAGGAAGACTGAAGAGCAGACCTCAATCTCAGAAGTTAGGCAAGTCAGACCAGACTGTAAGTCTTCAATATTTGTGTTCCTTCCTCAACAGACCTCAAAAATACAGATACACTATATTTTTTCCCCCTTTCAGACAGAAAAGGGGGAAGAAAACCTCAAAGACCTCAAACTTTCCACTGAGTATTTAAAGGTGTTTTACACTTGGCAACACTCCATGAAAAATTTCGAGAAATGAAAAAAAGGAAAAAAAATTTCAATTCTTCATCATTTTGAAGCTTCACATCTCTTTTTGCAAAACTTTCACCCAGAAGGTCTTCTATAGGAGGAAAACAACATGTGAAGTTTCAGGGAAGTTGTTTTCCCTTGGTAGAGGTTAGGATGGGAGAGGAAGGAAGTTAGATTTGTTTTTATTCCAAAACAAAGCTTTTAGCTGGATCCTAGATTCAGTCACCAGTCCACTATGCTGAAGAAATCAAACAGACACTGCCAAAGAACAGATACTTCATAAGGTTTAAAAAATGTTACTAAAAACATAAGGTGAAAAAAGTGATTCAGAATGTGCAAGTCTATGATCATCTTTTCAGTTTAATAAAATATAACCTGTTATTAACTCCAAGCGTATCTCAAGCTTCTCCTTGATTTAACCACAAAACAAGTAAAACTCTGGTACTAGAAGGTTTAAAAACAGAAGTTTAAGACATACTAGTGCGTGTTTTAACCATTAATATACACCTTAGGTGACTTGCTCCCCAGATGCATTAATAGTCCACTGGTACACACAAACACTCATTTAGAATACGTTCATGTAGAACATATCTGACTGAACATTTGGTAGTCTGAAATAACTATAAATAATATAACTGTCTCATATTTACATCTCTTATAGTATTCAGCAAAGACTGCAATCCTCCATCTTTATTCTAGGCTTCTTGCTCTCACAAGGGGAAACTAAGATTTTTTTCTCCAAACCCACCAGTTTGCGCAGCGAATTATAACAACATAAGAGGTATTAACAACTCCTTAACAACTCCAAGTGGGATTTTGCCTCATCCTCACCCCCACTCTCTCCAAGAGAAAAATTGCTACACAAGCTACTCAAAGACTTAATTCAGCTCTCACCAAAGTGTAACTACTGGCTTCAACAGAATTATTCACAATTTACAATCCTGTAATGTAGATCAGTCCGTCCTTCATCAGTCAGAGACTAAGAAAGGAGAGAAGGAATACCTGAAGGTCCATTTGCAGTCTATAGTGTTTATCTGCTCTAAGAATTTTAATTTGATATATACAATCAAAGATATTTTAGCAAGTTTTTTAAAATTTTCTGATTAAAATTTTATTTAATAATTTATTTAAATGTATTTAAATTTAAATTAATTTAAATTTTCTAATCTTGCCGTAGACAACACCCTTTAGTGTTTACATGAGAAGGTTTTCCTTAAAAGGGAGCATCAGCGCAATAAATGGCTTCCTATGATAACTGCATTTGACAGCATATCTGCGTAAGCAGAAATCTTGCCATGATGCAAAGAAAGGGGAGGGAGGGTTCTGTTTAAGCATAAACATGACCATCAACATTGGGTGCCCAGCTTTAGAAGACAAGTGTGTGATGGAAAAGCAGGGCAGCACCTGCTTAATACCAACGAAACCATCAAAACTTTCATAAAGCAGCTAAGGCCCCTGAACTGAATGTGGGATGCAAGTAGTTCTCAGGTGGAAGGTCAGAGATATAGATCCATCAGTTTGTCAAGATTACCCTCTTGGTGGTCTCACTGGAGTTTTAACATTTGTTCTCCAGAGCAGCTGACCAAGCCAATACGTATCAGAGGCTAACAAATACAGCATCATCAAGAAAACATGTGCTATGGGAGTGGACTGAAGTGTAGGAAGTTTCACGCAGTCTCCTGACGCTGCCACTATACAGACATGAAAGCAGGGGATGCACCTGCTGTCCCCTCCATCTGATTTCCCACACACACAGTCAAGCTCCTGATACTTGTCCAGAGACAGCTCTGACATTCACTTGAGTGCACAGATTCAGCTCACTGAAATGGAAGAAAACTAAACTCAACAAAAAAATAAGTTGCACTCTTTAGGCCTGCTTTGCAAATTGAATTGGATGTTTGTTTTTGTTGTTTTTTTTTTTAGCAGAGGAGCATCAGTCAACAGCAGGTGTGCTTGGGGTGGGCAGTGCAAGAGTGTTTCATAACTAGGAACAAGATGAGTAGGGAAGGGGAAAAGCAAGACCTGCCTGAATTTTAGCAGCAACAAGCTACTCATTTGAGTTAGCATATCATGATGCCGTGCCTTGAACTGCACCTACGAGAGTAGAATCAGAAAGCAATGTGTGAAACATGGAGAACAGCATCAGGCAGAACAGATACAAGAACACAGGAAGAGAAGCTAATATTGGGATCTACCTAACCCAGTAATTTCAGAAACAGACATTTGTTTTCAACTAATAATAATAAACAAACCTAAAAATTTAAAAAAAAAAAAAAAAAAAACCACACACAAAAAAGTCAATGCATCTGAAGAGCAATTCAATGCAATGAAAAGTTTTCAAAAGCGTTTTTTGGAAAACTGCAAAGCTAAGATATCCAGCACTTACATAACATCTTCATGTAACAGCATTTGGTACTTTGACCAGCAGATAATCACCTCAATGAGAAGACAAGAAAACACTATTAGCTCTCATGAGAGAGATTAGAGAACACTTTTTCCAATTGTACTAATTCCAAAAAGAGAACAAAAAAACTCTAGATTTGCTTCCTGACATCAGAGGCTCTGAGCAGGTCTGTTTAATGGTTTCACTCCTGTGAATTTACCTCTACACACTCTAAACACCAAGTCACACTGGCTTCTACTCTTATATATGAATCATTTTTTACTTAAAAGAAAGTTAAGTTATGGATAATTTGATGTCAGGCTGGCAGCCCCAAACACAAGTATCTTGCATTTCAGGTTAGTTTCCTTCTCTCACCTGCAGAAACTATGCTTTGGTCCCCATTTTGCTCCAGCCATGGCTGTTCCTGACAGTCCATGAACAGTCACAGCACTCCTCTAGAAATAGCACTGGTCCCAGATCTTTTCCATTCAGCACACTGAATACAAGTCAGTCAGAACACAACCACCACCACATTTAGCAGAGTTTGAAATATCGAACCAGCGGTAAAAAATCTGCATAATCTATTCTGCATCCTCCAGAGTCTGTCAGCCTCAAGCCTTAAATAGCATTGCAGTCAATCAATAACAACACAGGCTGCCACTTTATTTTAGCTACGAAACATCAGTTTAAGCTGTACTTGTTAACTTTTTAATGTGCAGAAATGATCTTGAGAAGTCTTGAATATATTCAGGGTGAGATGCAAATAACTTTTCTTCCTTTCTTTACTTGCTGTTTCACTAACTTTGAAACACTAGAAAAATCATTGTTATCTTTATAAAAAATATTTTACATTTTCTAAATAATGATTTTCTAAGAGATATACACACACACACACACACCCCTATATATAGATAGGTACTCAGGAAAAATTCTCTCATTCTAAAAATACCTATTCAACAACCTTATGCCCCATTTAAATGGGGATAAATCCTTTTACAGTATTATGCAGTGAGCATATTTAGTTGTACTTACTTCTACAAGCAACCACTTAAGACACGGCACTAAATCCCAACAGATGACATTAAAAGGGACACCTTCTCAAGGCAAAGTGGATTTCCCTGATCAACCTTAGGATTATTAGACTTCAGGGAGGCCCTAAGTTTGTCAGAGACAAGATAGTTCCTCTTTAACCTTACAGAAATGCAAAGAGGCATCTCTCAAACATTTATTGCATATCAAGTTTAATAGTGGAAGGGTAGTAGATACCTTCTCTTGGCTACTGACCTGCTTAAACACTAGTATACTAGCACTTAAGCAAATACTCTGCCTGACTTCACCCAAGACTCTCAGTTTCCCAAAGAAAAATTCAGTTGCTTTCACAATGTCTTAAACTACACAGCTCTGCATGAATTAATAAAGAAGGCACAGCAAAATTAAGAGTCAGAGAGAAAGTACAGTCTACAGACCAACAATCCTCATCTGGTCAACTGGACTGTCACAACATAAACAAGGTTTTTGAGTTCTCAGAAAATGGTGAATTTACCCTTTGAATGAGTAGAGCACCAACTCACACCAGGTAGTAGCCAACCTTCATCACAAACATTTCACAGCTTCATGCTTCTGATCACACTTAGTGCCAAGGAGAGACTATGCTGCCAGAAGTCCCACATTTTAGATGTGATTATAACCTCAACACTTGTGACCACAAAAGGTCCATCCCTACCCTTTTCTAAAGATGGTAAAAGAGCTTTAGAAGTTCATGAATGTCTTAAATTGTGACAGTCCTCACAGTGTACGAATGGACCATTATGATCTCTGAGGTCAACAGAATGATGGGCAAAGGGTCCTCCTCATTCTGGTATGGCCTCTGCTAGCCTCTTGATGTGCAATAGCCTCCTGTCCCAATTATTATGCCAAGACTATGGGACAGTGTAACCTTTACAACAAGCCCTGTCACCACTAGAAAAAATAGTTTTATGGCAGAGCCTAATATTCCTAGATACAAGAGTACTAGATTTCAGGGACATGAAAAGTTTGTTACTTCACAGTGACAATTCACAAATGAGCTGTTTCTTCAGATTTTTCAAGTATAATTTGTTTCACAAATTAAAATCTGGCAGAAAGGTCTCTGCTAACCAGTATACAGCCTTTCACAGCATAAATGCTGCACATGAGCTTTTAATTTTTTTCAACTGTAAATTTAAGTTGATGCCATTTAAAGAGAAAAAAGTAGCAATTATGTACAGTATATTTATTAAATATTATTAACAGTACAACACAAGTCATGTTGTCAAGCAGAAGGACTCTCTTTGTAGTTTTTCCAGCCAATCAGCAGCCATAGAGCCTCATGTTGTTTCCTTTCAGGTTTTGAAACACTGACTCATGGAAATATCAGCACTGCACACTTCCTCAAAGTGGCAATCTTATAGGAAGTGTTTGTTTAGTCTTACATGACACATTGTTTTGTTTATGTATAAGGGATTCCGGTAAAAATAATTTTCAACTAAGGAAAAAAAAAAAGACAAGAGGACAAGAGTTTCAGTTATGGGAAGCCAAAATAAATCAATTTCAAATAGACATCTGAACAGTGCATTCACTAGCACAGATACTACTTTTTCTTTTTGCTCTACGTTACTTCCTTGCAACAGATGTGAGCAGAAGTAGCCAGGCATTGAGTTCTTTCAATTCAACAAACCACAAAAGAAACCAGAAACTGGACAAGAGGTAGGACACTGCTACCCACAACAACAGAGTTTGTATCATTGCCCCACAACTTCAGTATCTCAATGAGACACTGTTTGGAAGTGGCACATCATTGGCAGTGCAACCAACTGAGGGAAAGACAGGTTCCTAAGAAGCTCAAGGGTTCACATTTTTAATAGACAAAACAGATGGCTCAAGCCAAATCCAAACATGACCAGAAACAACACTACTCAGAATGGGGGAGCATTTAGGAGATCTGGGATATAATTACCCATGTAGCTAAATATGACTGATTCTATGCAACACATCAGCCTCAAAAGAACAAGTTATACCAGCAATAGAAAATGCATTCATTTACCTGCAGCTTCTTGGTAATACAGGACAAGACCCAGACATAGCACTACATTACATGAGGGCATTCAAACATCTCTAGGATACAGATGTTTTGCGTGGCCTGAAGCCTCCAAACTGCATCAGCCTCTCTATTAAGAAAGGCATGTCACCATGGGTACCCCACCACAGTCTCACAGTGCGTTTGCACTGATTCTTCAAAGTATCAGTCCTACATTTCATCAGATTTACACCAAGGCATACTTGTACATCAGTGCCCCCATTCATGATTTGCCAACAAAGATGCTATAGAGAAGGAAACATCTTACCAGGTCAAGCACAGAATGTCTGAAAGCTAGAGATCAGTCAGAGCTTGTCCGTGAAACAAGCTCCCAAAGAATAGAACTGACCACTCAAGATAGTGTCATAAATCAAAGCAAACCAAGAGGGGAAATGACTTATCCCTTCGTCTTCAAATAACTTATCCCTTAACCCATCAAAAGATTCAAAGCCTCCTGTCACTAGAGAAGAGAGAAACCTACAAGATATTAGTGCACAAGAACTGGCATAAAAATTCACTCTTGGGAATAGCTGACAAAAGTAGTGTCCCTCCAACGTTCACCGTCTCCTTTCAAATCCACTCACAGGCTTTTTTGCAGGGAGTCTACAAACCTCCATATGCAATTTCTTTGAGATTAGGATTGCTTTACACCAATTCTGATGAACATGCCTTCAGCTACGTTCTAGTGAACAGAAGGAACAGCTCGCTTCTGTGCGTACTTACTATCGCCCTCTGCTGTATTACAGTAGGAAACCCGCGCGCAGCGGCGCGCCAGAAAGCGCATTACTCCTGCGGTTCATTAAGACCTTCTGCTTAGAAGGCAGAAGTGAAGCACCGGTGTAGCTGTGATGCACGCAGTTTTCCCTACTTACTATCCACGCTAAAAGCCAGCAGGAACCCTTACTGCAATACTGCACGTTAATCAAACGCTTAGCTCTGATGAGGGCTCTGATAACTGAAGTCAGCAGTAGGATTAACTTTAGTCCATGATTTAATGAGATTAATCTGAAGTCTTTTGCTACTGTTATCTCCGATCTCTTCTACCACTGAAAGAAATTCCCACACTCTAGTGAGATCAATCATTTAAGTATGCCAACATCACTGGTTTTTTCTCAAAAAAAAAAAAAAAAAAAACCCACCAAAAAACCCACCCAAGAGTCATTTTATATTTGAGATGTGTTCTTACTCCGTTAACTAACAAGCACCAGATAGGCACAGCTTGTAATAGCATCACTTACAGTGTCCGAATTTCTCCCTTGCAAAAAGACTTTTTTTTTCGCCTTCCTCTCCTCTTTGAAAAGAGTCAGAAAACAAGTTTCTGACCATACTTCATAATGTTACTGAATCTATTTTCTGGATGCATAAAAGAACACGGAATCAACACACAATTTTTAGTTTACGTTATAAAATTTTACTTCTTGAAATCTGCAATCACTAAATGACCTGCTAACGATTAGTAAGAAAACGATCCTAGCAATGGTCTCTTTGAAATGCTAACGCCACTATCCAATAATGAGCCTTCCCATGCAAACTCAAGTTTCAGTTTTATCTAACACGGCAAGTGGTGGCTGCAGATTGACTTTTCCATGGACGGGTACGCAAGAGGAGATTTTTCAAAAGCGTTAATAGGAAGCCACAAGCCCAACTCCCTTAGTAGCCACCACTGCGAGTCCGGCGCTAAACTTTCACACTTCCCCCCAAGCTCCCAGCCACCATGCCCCATCTCGGCGGAGGCAAACCGCTCCCTCTGCACGCCGGTCTGACTGTCACGGAAACGAGGGATTTCCCTCCCAGCCAGCACACTCAGAACTCTACCAGGGAGAGTTTCATCTGCACGCTGACACCCGTCGCTTACTTTCTAATAATGCGGTTTGGAACTCGATCAACAGCAAGAAGAAGAGCGAACCTCCAAGCGTGAGCCGTAGGAAGCCGTGTAGCAGCGGCAGCCTCAGCCCGTCCCGCTCGCTGAGGCAGGGGGATGATGCACCGGCTCCCTCCCACAGCTGCTTTTTGGCCGGTTTCGCACCGGCTTTGCCAGTGACACACAGTGCCGAGACTCGGTGACCGCCTTCAAACTTTTAGCGCGTAGCTTAGCAACGAAAAGGGGGAAAGAGAAAAAAAAAAAAAAAAAATCGCGAAACCCGCCTAATATCCTGCGCCGCCCGGGCTCCCGCCGGCGCCGCTCGCCAGCCGGACGCGCACCGCGCTGCCGGCCTGTCACC
>JAVJGI010000014.1:65336210-65382759 GCA_035590275.1 Ibycter americanus
TCTTGGCGCCTACAAGGGCGCCAGGCCCGAAAATGGGGGGAGGGGGGCAGCGAGGGGAGGGGGAAGGCTGACGAACTCCATGGCCCGTCTCCAGTGCCGGCCCGGACCAACCGTCGCGGAGCAGCCGTTGGCCCCGGCCGCGGGGCCTGCGCGTCACGGCGAGAGGAAGGGAGGGAGGGGGGTTCGGGTCCTCTTTCCCACAGAGCCATAAAGGAAGGGCACTTGCGATGCCCCCAGGTGGAAAGCCAGCGATTAGTGGGGAAAAGAAGTCCTGTATTAAACAAACAAACCCGTCTGGGCGCTGGGAGCAGGCCAGCCTGTCTCCTGGCTCCATTTGATCAGCGGCAAAGCTCGCTCTACCTGATTGCATGGGAAGAGCAGGAATTCAAATTTCAGACTTGCACAATTACACGTTAAACAGCAAGAAATAGGACGTGTCAGCATTCGGTGCCAAACTTTGGGTCTTGTCAAGCCAGTCACTGAAATACTCCTTCCCTAAAGGTCTGGCAAAAGCTGAGCACAAAGTTCAATAGAGGTCTATAGATTACATTATTTCAAAAAGTAGGAAATCAAATTACCTTTGGTGCAAAGAGTCACAGCCCCCGTGAGGAGACTTAGGACATCCCTATGCAGAACAGCCCAGGCACATCACAGTGCAGCATGTCTGAGAAGCACAGCAAAATGCCCCTTCTCAAGCCTGCAGCAAAAACAGAGGAAAAAAGCCCCACCATCGAATGCTTTCCCACTCCAGCTATAATTTCAGAAGTGAAAGGCAGACAAAGGACAATCTATACAGATATTAAGCCTGTATTAAAGGAGAACAAGAAATCAGAAGGCAAATCCTAAGTCAGTCACATGCAGTATGAAGTCTGTATGCAAGAAGCTGTACAGGCAAGACAGAAGAATACAGTTGGGCAGTCCATCGTTGCTTGAATCATGTACAGCAGTTAATGAATTGCCTTTATTTAAAAAAAAAAGTGATATATTGAAATATATAAAAGCAAATGAAAACTTGGGAAGGAGCTACAATGGCAGTGGAAGTGAGCTTCTACAAAAGCCTGGGGCATCTGGGTTTTCCAGCATAGGTATGGGCCTAACTGAAGGAAACTGGCAAGCTCACAGCTGAAAAGGGAAGCAGTGAGTTATCTTAAGGAGCTGCCTGACTTACTGTGTTCTCCTTGTTTGCATAGCCAAATGACATATGTAATTTGATAAAAATACATTTATAGCACAAGACTCTGAAGGGATTTTGTAAAGCACAGGCTTCCATTTACCAACATCCATGCCTTAATTCCATCCTCCTTGCTGCAATATGCCCAGTGTCCTCTGTAACCTCATTACATTATCCTCGTTCCACCTACCATGTGTCGCATCTTCTTTATAATGCTCCCAGCTCACTGCAGTACTTCAGCTTCTCTGCCCGCTGGTCCTTTGTATCCCCCGTGATACCTGCAGTACTCCCTCTCCTAACAACCTTTAACATTTTCTTCACCATAGCCCCAGTTTCACCGGTCACACTTCTGACGCCCAAATTTTTGTCACACCTTCCAGCTGGACAAGAGGCAACACAAGCAGCAGCCTGAACAGAAGCTACAAGAATGCTGATCAGATAGTTCACGTTTTAAGAAAGACACTGACTCTGATTGGCCAACTTGTTGTTGCCTCTCAGATGCTGTATGTGACAAACTGTTTTGGAGTATGCATGTTGTACAGGTCTGTTTTAACACTCTGTGCACGCTCACAGATGAAAAAAAACCAAAACAGCTGTTGCTTTTGCTCCTTTGCCACACATGCACACACCTTGAACACACTTGCACAAAATAAATACAGGCCCACTGAGTCACATCACTGGAGAATGGCAAACTGTACACACAATGCTGTACACAGACAGAAAAAGGGACTTCCAGCTATAAGCAAGTGGATCAAGTTTAGCTATAAGCAAAGGAAAATGGATCCTATTGTCAGGATCCCTATAAGCTGACCCCAAACAAGCTCACAAATTGAGCTTATAGATCTCTTTAAAAACATGTTATCTTTGTACTTGTCATGATTTGGTAACCAAAGAAACTGATTCTACACACTGATACTGGGAAATGATAAACCTTCCCCAACAGCATCAGGGAAAAAACTGCTTCTATGCTCAAAATATTATAGACATCTCAGATAAAATATTTTACTTCTGTTTTCTGTGTTTGCCTTTGGTACATAAAGACTTCAGCTGACCTCATTTCCCCATCTGAAGCTTTTTTCATCTGCAGAAAGTTGACCCCGAAATAGTCATTAAAAAAAATCAATTCATCAATTCTCTTACCAGCATTTGCTGCAGTAAGAGTTGTTCTCAGCAGATACTCAACTTCCCAGTTTGCAGTTGTATTCTTTTCAGACAGTCATGGCACTTCTATCTCCTTTATGTCCAGGAAAAAGAACAAGATATCTACCTATAACCCAGTGGTTACACGTTCTCAAAACCAGGCTACACAAACATTCCCCACCCCTTTTTGAGCACCCAAATTTGCAGTCAGAGCCCACCATTCTTTAATTTAATTTGACCCAGCATAAATTCACTCTGTTATCTAAGGTGATGGCTGTTGGCCACATCCTAACCTCAGGTGTTGCTTGCAACCTCTCCCTGTGCTAGCACTGGTGCTCACAGTGGGGTGTGGTGTACCACATTTGTTAGTTAAAAAAGAAAAAAAATACACTGTCATGACTCCCATTTGTACATTAGGAAAAACAAGAGGCCTGTAAGCCATGACACTTTGAAACTCTTTGCCCAGGATCATAAGCAACCTGAACAGAAAGCATCCCAATCCAAAGGTGTGACTGGGCACAGTGGCATGCTGGGCAGCTTTAGGAGTGTGTGCTTACCCATGGCTACACTTCCAAGCTGTTTTTCAGGGTGGCCTAGCTTTAGCCAGAGCACGGATATGTCCAGGAAGGCTGTGGCAAAATTCAACCATAAACCCAGCCTTTCCTTTAAAATGTAGTCTAGTACCACCAAGTTCTGCACTTAAGCATAGAAGAAACTACCAAAATGCCTACAGAATCAATCGGCAACAATCAGAACAGGCCAATGTTAAAAACAAAACACCAGAACAGTTAAAAAAGAACCCTAGTAATTAAAAAAGCCCACAAACTTACAGCAAAGGAAAAAAAAAAAACCCACAAAAAAACCCTGGCACCTTCTTACACTCTTCACCATGGAATAAATCAAGCTTCCTCACATGAGAATCTACAAATTGTTCCTTGTGGCTTGCTGTGTTGTCCAGCTACTCTTCTGGTTTCCCACCAGCCCTTTTCTGCTGAAGCTCTTTGACAGTGCTTTCGTGGATCAGTGTGCTAGTTTATTTTCTGTTGTCTCTTGTTTTCTTGACATAAGGCTAAAAGCTTTTTGCTTCCTCTGTAATAAACATCTGTCTCCAAATCTACATGCCTTACAGTCCAACAAAGTAAATGAAAGCAATATTTCAAAACTCACATGAATATGTATTTTTAAAGATGTTAAATGCATCATAAGAAACAGCCAAAGAGTGTGCGTTGCTTTTTCAATATCTCCATTGTTGAAACGAAATCTCAGCAGCAGCATATCACATGTGTCTGTATTACAGATAACATGTGCAGCCAACATACGGTTTGCAGCTGCTAGCAGCCTGATCAGAAAATCTAGGCGAAGTGAAATGCTGCTTTTTAAGATGTGGATGAGTCTGTTAATGACAATATCTTTTCCAACTTTCTTCATCCAAGCCATATGGGTTTATATTATCAGCTCTTCAGAGGATTCTTGGGTCTAAATTAGACTACAAAGAAGGTCATTTTCTATGACTCATTTGTGCCAAGCAAGGAAATCATTTCCTCTCTTGATCTACATGATAGCTTTCTCTCGGGAGCAAACAGAATATAAGAAGCTTTCTAATCTTCTTTTGCATTATGCAAGAAACTAACAAAATAGGAACCTACTATCCCCTGGGTAGCTCAAAGCTGCTACCTATATTTATGTGAAGGAACATATTTAAGACAAATCTAAGGAAATATCACTGTAACACAAAGAAAGGCTATGATCTGATGACTGAGCAAGATATTTTGACTGAATTTTAGGAAAACGTAGATAGTTTCAACTAATAATATCTACACCAGGCCTAAAGGCAGCTGCTATCCATACAGAGATGCTGCATCGTATGACTATGCTGACTAGGGTGACCCCATAAACATTTATCCCTAGCAAAGTGAGTGGAGAAACAAAAACGTCTTTGGTAGTGCCTCCAAATCTTACTTCCTGACTGAGTGGTAAATTCAGCCCTTGCAGTGATACCTTTCACAGTAAGATAGTAAAAGTAGTGATTTTTTTATTATTATTTTTATTTTTTCTTCTCCTGAAGTCCTAGAAATAACCGACTGGTCAGGAAAGGGCTGCAGTCCTTCCCCCAGTCTCCATGCATAGTGAAATGTGGCAGAAACATACTATGTAAGTAGGAAATTAAGAGTGAGTCTGTGATTACCTGTGACTCCAAAGGCTAAGGGTTTGTATCTGATGTAGCTACAGAAGAATGAAGGAACAGTAATGAAATCACTTGTATGATTAGTCTGGCAGAAAACCACTTTGGCCATTGCACTAAATGAAAGAAGGGAAGGAAGAGAATGATGGCAAGAAGAAGGTTTTAATTAGGAAAATGCCAGCAACAGTGATAAGAAAGCACAGATTTCACAAAAATACAGAAGTGACAAAGTTTAATTGAAGGAGAAACGTGGGGAAGAGTAGACACTACTGAGATGGCTGTTACTGAACTGTGTGTGTGTGTGCCAGTATATACATGTATGGTGCACTCACACACTGGATAAAAATAGATCTATGCATCAGAAGCAGGAAAACAAGATTGCACTGTAGTTACTACACTTAAAGAAAGCAAAGATCCCTGTGACCCCTGAGTACAGGAAGAAAGGCATGTCTACCTGTTGTTCTTACTACTTGCCTTTTCAAAAAATCTCACATTTTCTCTGGTTGTTGCTGGAACACTGGGCCAGGAAGAGGCCAGAAGGGGGAAAAGAAAAATGGCTTTAATCACAGGAAAAAGGGGCCAGTGAGAACTAGTTGTTACAACAGCTGAGACAATACAACTAATTTTCATGTTGTATGGTTTTTTAATATTTTCTTTAAAAAAAACAACCACTTTGCTCTTTTAACTCTTGTTCAGCCCTTCTAAAAATCTGTCAGTCTAGCGTCCTCCTGAATTATGTAACTATGTTAAAATCCAAGTAATTTCAGCAGCAAGCACAGAATGTTCAGGATTCTGGTGAAGTATACCAACATGAAATACCTTCTGGTTAAACTCGTAGAAGCATTGTGTTCTAGGTCATATCTGCTTTACTTGAGTCTATAAACTTTGCTTTCCTATTAAGGAACAAATCCCTTTATCCTTCCATAAAAGATTATAATGTAATAAAACTGCATTAAGACCTTACAGAAAAAAAACCTCAGTGATTATGTACAAGAATGAAATGTGCTAAATTTTACTGCAGTTTAATATGTATGCATCCATTCTCATCTTTTCAACATTAGCCTTCTGTGGAACTGCTGTAACTAAGTGAAAACAGCAAATAATCTTGAGAAAGAAAAAATGAGCAGCAATGAGACTTCCTACTCTTTTAAAAATACTGGGTACTGCTGTTTACAATAAATATGTGGTTATGCAAGCAGGCATATAAACACCCGTATTTCACAAGTCATTGCATATTGGCAGCCATAATCATAATTTTCATATCTTCTTTCCTTTTATGTCATCAGCTCATTTGCAGTCTTCTCTGTTCTTTACGAGAATTAATCTGACAACACAGGACTCCATCCTTAGTCTCCAATTCCAAGGCAAAGCTTCAAGCCCCCTCAATTTAGCAGCACCAATAGTATCTCTTCTGAGGGGACTGCAAGGAGAGCTCTTACCCCATCTCCTCCCTCATATCCACCCCAGGGGATTTCATAGTCCCGCAGAGGGGGACTCCACCCAAAACCATCCATAAAACAAACACTTCTCTGCCTCCAAGATATGTCCCAGTTTTATTCTATAAGCAAGATATACATGACAGATGCTATAAAGTTTACATTGACTTTGGGAAGCTTTGCATAATTCATGCACAACCAGCGCTGTGAGTGACACAGCTATCCCACATGCGGCTGTAAACCTTGAACAGACTTTTCCATGTAGTCACGCGTTTACTATGGGTCAGATCCTGCAGTCTTCCATTTGCTCAAAAATCCCATTGAAGCCAATGCTGGCAGGTCAGCTGGCAAATGCCACCCTCTCTCTGTGCAGTGAATAGCTCCCATTGAACCCACTGGGATTACTCATATGTGTGAGTAACTACTAACAAGAGCAAAAGGAGCAAATTCTGGACTTCATTAGAGACTGCTAATCTGAAAAGAAACCTCCCTCAGTCGGTAGTACCAGGCAGAGCAGCTCTGCTGGCGAGCTGCTACGTAGAAAAGGCAATGTGGCACAATTTGGCACTATATTTTTAGCATGTATTTCTTTAAAGCATCAGCTAATTATCCGGGCATGACTGCATGGAGGAGATGTCTCCCATCACAGTACATGAGCAAAGATAATCTTATACCATGAAACACAATTAGCCAGATGGTTATTTGGAGTTTTTTGGAATAGAAGCAATTTGTCTGATCTGGGAGATAAAAAAATCAAAGCTGAATTTAAAAAAATCATACTACAATTGATTCCCAAGTATTTAATTGCATATTATCATGGGTAACTACTAATCAGCTCCAATTATACAATCTCATTTTATTGCTGTTGGAAACACATTTATAGCCACTATATAATGTGTATATTTAAATCAATATCTGAATAAACAGTATGGTAAACACATCATTTATACCTCGATTTGGTTACTAGTGTGATTATCATCTGCCACCTGCTGGAAATAGCTGTGATATCTCAACTAAGTTCCACAGATGGAAAGTCGGTCACTCATCAGACAAGAAGAAATCCCAAAGAGCAAAATATGCTCCTTGTACCCACTTACTCCTCTTGCACCCACTGGGAAAGTGTAATTTGCACATGGAGGTATTTACACGCATTCACAGAGAAGCCATAACATGACATAGTTTAAACAAACAAATTTAATTTGCTATTGAGGATAACGTTATCTGCCTGCATCTGACCAGAAGGCAAGATTATAATCTGAAACTAATGCATCCAGCTAATCCCATCTCAAGCTGGCATAGCGCTCTTGCCACTCTGCTGGAAATGGCACAACTGCAAGTCCCCTTGCACCATCCTCACACAGGATTTCTTCCCCTACCCCATACAGTCTAGCATTGTCTTTGAGCCTCATTTGAAGAGATTGACCATTCTGGCTTTATGGTGGCCCATAAAACTCCCAAGGAGAACAAAACCTGCCTGTCCAAGACATCTGCTCTCACTCAAAAAAAAAAAAAAAAAAAAAGCAACAAACCAAGACCAAAACGAAGCAAGAGGATTTGGATGAGGTATTCCTCAGAGCGCCAGAACCTTGTAACTTGCTGCCTCTGTGCCAGCAAACGAAAGAACTCCAAGTAAGCCAGAGGGTAAATCTGAAGGCAGCACTGCAAGACTCGCTTTCCTCTCTCACTTGTGTGGAACGGGCTGAATAGTAGCAGGGCGCATAGGTAAGACTAGCACTTCTTGCCAGTGTGCTAGCTTCTTGTGTCTGACTAGCCGATGACGGGACTAATTATATTGGTGTAATTTTGCAGTTGGCAGGTGTCCCCAAGTCAGTGGGGAGAGAGGGACAGGTACAACTAGATTAGAGTTTCAGACCCTTCTGGTTGTTTTTTTTTACCCCTAAAGTCATACCCAGGCCCTTAAGCAGCCAACTTCTGTGTGCCCAACAGGTATAGAAGAACAGCCTAGGGTTCACATTTAGATAGTGCTTGCATTCGGAGAAACAGTGCCTGTCTCTGGGTACCTTTCAATTATTTCTGAGGTGAAAGAAGGAAAATAAAAAATGAAGATGGGAATACAAGTGATTTTTGAAGGTTAACCAGGTCTGTGGGGCGCAGTAGAGAAAGAAAAGGAGAATACACATCCAAGAACCCAATAAAATTATAACTAATCCCTCATTTTCTCCACTGAATTGTTTTAGTCATTATAAAGCAATCAGATGTTTATAGCAGTAATATAAGCCCTGAAAGCAATATAACAAATCTAAAATGCTGAGCAACACATTAACAAGAATTAACATTGGCATCTGCTATCACATGCCTCCTGCAGAGTGGAAGGGCCAGGCCTGCCCAAGGTGTGCACCACTGGGCAGAGACACATACATCCTCCTGCACTGTACAGCATTCACACAGGGAATACTAACCACAGCCCATTCCCATAACACGTGTGCACCACCATGCACCCACCTACAAACACACAAAATGACGTTTCTGTTAGCATTTGCTTTTTCTGTTCTTAGGAGGTTGCTATGCTTCAGGCCAAGTTTTCTCCATGCCACTTTTAGGAGGCTACCACCTCTCTTCCAGCAACATAGGTCTTTCCTGGACTGGCAAGTTGCCCTCATTCCAGCTGCAAATTTAGCCTTGTGCTGACAAGTAGGCTGAGGTTTGCTCTTGTAAAGCCAGGCAAGGGTTTGGTGCAAAGAAAAGACTGATGAATTAAAAAACTGCCAAAGAATCAGCAACACCTGCAGCCTGCACACAACAGAAACCTCACCATCTCTCTGCTGCAGCCATTGCTGCAGTGACGTTTGTATCCAGGGGGGCATATGGCTGAATGCAGATGCTTGCCTTGGAGTGGACAGGCCTCCTGGGCCAAATCACCTAGCCCTCTGTCCCAGGACATGCTGGCCCCTGGCTACAGACCAGCTTTCCAGCAGCAACAGTCTGTGCCCAGTTACCTTCTCCAGGGTCTTCTGGGGTTACCCAGAAAGTGCTCCTCTCCTCAGGCAAAGGTCGGGGAGAGGACCCTGGCCTTATCTCTGCGTACAAACACCACAGCACCCACGCTGTCAAGACCAGCCTTCCTCAGAAAGCTAAGGACTACTGCACAAGCAAACTGACCTCGATGCAGAAGCAGTCAATCATCCAGCAGTCCTCTCCTCTCCCTCTGCGCCCTCCTCCCACGTTAAAACCACTGAGGAAAATTAGTTATCAGCACTAGTCTACTTGGCATTTTTGCTGCAGATCAAGGAAATCCTGGATCTTACCAAACATTGTCCAGAAGATTTAAAATTGTGTGTGTAGATATAAACATATGTATAGATAAATAACCCTCCGTATAATTATGGCAGTGTTTTTCCCTTCCTCTTCCTCTCTTCCCACCCCCTTTCCCTTGTCTCAATTTCTCAGACAATAAGTGGGAAACAACCTTTTTTTTCCCAGCCAAAAATTAATTCCTGCTTATAGCTTCCAGAAAGGGTCAAGTCTAAAGGAAGCATCTGGTAAATCTGCTTTTGTATCGCAGTGGGAGCCATAGCCCTCACGTCCTCCTCCCTTTGCACCACTCGGCGCAGCAAACACTTCTGCCACACTGGGAAGGGTTTGCTCTGCTGCACACGTGTGCGCGAAGACACACTCTGCATGACTGCAGGCAGCCCTTACATGGAAGCGGCTAGGTATGCTATGTGCACAGACAGAGTGGGTCCCACTCACCCCAGCAGGTTTTCTAGTTGCTTTTTTTATCCCCTTGACTACAGATGGACTCTTCAGCTACTCAGTCAGGTGGCTTGCTTGTGAGTTATATGATAAGGGTGTGTGCTTCCACGGTCAAAGTCACAGCATTGGATCCTATCATGTAACATACTGAACTGACAAAAAAAAAAAAAATTGGCTTCTCTCAGCATCTCCAAATGCCTATCCAGGGACAGGCAATGAATGAAGGAAGACTGGCTGCAATCCTCAAACACACCCACAAGTGACTGCAATCCTGCAGTTCAGTCTGTGCATGTGCTCAAAGTTGGTCAAACACTTCATAGAATAAAGTGGAAAATTGTCATAACTTTAAAATAGCCAGGAAAGCTGTCAACAAAAATCCAGGACTTACTTTTCTCTTCACACATACAGAAAACCTTTAAACCTTCACAAAATGTACATTCAGCCTTTTACATTTTCTTACTACATACACAAAGTTCACAGCAAAAGCAAACAGTGGAAAAGACACTTCTGGTCCTGGGGAGCAACAGTACCTCCGAAAATATGATCTATATTGGGTGTGCAGCGGGAGAAGAAGCATCTTCTTTAACTTATTCCATAACTGGGCCATAAGCATAAGCAGCTGCTATAGCTGGCAGCTCCTGAGCCAGCCCGAGCTCTTCTTCTGGCAAAGCCAGTGGGAGAGGAAAGGGCAGCAACTCACTAACCTTGCAACATAGTGCAAGGGGGAAGTAACTCAAGGTTCAAATTCCTAGCAGCAATACCACCTGCAGACCTTACAGCCCTATATATTATATGGACAAGTTTGCTTAAAAATTAGACCAAAACAAAAAGGAGACTAAAACACAAACCCAGAAACCTATGGAGCCATAGGGTGCTGAGATCTCAGAAAAGCAGCTCAGCACACTCCAAGACTTCCACATTAAAAATGCAGTCTTGTATTGACCACCTCACTTTTTATGCTGCGGAAAACAGTGCTCTCTGCTTTGTGTGAAAACTGAATGTATACATGTCTTGATATATAGTGGAAAACTCATTTTTTGCAAAAATCTTCTTAGATTTCTTATCTACTTATTTCTCATCTGTTCTTCAGCAAGTACCTTTTGCTATTAAGAAATTACATGCAAGTCTTTCTGCACATAACATAGAAATTCCCATGGCTGTCACTTCATAAAATTGTATACAGAATAAAAGTTTCATAAATATCTGCTTTATGGTGTAGAGGTAGTAGGTCCAGTCCTCTGGTTTGTTACGGATATTTCACAAGGCTGCTTTGACTAAGGAGTAAAATGTCACTTTAAAGAATCCCCTGTTGTAGCCTTAAGTTTAGGTTGTGAAATTAGAGAAAGAGGCAGGACCTCCTCCTACCTTCCTACCTGACCTGCCTTCCAGCACCATCTTCTGACAGAAAGGACCTGCTGAACCTTAGGTAGCTCAACATGAAGACAGCCAATTTTGAAACTGTTGAGTTTTGCTTTCCTTGCCCCAAACAAAACCCAGCAACAACAAAAACCCACACAAAACCCAGTTTAGAATGAACACGTATACGGTCCACAGTTTCTGAGGGTAGAAAGAGAGTAGGCAACCACAGAGGAAGTTTAAAGTCACTTCCCTTCTGTCACAAACTTTAACTCAGAACCAGCTGGGAAACTATTCCAGGCGATTTCAGTTTCTTACTGGGCCATGTTTCCATCAATGTAAGAGGCTAAGTTTTCCTTGTATTTTAAGGGCTTCATCAAAATCAGTGAAAAGATAATGATAATGATGCCCTTCAGATATGTCCGTAACAGATCATTATACATGTAGTGTTTAAAAGACCAAGGCCAAGGCCCTGCCAAGAAAATGAGGGCCTAAGCATTTCTATTTGTTCAAGAGCAAAATATAATTGTATTATGTGCACACTTAGATTTTATATATGTTTGAAGAAATACATTTCAACTCTGTACTCTCTATTGCTTTTACTGATATTCTCCACATCTTCCTGTTACATTAACAGGAAAATAGTAAGAACCGAAGCAGCTGAAAAAACCCACTCTTCAACTCCGTCCATCATTTCTATGAAACTACAGAGTATTTGCGTTACAGCTTAAAATTAGTATGTATCACAGTTTTAATTTTATGTCTGCTTCTGTTGTTTAAGCACCATTTCACACCAGCTATAATAAAAATCACAAATGCCCTATCCAACCTTACTTCATCACTGAAATGCAAAAGTTAATCAAGAGACAAATTCAAGAAAGCACTGGCCCTGATTCTGCATCGGGTAGTTGTGCAATAGATGTGTTGCTATTCCTTTGCACCCACATGAGACGCTGTGTAAGAACAACCTGCATGAAGAACCTTGTGCTAAAATGGAATATTCCCTGGTTCGTCCTCCTATAGACAATTCTGATTAGTGAATTTTGACACTGTCAGCCATAGGTTCCCTCCTTACTTCCCAGTGCTTTTATATAATGTACATTATCCTACCTTAGGAATTACAGGCCTTATCAATAAAATGCACAAGCCGAAAGCAGTCCTTCGGCACTCTGCCAGACCCAGCTTCACGGTGCTCTGCACCATGAGGACAGAAACATCAAATGAACTGTGTCAGCTCAAGCCCAGCTTTGGAGGAGGCTGAGCTGAGCTTGAATGAGCAGAAGCACCTTTTCCATTTTTGGGTGGGCCTGAGAAAATATCTTTGCCCATTCTTCTCCCTGCCAAACATTGCCTACAAAGAATGAAAGCCAAGGTGGCCCTGCGTTAGAACCAGTAGTCGACTTGGCAAATAGCTGGCTTTTGGAAGCCTGTTTGAGCTTTCTGTAATTCATTAGCAATCAGATGGCATGCAAATAAAGGTGAAAAGGCTATTAAAAACCAGAACTATTTCACTATGAACACATTTGCTGTGGCTTTTGGTGCATACTTATCAATGAAAAAAAAAATTTTTAAACAAGTTATTGCAGTGCAAAAGATGACACCTCCCACTGTGGGTTTGCTTGGAGCATTACTGAGGCATGCTGTTCAATTCAAGGCTCAGCAAATATAGGCCATTATACAGTCCTTTGCATATTTACAGTAGTGTGTGAAGCATTATTAATAGCTTACACCACTGTCTTTCCTTCACTAGCAGGAGGTAGGTTTGGCTAGTGAAGTATAATTGGTAATCTATTTTATACTTGAATAAAATACTCTTTGGAATGCTTTGCTATAACATTGAGTTCTTGTTTGCTATTTGTTAAATGTATTGTTTGAAATGCTACCACCAGCTATTCATTCTTTTTCTGAGCAGTGATGCCATGGCAACCCCCACGTGACCGGCTACAAACATACCACAAGTCTCCAGGGCTTTGCTTTAGGAAAGGCTCAGGCTGGTATTATTCATACTTTTCTTTTTTTTCTTTTAAAAGCGCAGATTCAGAGATGCTTTATTTTGTGCAAGATGCATCGAGCCTACCAGTCAATTTTACCATGTGGCAACAAATATCTTCAGCTAAAATGGGACAAAGCAAAATACGAAGAACACAAGAAAAGGGTAGGTACAACTGTTTGATAAAGAGCAGAGACCTTCATGAAAGAATAAGCTTACCCAAAAAGGCTACAGCATCTCTCTACTAATTCTTAACTGTTGTGAAAACTACTGATCAGCAATAAGGTACAAGAGACACGTTTTAAGAATATCCAGCAACTATAGGTACAGCTTTTGTATCCATTTAGAGTTATCATAATGATGTTCACCAAATTTAGAAGTTAAAAGATTTGGTCAGTCATCTGCTCCAAATCATTAATAATGCAGGACTACTCCCTCTTGAAAATCTGTAAGTAGTGAATACCATCAGACATGATTCAACTGTATTGCTACCTTAGGAAGATTGTATCACAATATAATTAGCTTTAATATGAAGAAATAGTTCTTCATTATTTCCAGACTGGGTCTGTTTCATTAACTGTATAAAAATATCTTCCTTCCTTCCTTCCTTCCTTCCATTGTTCCCATAATTTGACTTGCAGGTGGAAAAAAGTTAAAGATGAGGTAAAGAATTGAATTTGCCAGATTTTTCTAATCAAATTGACAATATGGAAATAAATAAATAGATTTCCTTCTGTGTGAATTAACCTCGAGAGACTTACTATTGTATATAAGCATGGCTGTTTAAACAGTGGCTCTTTTAAAGCAGGGAACTGATATTAGCGTAGCTGAAATACTCTCAGCATCCACTGTGCATACAGAACTCTCCTTTGTTCAATGTACAGAGCACTTCATATACACGCTAAGGCATTCAGAGGCCAAGAATAGAGGTTAGATATCATCACAATATATAATGAAGAGATGTATTTATAGAGAAGAAAATATTTCCCACAACTCAACTGCTTTTGGATTAAACACAAACGTTAATTTCTGAGTGCAAGCAAAGAGAAAGAGTAACTATCATGTTGGGCAAAGGATGGCTTAGAAGGTACAGAATTTTGTTCTTTGTTGCAGGGTTCACACCCAGATCAAGTAGTGACTAACAAGGTCTCCAATGGCCAAAGGGCAGCCTTTTCAAGTGTCCCTGTGTTGTCATGCTGACACACTCCTAAATTCCCACGCTACTTGGCCAGAAATTTCACCGTGCCTTCTGCTGGCATGAATTCAAGCTTGCTGTGGTGCTGTGGTGAACAACAACTCCCAGAGCTGTGGTACCTGCTGGTTGAGGTACCTGAAGGCAGAAGGGCAATTTGGTAGGTTTGTCCTGAATGACACAGCCCCCCTGTAGCACAGGTTTTTGCTCTGCCAAGAGAGACAGGGATCACTCTGAGAAAATGTGAGGGCCTCTGCTTGGAGATATGCAGGCTTTGCATTGAAGGAGCTCACAAAAAAATTAACCAGAGCAAGAGAAAAAGGGTGTAAAAAGGGAGCAAGGAAGGCAAAAACATAATATTTAAAAAAAAAAAAAAAAAAAAAAAAAAGGAAAGAAAGAAAAAAGAAGACATGCTTCTTGGAGAAGACCACTAAAAAATGTCAAAATTTAGGGACAAGTTATAATTTTTTCCTTGATGCAAAGGTGCAAAAAATGCCAGCATGTTTTTATGTATACAAGAGCAAGTGCTTCCAGTCTGAATAATTTTGGAAGAAAGGAACAGGGGGAAAAAACAGTTACATCTCCTCTCTGCAACACTCTGCATAGAATTAAATATAAAATAGATCTAAAACCACCATGAAAGTGCCACAACAGAGATTAGGGTGGGCTTAAAAAATACCAGATTTTACCTTTTACAGTTATGCATATAAGGACAAGACAGAAATTAATCATAACACTCTCCAGAAAATATATAGGAATTATAAGGAATTGTAGGAATTCCACAGAATAAATCTTGTTTCTAAACCCTTTTGTTGTTTCTAAAGTTGTTTCTAAACAACTTTTGTTGTTTCAGGTTTGAAGGAGTTTGCATATCTATAAATTAAAATCAGATTTTGCATAAATATCACATTTTATTCTTCACACTGGTGATTTCTATTGATACAATAACAACCATTTTTTACAAATTGCATGTCTTAAAGTTATTTTTAAAATAACTTGATAGCATGATAATTTAAAGCACCCAAAGTATCAGAGGAGATAGCAGCAGCAGAAGCCAAAACCACCAAAACCCTCAGAGATTTACCAAGTTTAGTTCTGCTATCCAGTAAAATCAGCTATTTAACATGATGGGATCTAGAAAGGATTAAGATGAGTGCTCTCACCTCCCCCTGAAATCAGCTGGATTTGAGAGCAGTTAGCCCCTTCTGGGATTCAGCCTCCTCAGAGACAACTGCCACAAAAAAGCAGCTGAATGTTTTCACAAGAAGCCAAGCTAGGAACTGCTAAACATTGTCCCAGTCAATGCTGTAAATTATTCAACCTGTTATAAAAGCAAGGAACCTGTTGTGGTAGTATGTATGACAGGTCTGCCATCAGGGATTCAAACCTGGTCCTCCCTTGGCTCATCACAAAGCTGCTGCAGAAAGAGACATGGAAAACTGCTGCTGCGCTCAGGGAGTGCTTTGCTCATGTCCTGCTGTGAGGGGTTTGCGTTGGTGCTATGCCTGCTGATGGTACTTGGCAGCCTCTTGTTTTTTTTAATAGCAAGTATTTCTCTCTTCTTTCTGTATCACTGAATAATGGTTCCAAATAGCCTGAGTCTCCCTGAGATGGAACAGGTCAAGTATGAGGTATGACAGAGAGAGAATGTTTATCACAGGTATTTCATGACAAAATATCACAGGTATTTCAGACAAAACCAGTCTCACTCCCTGCTCTAAAGTGCTTATATGAAGAGGCCTGGGAATACTTTCAACACAAGAAGTCCTTTTCCAGTATTCTTACCTCTTACTGGCAGCATCCTAAATGTGCATCCCTTTGGAAGACCTAGCATGGCTTAGGAGCACCTAGGGCTTTCTTACATTAGCCTTTTTATTTCTGCTGGATGATTATTACAAACTCCATGTCTTCTCTTAGACAGTCTTTCCTGTATCATAACATCAACACCACTGTATCTGGACTGTATGTATTTTTACATTTCTCCAACATAAAGAGCACTTTGCATCACCAGCAGACTTTAGAACAACTGCCTTTAACATTTTCATTTCCCACTATTCTGGGCAAGTCTGGCTTTGCTGATACAGTGAATCATATGTTTAATAGTGTTACTGCTGGCTAACAAAACAGAACATGAGAATTAAAAGATTTCCCGTAATGATATACAAGGGTATTTCCAACAAAAATGGATAAACATTTACTTTCTGTTGCAGATCCAGGCAGCAAAACCATTAGTGGACACAAGTGCCCCTGCAATATACAGCCACCTTCATCTGAAGTTAGGGAAGCTGAAGGTATGGTATTGGCTATTTCACTGAGCACTAGCATGCTTAGCTTCACATTTCCTCTCAAAGAAAACAAAGGGACTACCAGATGGTCACAGTTTCAGGGCTTTTTTTTTTTCCTTGGTGCAGTGATTGTTGCAACAGGACTGTCAGGATCCATGAATAGCACACTCCCAGCAGCATTAACTTCTTCTATCTTTATGATTATTGATGAAATCAGAACGTTTCAGATACAAGTGCTAGTGTTCAGATAGCCTCCTAAAAGGTACTTCTGCACAACCATGAAAAAAACTTTGCTAATAACAAGAATAGCACAATCATCAAGATACACACAAAGCAATGAACTGAATAATAGGATGTTAACATATTCAAAGCACAAGAAATAACAATGGGTAGCCTTGACTGGCAGTTATCCTTCAAAATCTTACAGCTCCCAAGAGGCAAATTTTTATTAAAAGATGAGAGTGGAAAAAAAATTGTTACCTAATTAACTCTACTCACTAAAAGGAAACAACAACAATTAAAAAAAACCCAAATGTGAACACAGCAGAAAATACATGCAGCTAAACCTTGTCAAAGACTTAATTTCCAACACAGTGCCGCTTTGGCAATGGGACCATAGTCCATGTAAGGACTTCAGGATCAATTTCCTTAAAAATGTTTATCATCTCACTGTGCGACATAATAAACCCCAGGCACCTTAAAATAATTTCACTAGCAAAACAATTCATTTGTCCCCCATGCATAAAATCATGGGCTATATTAGGACTTGGATTTAATTGCTGTTGTTAATTTTTTCATATTACTGTAAAAATAACACTGATAAAGTTCTTTTGAAAATGAAATATTGCATAACCCTCCTCCCCCCTCCCAACAGAGGTTAACGAAAAAAACACCAACAGGAACCCACTACTCTTAGGGATGTCCCTTTGAACTACAGTACAGGTTCCAATACCTGGAAGTGAGACTGCAGTCCTAGTCTCTTTCTCATCCTCCTCCTTTCCAAACTGCTACAGAAAGAAAAAAACCCAACCCTCTAATATTGCAATCTTCTAACAACCAGTTCTTTACAATCATTCTCCTCAGGGTTATTCAAAGCCTGATGTGATCACTATAATTTTAGGTGCCTTTATACTAATGTGACCAGCATCTGACTTGCTTTGGTTATAAACGCCAGCAAACAAGGCAGGTGCACTAGATTCCTTAGAGAAACCTGCCACTCTAACTTTAGCTACTCAAAACTATCAGAGCAGGATTTCCTATTTATTTTATACAGGACTTGTAATATCTTTGGAGTGCCTAGAATAAAATACGGGAAAAAAGGGGGAAGAGTGAGTTAGTATGCTCAAAACAAGATTATTTCTTCAGTGATGCTGTTCTGAGAGGCTTTTGAGAACAAGATGTTGAAGTCCAGCTATGAAAAGCGTGCTTTCCCTGCTTTCCTCCATCTACCCTTTCTCTGGTTACCTGCAACTCAGCCCTGCTGGAGAAGGAATTCTTGGGACTCAGATAACCTTGAAAATAATTTTTTCTCTTCACCTCTCCCCATTCCTTCCCAATCCCCACAAACACACTTTTAGCATGGATTTATGTTCTTCAAAAAACAATATGGTAACAATTTTTACAAATTAGACAATGCCCCAGGATATCCAAAGCGATTCTCCCTCCTCCATTGGACTCTGAATTTTCATCACACTTTTGACACGGTTAACTTCAGAGATTGAGATTATTAATCTTCCACTTAAATATAAAATTTAAATACGCTTAAAATCATGCTAACGATGAACAGAACTGGCTTATACTGGCTCATACATCTCTCTCCATTTGTTTGTTGCACCCAGTTGTTGCTTCTCTTCTTACACTAGCCTGCAACCCTTTCCAGGACAAAAATGGCCTGCAACTGGACCTAATCCAAATTTCACTGAAGTCAATGGAAAAACTACCACTTGATCCAACGCCCAGTGAAGATAACTGAAAGACTCCCATTGACTTCAGAGGGGTCTGGACAAGTCCCATCATGTGCTGTACACTGTCCATCACAAGCCTAGGTTTTGATGAGAATCTATGAAGGCTGCTAGAGACACAAATGATAATGATGATCCTGGAAAAAATGTTGAAAAATATTTATAGAAATTCTATTTACACTGATGTAGCATTTGCTAATCACCCAGGCTACTGCTGTGGCTGCAGGAAAGTGTTTCAGGGTCAAATTCACAGCAAAGAGCTTTCTCTCCCTGTGTAACCATTAAAATGGAGAAACAAAGAGTTCTCTCAATACTAGCACAGAGCTTTACCTGATCAGTGTCTGTCATACTGTCTAGGGAAAGGGATAGTAATTTTGAACACCCTTCAGATATCCATGGTACATCACTGCTGCTTGCTATGGTCTTGTAAAAACAGACGCACTTATTTATCCCTTCTGTATGCAAAGTTGGAGGAAGACCGACTTTCCACCATCGAAAGAGACAACCATTTACTGCTGGAGAAGATGTCCTGCATTATAAGAACAAAGGGACGAATTGACAACAAAAATGACTATAAGGCCAAAACGTAACATCAGCAGTACTATTTCTATGTAGTTATCAAGTTACCTTCCCAGTGACAAACATAGCTAAGGATAAACTGCTCTGTGAGGACATGTATTTTAAAAGGCAGCCTAAGGTATAATCAACACTTCAGAAAGCCATTTGCTTGCCCTGTCACACAAAATCCAATGCCAGGTCATTTTCCTTCTACCCTCTGTTGGAGAGAAGATGGCTTTAAATTAGTTTTTCAGTTTAATAACTGAGGGAATGAAAAAGAGAGAGAGAGAGAGAGAGGGAGAACATTGCCCTACTTTAAGGAAATAAATGAAGCAAACCTATTATGTCTCAGCAAAGCTGTTGTTCCTGCTAAGTGAGTCATTGCTGCTGACTTTGCCAGTTGTTCCTACAGACACCACCGGAAAGAGGGAGATCCAAAGCTTAGCGATGAAATAAAAACAGAGCAAAAAATAGAATTAAAATGAAAAAGAAAAGTGGAGCAGGAAACAGGCATAAGTGAAAATATAATTTACTGCTCCAAGGAGACCAAGCAAAATATGCCTTGAGGATTTATCACTAGAGAGAACCACCTTACATATTTTTGATTCAGGAAGAAATTCACACCCTGAATAGGGCATGGAAAACCAGTCAAACACAGGGACAGGCTTTTGAAATTAAGAGAATGGTTTGTATAACCCAGGTGGCGGTTGTTACCTCCTGTGATTCATTTACAGACAGACTACTTCAATCCAGACTGACTACTCATCAGGCCCTAAAGTGTCTCCAGACAGCAATATGCAGCTCAGGTGCAAGTAACATAGGTAGAACTCGCTACACATCACTGCCATAAGTATCCTGACATTGGCACAGTTCCTTGGGAAGACAGAAATTATCTGAAACAGAGTTGGTCATGTCCACATCATGCAAATCCACATCACAGCACTTATGGCTTGTCACTAGTGAATAATACCCAGATCAGCGCAGGCATCAACAAACATCAGTTAACTTTGCTGCTGAAGGTGTGATTCCACAAGATATGAAAGGAGTAGAGCACCCTCCCCCTTTTCATTACTTCTCTCCCTTCCTAATTCAAGTGGCAAACCCATGTTGTTTTCTTTGGATCAACTCTGGTTTTCATCAAACCTCTCCATTAGCTAATTAAACTTGAGACAGCAGCAGCAAACTAACCCCCAAAAAACCAAACAAACCTGGATAGTTTTTCTGCTACTTTCTGCAAAGTGATGCATTCCAGGGTTGCTGCAAGGGGTGGAGAAGACCACACAGCTGGGAGCAGTGGGGAGATGAGCAGGGGAAGGAAAAGAGCAAGTCCTTCCCTTTTTTGGTGGCAGGAGACCGCTATAAGATGAGCTCAGCTGTCTGGGAAATTACAGTCTAAGAAAACACAGAAAGTTTCCAAGGCAGTACACTTATCTCTGTTGTCTTCGTGCTTCCCAACTCAGTACATCAGGCTTGTACACAAAATAAAACATATAAACTAAAGTAACTGAAATTGAGCAGTAAGCATCTCAGACACTGGCCATGGCCTCACCTACAGTACCACACTATAGCAATTCCAAGACTGGAGGGTTGGCCTTAATCCAAGACAAAATTAACATTTTTCGTCTTGTAAAATGCACCAAACCTCCATATAGGCAGGGCTGTGTTTGGAAGATACTGAACAAAGACTATCCTCTTAAGAAGGGCAAAAGGATTGAGTTGCAAGGGTCAGTTAATGCAGATCAAGGAAGAGCAAGTCCCTGTAGGAGAGGTATAAAACCTTAGGCAAATTTTCCCCTGACACAAGATTGACAGATATTTCACATTCTGGGTTCCCAGGCATGGGAACACGAACAAGCGTGAAGAAGTTTGATTCTGCTTATATGGTTTTCCCCTCTAGTTTAAATGAAGAAAAACGAAAGCAGGAGCTGTGGAGAGTGAACCAGGAGAACCGTGCCATTCTGGATAGAATTACAAAGTCCCAGCCTCAGTATCAAGTTCAGCGATGGCATGAGGATTGGCAACGAGCTGAAAAATACATGGCCAACATTGCGAGATATCCTCGTGGGCGGTGTAAATCACAGAGCCGAAAGGTAGCCCTGAGCTTCTGTTCTTTCCTTCCCAGTTATTTCTGGATCGGAACTGCTCATAGAGCACATTTCACTGCGCTTTTGCGCTCGGGGATTAACTGCACGTGGCAACCAGCCGCACAATTAACAGCCCTTCATTTATACAGCCACTCTGATCAAATGAATCCCAGAGCGCTCTTCAGATTTTATTAGGTGATTTGTAAGTGCTGTGGTTTCTACAATCAGACTGTCCACCATGGAGAGATGGCACTTTCAGAAATAAATCTAAAAATATTTTTTTAAAAAAAGAAGCAATGGCTTATGAGTTCCTTGAGAGAAAGAGCCAAACTGCAGCAACATTTAAAGTGACTAAGTGGGCATATGCATTGAGGGCTCCAGAACCTACACTGGCCGTTCTGTGCAAAGCAACCAGCTTCTTATTTTCAATAGTAACAGAGGTAAAGAAAACAACAGAATGGCTATATAAGGAAAAAAAGAAAAGAAACAGACTGTCTTTAAGCTTTCCTTGTCCAAACTCCCTGGCTTTGAGCCTGCTAACTCACAAAATTCCAACTTTCCTCCCAAACAAACCAGAGGGAAGCTGCAGCACTGCCCACCAGGCAGGGGGCTGGCATCAGCTCTGCCTTTACCCACCCCCCAATCACCTTGGACTGTTGGGCCTCCAGGGTCATGTGTCTTGATTTGGGAGGTATGTCCTCTGTCATCTTAGTCTCATTCAATATATATGGTTGTGGCTTATATTGAATATATATATATGTGCTATATTCACTACCTTACCCATTACCTCTAGCCTGAGGCTACTGAAATCTTTTTGAAGCCTGTAGCTTCTGAACATATATGAAAAGATTTTCAAAGATGTAGTTCATCCAAATCTTCATGAGTCTTTGGAGGACAGTAAGTGGTATTTCTTTTATCCCAGGACTATCCTTTTGCCAAATCTTTGGTCCCAGTCCTAATTCTAGTGGATTTGCTCAGGGAAGGCAAAACACTCAAAAGAAAAAGCAATAAAAATTGTGGCACTGCAAAACAACTTCTATCCAACTTCCATCTGAAGACAATTCTTGAATACGGCTATATCATTTTTACTAAAGCTTCCCAAAACTGTTCAGTCTGAGGCAGAAAGCAAGTACAGAAAGCTTAAACTCAACTGTAAAGACTTGAGAAAGAAACATGCAACTAAAAGAGAGGCTTCTACAACAGAAAATATTAGGCAGCTTTAATTGCTGTGGAGGTATCATTACAAACCAAAGAATTATATTAAAAATAGTAAGGTTGTAAAGCCAGGTGCCTCATAGTCAGAAAGTACCAGAATTATGGCAAAGTAAACATATCCTGCAACCTTCCCTACATCACCTGTGAAGTCTGTGCTCTGTAATTAATAGGTACTAGAACTTGAAAACACCTTTTTCCAGTCTCCATTTCAGAAATGCTTGAGCCATTTTGAAGGACATTTAAAAGACAAATGAGCAAACCTAATGCAGTACCTCCCACAGACTTCTTCAGGTGAACAGAGGAAATCCAGTGAAGTTACAGCTGAAAATAGGATTGGTGGAAGTATTTGGCAAGATGCGCAATAACTTGTGCTGCTGGGTGATCCCTCAATGCTTTTACAGTTCGCCTGACACCAGTCCACAGTCAACCTTTAATAAATGATAAGTCATGCTTCCCATCCAGCATTCTTCTTCTCTCCTTCTGTTGCAATTTTTTTCTATTAAACTGGTCACAGGCATGTTATGAAGAAACAATTTATCTGAACCAGATTACCCACTGGCCTGACTGATGGAAATTGCTCTGACTTTGGTGGCTTAGGCAGTTCTAATGAATTAAAGGAAGGGAGAATTCCCTTCCTTTTCTCTGGAAGGGGACACCAGTAGTATCACCAGCAAGTACTTGTCACCTTTCTTTGCTGACTGAGCTTTGGTGCCAAGGGAGTAATCCTGAAAATAAATCATAGAAGGTTAGCAAATCAGGGCAGTGACATGCTTTTTATTTTACATATATTTATACTGATTTCTCTTTCTGGCAGGAAGAACAATTTTTAAAAAAAGCATCTAAACAAGACAGAAAAAGAGAAAAGCAACTGAAACAAGAAGGTGTAAAAAGTAAGATGAAGGGAAAAGAGAGAGAGCATGTCCACCACGGAAAGGGAAAGAACAACAAGAATAAGACAGAGTTCCAGAAATAGCGTTATTCCAGTAGTCTCCTGTGAAAACAATTTAGGAAGTAGCAAAAGGCTCTTACTCCCTCTTGGATAACGACATAATTTGGAAATTTTACTGCCCTCAGCTTTCTGCTTTGTCTGTATTCTCAAAGTCACTCCTTTCCTGGCATGGTGGACCAGCAGAACAGGGGGTTGTGAGCCCATTTTGTGATTGCAGCCCTGTGCATCAACATACTTTGATTTCTGTAGTTTAAGCTAAAATACCACTGTTCCTATGCAGATAATAACTTCCAGCATCGGAAAATACTGGACTTGTGAAGGTGGTAGCCTTTTCCACTACGCAGCTAAACTCAGCAAAAATTGTAAGCAGAACTCTAAAGTGACCTGGGGTGCTTCAGAGAACCAGGCAGAAGGACTCGTATGGTTTAGGGTACTAGGGGTTTAGGTATTCTGTAAGAGTGTAGCTATTAAAGACATGTCTTCAGTATAGTGAAAAAAGCAGAAAGCAAAATGGCATAAAAGCCATTTCCCTTGTAATTACCAACAAAACTCCTCTGAGTTTATAACAGCTAGCAAACAAGGAACCTAACTGGGAAAAGGACTGTAAGCGAGCAACTGTAGCATAACTAATTGATCTGATTAAGATTTAGGCTTTTTTCCCACATGACAATTTTCATCTCAGTATCCAAGGTCTCTCCAGTGAGGACCCAGTTGGCTGACAGTAAATGCTTCAGTGAAGGCTTTGGAAAGTCTTCAGAGGCTCTCTGAAGCCTCTAAGCCGCTTGCTATAAATGAGGAGAGTGCTTGGTGGACCAATGCCCTCCCACCACAGCAACACTTCCCTCTTTACTCACGACTTTATGCAATTTTTGTGCCAGTCACAGTAATTGCATTCACATAACGAAAATACAGAGAATACAGAAAATTTGCTTCTAGCTTCCTTTTTAATAGGATTTAGCAGCTTGAAACAAGGAGAAACAGCACCATGTGACTCACTGGCTCTCTGCATGTTATAATCTACCACTCTTCTAGACCATCATTGATCTACAGTTCAGGGGACAGACACTTCTGTTCTGAAACACATATTCTGTGTTTCTTATTTTTTAATTATACTTCTTCAAAAGAAAATGTGTATTAAAATCACAAATTATCTTAGCCTAGCCAAGCGGGGTAGCAACAGTTCTCTCAGAAAAGGCATCAATCAAAACCAAGCATTGAACCAGTATCGGCTCTTGCTTTATCTGAAGTAGAATTTAATCTGTAATAATTTGGAGGCTGCCAACTTTCCAAGCAGACACCTCAGCAATAACTATTTACTTCCTGGCACTTGGAAATGCTTTCTAAGGCTTTTTCTCCTTTCTTATTTGCCATATGGATCAGTGAATAATGTTTGAAGTGCTAATGATGAAAACTTACTTGCTGAAGCACAGAAACTCTAAAATACAAGACCATGTCTTTACAGTACTGAATAGAGAGTAGAAATAACAGCTACCATAACCACTGACCCTCCAGTACTTCAGTGACTCTGGTATACAATTGTGAACTCCTGGCTTCAGAAAATTCACAGCTTTCCCAGGCAGGATCCCCAAACCCACCACGCCACAGAGAAAAGCTTCACCATACCTAAGTGCCTGGGCCAAGAAGGAAACCCAAAGCAATAGTGGGACTGGCCCAATGTGCTGTGGCAATGTATGTCCTAGAGTGCATTGAGCATGACCAGACCCAGTGTGAAGGGGGTGACCCCCATGCAGTGGTCAGCCACAGGGCTCCATGACTGAATGGAAGTCATCTCAAGCCACCAGCCATGACGGGAGAGTGCCAGGACAGACAAACTCAGCCTTTGTTGTGCACTTCTGCTACAGCAATCACATCAGGCAAGTACATATCAATTGTTCCAACAGTAGCTTGTTTCTAAAAGAAAGGTTATGCACCCTTTAAACAAGAGCCAAGACGGCAGTAATTTAATGAACCAAAATTTCCCTCACCATGAGAAGGAAGATCCCAGCTTGGCTTCAATAGCAATTCTGTTTTTTAATGTCAACGTCCTATGCCTTTATGGCAAACACCCCTGAAGTCCCCCACTTCACATGGTTCCAGGTTGGATCATCAGGGCACTCTGTAAAGGGCCAGTTATCCTTAACATATCATTGAACCAAACAAAATTCTTGTTTTCTTCTCTTCTTTAAAAGCTTCAGATTGGGATGATAATAACCTAAAATGTCTGACCAAATGCCACTTGCCTTTTAATTAAGTAGAAATGGTACTCTTCAAATCCCTAGCTCCAAAGTTAAAAACACTTTGCTACTTGAAACACTGGTAAGATTACAAGCTAAATACTTGAAACAAAAGAGAACTAAAGTACCGCTATAAAAGAATGTGAAGAGTTACAAGAAATATTAATCTGAGGGCCAAATTCTGCTTCCATTTTCACTATTGTAAATCCAGGCTAGCAGCCTTATCTTTACTGCAGTTGCTGTGGATATAAAAACCTTACATTAAGAAATGATGTCACAAAAACTTCATAATGAAGTTCTAAAGGTGGCTGGGCTGAGCCTAACTAACAGCTCACTGCCACAGGAAACAAGAGGTCACTCTCCCCCTTTTACCCCTCTCCTTGTGCCCCTCTTCCATTCTGTCTTATACCAATACTGTGCTCTTTAAACCCTGGGCAAGGTCAGCTCCAGGATAAAACTCACAAAGCAAAATTTTATTTTGTTTTCTTTTTTTAGAAAAAGAATAGTTTTCCAGTGGGTTAATGAGTTGAATCAGTTCATTGAAGATTAATTTAAGATTAAGGCCATAGCTGATGCAAGGAAGAAGTAAAGCCACATATTCCTTCGTTAAAGTGGAAAAATGGTTACTCATTGCCTGGCAGTATTCAACATCAAAATAGCTCTCCTAAGGGTCAATAGAAACAAATGGAGCCCAGCCAAATGGTCACAACTCAATAATCCATGTTGGTTACCACGGAAAAATTATGAATATAGATACAGTCGGGGTTTGCCCAAGTTAGGAATGACTAATCTGGTATTCACCGCCACCCTCCTTTTAACTGGACAAACAGCAAGTATGGTTGTATTAATTTTATTATTTCTTTATATTTACACAATAAAAGGAATATTACTTATATATTTCTGAGTTATTAGCTTTTGCTTTTTAACATAGGAATTTTTATGATTTCAGGAGAAAACTATTCACCTGGATTTCCAGGCCCTGAGTTTAAGCAAGAATAATGAATTGAAACCATGTTGTCTGCAGTTTAAATAAATAATTCAGGCCTTCCAAAAATGTTGCACTTGTATTATTGCATGAAAAGTTGTGAAACTGAAATCTGAATGGTGAATCTTTTTAATTGCTTTGTATTTACAGACATGAGGAGTTCATGTTTTCAAGTTTTCCAGTGCTCTTACACAGGTAAAAAAACTTCTTTTGAAGGGTTTTCACTTGATGGCCAAGCAGGAACTTGAATTTAAAAAAAAACAAACCAAAAAGAGAGAGATACCACAGAAGTTGTAATAAAACTGTAAAAATAAGGATCTTTGTTCCTTCCCAACACTCATGTTTGATTCTCCTTGCTAACCTCACTGAGGTCAGTTTAATTGCTATATGTTTTAAATGTGTTTCTAAAAATAAATGATAAGGTTTATTTAAGAAGGGATGTAGTATGTGTATTAACACACTTAACTTGTATGTGTTTAAAAATTAAATCAGCACAAAAGAAGTGCAAAGAGAGCAGCAGTGTCATGAAGCAACAACTAGAGGTTACCAGGACAGAGTACAGCATGGCGGTTTGTTTAAATCTGTGATTTATGCTGTTGCTTTGTCCCTTCAGTATTAAAATTACTTAATCCTTCCATACACCCTACTGTGAAGGATGGAAATGCTACCTCCACCACAGATAGGAGGAATGCTGGCATAAAGGCTACTGTCACATTAATCAGAGGGTCATATTTGCACCTGACTCCAAACTCACCATTTACATTTCAGGACAAGCCAACTAGATCGCCAAGCTTCTCAGGTACAAGAAGAATTTGAACTCTACTTTTAAATATAATATAAATTAAACTGTCCCTAGCCACTTCTGCAAATTCAAGCACATTTACCTAAGTCTGTACACAGATAACCACAGAGTTCAAGGTCCAGGTTCACAAGTCAGTGAGAGGTTGATGCTCAAAATATTATGTGTGGATGTCACTTCCTTGCCAATAAGAGGTCCAGTTATTCTTTTTTTTTCCTACACATGAAAAACCAGAGTCTGAACAAACATATGAACCACAATGTGTGGAAGCACTAGAGTTTGTTGGGCTACAGGAAGGCACTGAGTAATTTGTCATCCTGAAGTACTGTTACAGATTTCCAATTTACAAGCTAATTTCTGCTGGGACTTTGCAAACTATCTATAAAACCATACATAGGGGAAGATACAAGACATCAGGAGAAAGAGTAAAGAATATCCCCAGGTGGGAAAGAAGGAACCTACAGGAAGGAAGATGGAGGTATGGTCGTTGCTGTGCTACTGTGTCAGAGGGGTAGGTAATGAAAAACTTCCACGCCTGCTGCTGTTCCAGCCCTCATGCATCATTTCTAGCTGGAGCAGCCAAAGAAAAGTTAAATGAGGAAGGAAAGCTGGAATGGAACATCCTGGTCACCTCCACATCCGGCATTGTCTTCTGTTTCCTTATTAGCCAAATATAACCCAGATTTATTTCACTGTGGTATTTTCTTTTGAATCAGCAGATTCTTTATTTTTTAATTAAAGCATATCTTGCCAGAGCAGTAGGAAAATATACGAGCTCAAGAACAAGGGTAATGATTACTGCCATTATATATGTATATAGAAGTGATATATTACCACCACCTAGCAATTCACTTGTCTGAAAAAAAGAACAAAAAGGAGGTAATATTACCAAACCCATAGGGAAATAATAATTTTCTTATAAATATATATTTAAACAATGCTGAAATTTTTCTTCATCCTACAGAAGCTTGGCATTTACATACATTCATAAAGAAGTAGAAGAAAAACCTTCTTGAGTAAAAACAGAGTGAAAACTAGTGAAATGAATCACAGCTACCTTTCTGCAATGTTTTCTTGTAACATTTTTTGAGACGGTTAAGAATCTGATAAAAGGAATCCAGAAACAGGCGAGAAAGATTTTTTGCTCTGTCTTACCTATTTCTTTGATCGCCATGACCAACAGAAAAGTAATTTTACATTCTGCCTCAACTAGCAAATTTTGAGTCTCATTTCAATTTTAAAACTCGTAGTTTTCTTCATGAATTAAATATGGCACCTACAATACAGACACTACAGTAAGGCTGGAATTTTAGTTCCAATAGCACATTGATTAAACTCTGCCCTCAAGAGTTTCAGTTTTCAGTATGACAAAGGTTGCTTTGATTATCTCACATCTGCATTATCTATGTATTAGGGTTTAAGTACAGTGCCGTGATTTGGAAGGCATGTGGAATCATGCCTGTCATATATAATCTATACACATACGCACAAATTAAGGGCCATTGAGCTGGATTCCCTAGTGACTCCCTGGAGCTCAGCTGGCATAGCTGCACTGAAAATTGGTCCCATTATCAGGAGACAGACAATCACATCTTGCCTCTGCCTTCCCCACCCCCTCCAGTTGTCCTTCATGGGGCTGCTTACTGCATCATTTGTGCACTGCCAGCGCTTTGTTGTGGGGACTGCGGCCTTTGAATTGCTCTTGCCACTTTGCTAACACTGTCAGAAACAGAAGCATTTGCTGAACAGCATATTATTGATAATTAGTTTAATTTGGTCTTCCCGCCTCTGCCAGGTTTCCATGCAACAGAGGCATGCAAAGCAAACCTGGCTGAGCTCTTTTAACAGTCTACATAGCACAAACTTCCTTTCACTTCTAGACTCCTTAGCTTGAAGTTTAGCACAAATTAGAACATATACTAACAGATTACAGTGCAAGAAAGCATGGTCTTAATCAGGCATATCTCGCATCTTCCAGAGGACAACATGCTTTGGATTTTGGGCCAGCTGCTACCTAGCAAATGGGGTGCAGCTGTAGCTTGGACACACTTACATAAACATCTGTGAAAACACACTGTGAAAGACCAGCAAGGAGGGTTTAAACCCTCAGGAAATACTGGTTACCCATTAGTCAGAATCTTTACCGCTTTTCTGTTTTATGTCTTTTGCAGCAGTTCAATCTCCTTTTTTCTAAGCATGTTCATACAGCCTTGAAAGCAAGTTTCTTGTGTGAAGCTAAAGTTCAAATCATTTCATATTTGCTGCTGTTTTAACCTGAGTTAGTTAGCTTTGGTTAACTGATTTGAGTTAAAGCTTAGACTCCTTAACTGTGTTTTGCAGTAGTAATACATCCTATATCACACTTCTAGAACATAGCAGCAGCCATTAGCTAAAGCATTTCAATATCACAGCTACATCCTAGGCTAGACAAACCATGACTGACAGATTAAACAACATGAAAAAACACACAGGTTGGCAGACACACAATAAGAATACAGACCACCTGACTAGTTGAAATTCACTGTCAGTGCATATACACATGGAGGCAGATCTCTGTCCATCAGATTATGTTAGAGCATCAGCTGAAGTGAGCCTTCACTCAATGGTGAAAAATCAAAGCAATATTTGCAAACCCTTGACAGTATCATCTAAAACAAGTATAAAACACAGATCACATTATAACGCTAGTCATGAAAACCTGCTAAAGTTTGCAAGTCTTCAGATATGGGTAAAAAACCAAGGGATTCATATTCTGCTTCTCTGGAAAACATTAGACAAACAAAATTCCAACAAATGGGTTCAAGTGCATAGAGCTAGTCTGGACTTGAATCAAGATTGATTTCAAGTATGTTAGAGATCCAATCTGCATGTTGCACAATTCATTTCAGGCTTTGATTTTGTGAGCTGAAAGCAAGAGCCCATTTCCTCTATGCTGAATGCAACTAATAACAGCTGTAAAATGGTACTGGCTGCCTGACAGGGCATACTTTTATCCTCTGACCTTTCTGAATAAAGGACCAAGGTTGGCATAGATGCACTGGCACATTGTTTCCATCACGTAACATATTATCCTGATGCAACTAACTATTACACTAAAACCACAATTCTATTTTGATGTTTATAATTTCTCAGAATGATAAACACTTTCTGCTGCTGAGTTTGTAAGTATATATGCTTTTTAAAAATCTTTCTTGTAATTCAGTCTTCTTATAAGAAGAATATTTTGCATGCTATTGTTACCTCCAATACCAGAGGTAGACATTAGAGGTCGACATACTTGGTCTGCATGTTCTGTGCAATGAACATTCTCACTACAAGATACATGACCTACATGCCAGACCCACCTGGAAGTTTGGGGGAAAGAAGTATCTTAGATTTGAAAGTTTAAATTAGATGCCCAAATAAAATACACTGTTTTCAAAGGCAGCCAGCATTTTTGGACGGAAAGCAAACCAAAAAAACCAAGCCTTCTTTTGTTGGCTGCCTAAATATGGTTCTGTATCTCAATTAGATAATCAAATTTGAGTTAAGATGTTTGCCTCCATTTTAAAAATGTTGTTCATCTGACCACACGTGTAATGGCAAACAGCTCAAGCCACTAAAATCAAAGGGTAGGCTAATTGTATTACGTTAAAGCATGCAAAGGACTTGACTTTACAAGCCCTTCATATACAAAATTCCCACTGCCTACAGGATCAGGGCCTTACAAGGAGATCCAAGATCTTCCTTGTTCTTTCAGTTCTTTTTTTCATGCTGGAAGAGCTAGGTTGCCATCTGGCATGGGCTGGCAGCAGCTGCATGAAATAAACTCAAGCAAACATATTGGCACAGGTGTGATTTAACAGTTAGAGGGGTCAAGTACTGCATATTAATTTACCTAAACAAAAGCTCATGGGGAGTCTGCACCTCTGAGCACGTCACGTCCCACCTTTTCAGCTCTAGAATTTATTCTTCAACCTTAGTGGTCTGGAGAAGGCTTCATTGAAATCACCGCTCCCACTCATGCTTCGGACTAAACTTTTACGATGAAACTTTTTCCCTTAAACCATGTGTGGTCCGGTCAACATATACATATATCTCACTAAAAGCTCTGTTGAGAAGTTCAGTAAAATGCTTGCATTTTTCTAGTTTACTTGAATTTACTAGTACCTTTAAAGCTGCCTCTGCAATAAGCGTTCTGTTTAACTTGAAATACAATTTGGCACAATTATGCAACTGAAGAAATACATTCATTTGCATAGAAGAAAACAATAAACAGTTCACAAGCTGGAAAAGGTGTTTTAATGGCCTTAGAAAGACTGGGAAATCACTAAGTATAGCCATAATGTTCACAAAAGTGACTGGGATCTTTGCAGATCTTTCCATGTGTCTCTTGGAAAATGTGTTGAGCAAATCAAATAGAATCAGAGAATCATTTAGGTTGGAAAAGACCTTTAAGACCATTGAGTCCAACTGTTGACCTAGCACTGCCAAGTCCACCACTAAACAATGTCCATAAGCACCTCATCTACACGTCTTTAATATACCTCCAGGAATAGTTACTCAACCACTTCCCTGGGCAGCCCATTCCCATGTTTGAATACCCTTTTGGTGAATAAATTTTTCCTAATACCCAATCTAAACCTCTCCTGGCACAACTTGAGGCCATTTCTTCTTGTCCTATCACTTGTTACTTGGGAGAAGAGACTGACATCCACCTCGCAACAACCTCCTTTCAGGTAGCTGTAGACAGCAACAAGGTCCTGAGCCTCCTTTTCTCCAGGCTAAACAACACCAGTTCCCTCAGCCACTCCTCAGAAGACTTGCACTGCAGACCCTTCACCAGCTTCATTGCCCTTCTTTGGACATGCTCCAGCACCTCCATGTCTGTCTCATAGTGAGGGGCCCAAAACTGAACACAGGATTTAAGGTGCAGCCTCACCAGTACTGAATACAGGAGGACAATCACCTCCCTAGTCCTGCTGGCCACATTGTTTTGGATAAAAGCCAGGATGCTGTTGGCCTTCTTGGCCACCTGGACACACTGCTGGCTCATGTTCAGTCATTGACCAGCAACCCCAGGTCCTTTTCCACCAGGCAGCTTTCCAGCCACTCTTCCCCAAGCCTGTAGTGTTGTGCGGGATTGTTGTGACCCAGGAGCAGGACCCGGCACTTGGCCTTGTTGAGCCTCATACAGCTGGCCTCAGCCCATTATTCCAGCCTGTCCAGATCCCTCTGCAGAGCCTTGCTAACCTCCAGCAGATCAACGCTCCTGCCCAGCTTGGTGTTGTCTGTAAACTTACTGAGGGTGCACTTGATCCCCTTGTTCAAATAATGAATAAAGATATTAAACATATCTTTACATGTGGAGGAAAAGACAGTGTTCTCTTTATATCACAGAAGTACATTCTTTCTAAGATGCAAATGAGAAATTTTTATCCCACAAAAGTGAAATGCATAGCTCTTAAAGCCCAGATACTTGTGACTCACTTGCAGAGTGACCATGTTAATTTGGCTCTGGTGAACCTATGAAGTTCTAGGAAGTGGTTTTCAAATCCTTGATTTCTGCAAGGCCAAACAATTCAATTTAGTTGAGTCTGTTAAGACTGAACGCCCAGACATCAGACTGAGTTCATTCAGAATACAGCACAGACTGTTTAGATTTGAGAGATTAGACAGGAAGGTAGAGAAAGCTGCCCCATGCATGTGGTTTTGTGCTTAGACAGGGCTACCAACTCTACTCCTTTCATCTCTCATGCTGCTGGTTTGGGGATTAAACTACCACAACTGCACTGACACATTTAGGACACTCAGAGTTACTGTGCTTACTCAGAGCAAATACATGTCCTTGAGCAATAAGACTGGAGCACCCTGAACATACATGAGGCCTAATGCGCAACCATAATCAGCATCACAAATGCAATGCCTCACAAGTTCCTCCTGCACTGTTGAACAGAAACATAAGCAAGCATGTTAGATGTCTCTGCATCCTGGGTGTCCAAGTAGTTTACACTGCCTGTAGAAAATGCTGCCAGAGGTGCTGTGGGTCAGGGTCTCCCTCCTAATAACACAAGAAAGTGGAGCATCTCTGAGCAGGTCCTACCTCCCGTACCTTTGGGTCAGATTGTGATAATCCCAGTACAGGAGAGAGAAACTTACAGTTTGGTCCAATGAGCCACATAAACTTCAGTGAGATCCCCTTTTCTGACCCTCAGTCCTTTCCTATCAGCTGCTGCCAGGCAGGAGGGATGGAAACAGTACAGCATGCAGAAGCGGGCTCTATGGCAGCTCGGAGCTTTCCTCCTCCAGGGGGATTCCTTACTGGCCATTTGCAAGCACAAGTCAATCCCTGCATCAACTGAAAAATGAAGTCTGATAAATCAGAGAAAGTTGGTGATGAGAGACAGAACCTGGGACCTGTCTGCAAGTCACTCCTCAGATGTACAGGCCCTCCCTCCAGTCATAATCTTCGGGGTCTATAAGATCGCCAAGCAGGTTTTTATCAAGGTCTAGGTAGATATGAAGATTTGTACATGTCATGAGGTCAGCTGAATGATGTCCAATCAAGAAGTCAACAGGTGTTGGCTTTGCCAGAACCAATGGGAGGTGTAACACATGCCAAAGACAAGGCAGTTAGCAAAAATGCTAACATATATAACAGCAACACACACCAAGGCCCGTTTGCTGTGCTACCAAAAGAGCGCATTAATCTAGAGGCTAGAACAATCAAGCCAGCAGTCAGAAAAAAAAGTACCTCTTAAGACTCATGCCAAACCAACAGAAATGCTACTTACATTCTTACAGCTAGCATCCAAATAACTGATCACATTTCATCACGAAGAAACATGTTGCTGTTGCCCGAGGCAAGCATAGAATCTACTAAGGAACCAAATGGGAACAAATGAGATATTAAGCCTGAACTTGACAAGCAACATTCCAGTTCCTGCCATATATTTTGGTGAGGTGTGTATTAAGAAGGCAGATCATTCTATGGAATTTGTTACTTTTCTGTGAAATTTATCTAACTGTAGCAAAGTGTAACCCAGAAGATCAGGACAGGATTTATCTATCTGGCCTTTGAAGGGCAGGTAGGGTCGTCTAAGTTAATATATTGAGGAATGCAGCTCAGGGTCTCTCTTGACTTTATTTATTTGTTTTGGTAGAGAGGGATGAACAGGTATGTATACACACCTGCATATCTCCTTGCAAGTATTGGGAGCTAGGACAAGTTGAGAAATACTACAGGCAGAAATGAAATGAAACAATTTTAAAAGTGCGTTACCATAATGATCATGAGACCTGCTTTGAAAGAATATGTTGTACAAGAACATGGTACTTATTCGTAGCCTGGGAAAAATTTCACCTGTGGAACAAGCTCTTTGGTTATCAATATGAGCAGTGAAGCATGCTGACGTTTTCTTCACCACCTCATAGGTAGACTCTAATAAAACAACCTAAATCATTCCTATGGTAAAGGCAGCCAGTCACCACAGCTACAATAATGTTAATTCTCTGTTTTCCAAAAGCAGTGAAAAAGCATCCTCAGCTTCTGTGAGCGCAGTGAATTAAATTGCTAAGGGATTACAGACTAGCAGCATTTCTAGGACCAAATTCACTACACATACCTCTGCTGACTCTAGAAGGTCCCTGGGCAACTCTTCCATCTCCTTCCTATCTACAATGAGAGCTCATGTATTTCTCCCTCCTCTTTGTCATGTTTATTTCTCCCAACAGTGTTGTTTCTTTCCTGTCTGAAGGTAAGTAATTCACAGTGTTACCGCATAAAATTCTGAGCACAGATGAGTTAAGGGTTCTATAAGCCATCCATCAACACCAGGTTTTTGCTCTGCAGAGAGTCATGGAAGTGGTTGAAGCTGTGATTGCCTCTCATTTCCAGTCTCTAATGCCCAGACCATTACAGTTCTGCCCACTGATGCCTGAAACATTCCCTAAAATATTTGCATTGATTGGACATAGCTTTTAAAAACTAGTACATCTAAGCTGGCAGATAGATGATAATAACTGTGTGGCCTCACAACCTTGACCAGCAAACAAAACAGATGCATCATAGCAAAGCCTTGCTATAACTAGTTTGCCACAGTTTCAGCTTTCCTCATAGCAACAATGGTAGATTGCACACACTTTGGGGCAGGGATCCCTTTTTTCCTGTTTATTTAATTTTCAGTTTGAAGATCTCTAAAATCAGAAAAAAACAGTCAGTCGTTCAGCACTCAAGGTTGCAAAACATCAGGACCACCTGAAGCTTCCCATATCAGCATTTAGGCAAGGTGCCATTCTTTCATCCTCCCCAGTGCTGAACAGGAACAGTACAGACAGGAGGAAAACATTGCTTAGGAGCCACTTGCCTGACATGTGCAGCAAGCACATACTCCTTCATTTTGTAAGCAGACCTATCAAGTCTCATGCATAAAACTCATTCAGCTGAGCTCTGTCTCAATTTATCACAGTGGCACCAGCAATTCACCTACTCCAGACCAGTGGTCCTGGAGCAGAAGAGAGGTCGTTGCACTGTAAAGCAGCAAAGGCAGTGCCTCCCACTAGGTCTCTTCCTTCCTTTCCCCCAAGTACACAAGTAAAAAGGACCCATGCTGGGATCTACACTTTCTAGGGTTGCAGCCTTCCACTGCAGTACATCTTGGTCGCATAATATGATATTGCTGAGGAAAGACATATAACGCAAAGAGGTGTGCCCTCACAGTACAAGCCAGTGCCTGCAGCTTCACATGCTGAACAAGATGAATACAATAAAGGCTACAGAAAGCTTTCTAATTTCCCATGCAACTCAGGACAAAGACTTGAGGGTGATGCAACTCTCATCTCTCCTTAATCTAAAAAAGCAAGAGGACATTATTTATGAACTTAAAATATGTGTGAAGAATTCGTGAATCGCTGTTAAAAAATAAAATATCCAAGCAACAAGGCTCTGTCTGCTTAGCCATGCTGAACAGGAGCTAAAGTTACCAGTTTTGCAAGAGGCATCCGCAGCCTTGCTGACTAATGTGACTCTGTGGCAGGTACTGTGGAGTGGTTGCTGTTTGGTTCCATGAATCTAGACTGAGACAGGGCATTCATCTCAGTTTGCTCATCACAGAAAGACTAAAACTACTTGTAAGATCATTGCATGCTGTGACAAATGAGCATGGAAGAGTGCAAAACACAAGTTATGCCTTTGTAAAGGTTGCTCGCAAATCAGAAGCTAGATTCCCTCCCCTCCCCCCCCCCCGGTAACTCTTGGTATCCATTTGCTTATCTTCCTTCCAGATGAAATAAAATACAGCCAAGTCTTGGAACGGTCAACATATTGATATGAGGAATACTGGTTCAGTTTGCAAACTGCCCCAAGACTCATTATAATCACGTTTAACAGTGACCCCTAGTGTTGTTCAGCACCAGCTTTGCTTTTTCTTGGGTGTTAGGCAAAGAACATCGAACAAGCCAGAATAAAATGAACCTGCCTTTATACTGCAGGACAGTATCAATGCTCAGCCTCTGTTGCAGATGAATGGAATGCACCTCAGTCACAGAGAGAAGCAGCAATATATTTTACTGATGTAAAATAATAATTTGACAGATCAATAAATTCGATGGAATTTAACGAAGTTTAACAGCAGTTTAACAAGTGCTTCACCTTATTAATTACTGAGTGGAAGAAACATACAAAGGAAAATTGAGTTAGAATAGAGTTAGAATGATTCGCGCAGAGGCTGGAGACACGAAAGGGTAAGAAAGACCCTCCCATTTAGTCACGAGGTTCGGAGTGCACCCCCTTGCTTTCTAAACTCCTTATGGATCCTAGGCACAGCTGGATCCAGTCTTAGTCTCAGACTTGGTCAACAGTTTATGTCTAATGGAAGAAATACAAGGAGTAAGGAGAATCCCCCCATTGAGTTAGGAGGTTCAGAGTGGACCCCTTTTCTTTCTAAACTCCTTATGGAACCTAGGTGCAGCTAGGTCCAATCTTAGTCTCAGATGTGGGCAACAGTTTATACCTAATGGAATTATCTATATGAAGTTTACAATAATATTGAGTAGCTACATGGATTGGTAATGTTTCATTAGTATTAATTCAGCATGCTATCAGTCACTTACCGAGGATCTGTCATGAGTAAGAGAGCCCTCTGCCTTGGGTAAGGAAGGATCTCTTAGTCTCAGGTAAGGAACCTCAAACCTTGGGAGTCATCCCTGCTCAAGTGGAGAGTCATCTGGTGAGCAGTTCAGCTGCAGTTCAGGGAGAGCTCAGATTGGGCCCATCCTGACAGTAATATTTATAGACTGAAGTAGCTGGCTGCTAGTTAACAGTATAGACAAGATAGATGTATTCGTTTTAGCTCCAGTATCTTGTTCTGTACTTCGGTTATCTTGCATTTTTGGGCTTTGAAACCACCTTTCAAAATATTTTTCCAAGTCATCTTCACTCCTTTGTACATGAGCCAGGGGCTTTCCACCTCACAGGTTCACCACAGGATGTAAAGCCTGTTGCTCCTTAGTCAGCCTGAACCAAAATACAGCTAAGGGTCAAGTGTATCTGTCACAACCTCTCAAGGGTCCATAAAAATCCAAATGAGAGAGCAACACTATGTTGCTGTGTGTTGGTCAGCTATTTCTCTTTATCCTTAGTATGGTAAAGACCAAGTTTCTAATGTCTGGCTGAGGACTGGAGGATTATTTCACAGTTCGTCAAAAATAAAACCCAAGAAAAAAACACCCACAAAAACTTCCATTGGTATATGTTATGGAAATCTAGATGACAAATTTGTTGACAACTTTATTTTAACAACATCTCACTAAGAAATCCTCTTCTTTTTGCCGTCAAGCCTATTGTTACAAATGTGATCAATATTTGGTCTTACTATTCGTATGATTAAGTTATTTACATAGTGCAAGATGTCATGGCATTCTATCTATCTATTTTGGCAATAGTCAGCATCTACATTTGGGGATTGCAAAGGGTATTAAATGCTGGCTAGCTATTTCTGATGAGAGCCATATAGGACCACCAAAAAGGGAAAGACTAAGTCATATCTAAAGACTGGAGTAGAAGAGTAAAAGGCAAGGAGAGGGGAATCTGGAAACACGTAGAAGAGAAACTCCAGATCCTAGGCATAATAGCTGCATGAGTAAACATACTTAGAACAATGAAGACAGAGAAAACAGTGCACTTTACAACGTTCCTGTGATCCATGAAAAACATTAAAGACAAAATGGGTACAGGTCTCAAATCACTACAATTACCTCTGCAAACTCAGACTAAAACATATGTAGCCATAATCACATGTGAAGTGTCTAGGTTGACTTGAATTTAACAAGTTATTTCCATCAGCAAACCCTAAATAAATAAATAAAAGAATGAAAAAACATTTTTTAAAAAGAAAAAGATTATCAAAACAAGACCTATTCTACTGAGTATTTTACTTTGGTACTTATATAGCAATTTGGATCAACAAAAGTTAATTATATGAAACATTTTTTAAAAATCACTACCTAATACATATCTTCCCACATTTATTACACCTACAGTGGAAAACAAACCATAAAGGTCATCTGCTTTAAAATAAACAACAATAAAAAGGGAAGGCGGAAGGGGAGGGAAGGGGAGGGAAGGCAAGGGGAGGGAAGGCAAGGCAAGGCAAGGCAAGGCAAGGGAGAATATGCAATAATGATTATAAAAAATTGTTTTAACTCTGCAGGTAGGTATTGAAAGCTCAAAACACCTCTTAATCTCCCAGTGTCATTTTCCACTTAGACTAAGGATCAATGTGTAAGTTTTCAATTTTCCAAAAGACAGCAGAAATTCACACACACACAAACCCATCAGCTGATTCGAGAATTGTACAGTTACACTAGAGGGCAGCAAAGCAGCTTTTAAATCAAAGTCTTGCCATTTGAACAGGTAATCATCTGGCTAAAGCTGTGCCGAGGAACTCCTCTTTTGTAAGAGAACAAAACGGAAATAAGGTATTTCTGTTCTTATAGACTACTGACATCTGCTAAAAGTATAATGATTTTTATTCCCACATACTAGGATAAGCAAGGCAGTGCAAACTGGAGCTGAAGAAATTAGTTTGCAATGAAATATCCTTTCAGTAACACTCTTTATTTTTAAACATAAACTAGCATCCCTCCAGTCATCTATTTCACTTATGCAATATTTACTGGCAGATGTAGTTAATGTTTCATTAGGATTCTCCTATTCCTGGAAAGGAATTTTATATATTGCTTGATATATCATAGTCAATTGTAAAAAGTTCTTCAGATTCACTAGGCTTCCTTCCCCATCCATGTGCTGAGGACCATCAGGTTCTGCTCTCACAACTAATTTCCTTGATACAGATAGTCAAGAGGAACAGCCTCTCCCGGGTCAAAAGCATCTGTGACTGTTGTACAAGGAAGATGTGAACTTACTTAGCCTCAGTGAGAATTAGTGTCTTTGACCAAATACAGTATTTCACAGAATTACAGAATGGTTGAGGTTGGCAGGCACCTGTGGAGGTCATATGGTCCAACCCCCTTCTCAAGGAGCGCCACCAAAAGCTGATTGCCCAGGACCTTGTTCAGACAGCTGTGGAATATCTCCAAGGATGGAGACTCCACAACCTCCCTGGCGAGCCTGTGCCAGCACTCAGTTACCCTCACAGTGAAAAAGCATTCCCTGATATTCAGTAGACCCTCTGTGTTTCAGATTGTGCCCATTGCCTCTAGTCCTGTCACTGGGCACCAGTGACCCCAGTATTTATTTATTTATAGGATGCAGAGATGTGCATAACTATTTGTCACATCAGAGCATTTTTAAATCTGCAATTTGGCACTAAAACAAAGAAACCAAAACCAGTTTGGAACCTCAGGTTAGGAACTTCTGCAGCAGCCAGCACTATCTTAAAAGGGGAGGGCATAGAGCCCTCCTGAACAAATCACAGGCTCAATAGTCAGTCAGTTCTCACTCCTACACAACACAAGTATCTAGGGATGCAAAATGCAGAGGGGATTCACACCATGAGCATAAATCTGTCAAAATGCAAATGTGATTATGCAAATTACCAAATGCACCTGCAAGAACAGTTGTTGCAATCTATCTAATATTTAGATAACACATGAGTTTTTGTCGACTTGTCGTGGGAACATGTTCTTTTTTTTTTTTTTTTTTTTTTTTAAAAAAAAAAGTTTCCATGAGATGGTGAGTGAAGTGCTTCTCTGACAGGCATGCTGATGCATCGTTCAGTACGCAAGGTGCAGTATAAGGACTGCAAAATGATTAAAGCAGCTCTTTATTTTGGAAGCTAAATAAATGAATAAAAACAAGTCCTGGCAAGAGATTAACGGGATTAAGTTTAGCATCTCAGTAGAGTCGATGATTAGTCAAAAATACTGTTTTCATCCTCTGAAATTAAATTCTCATCCATTTCAGCAGAACAACAAAACCGTACAAGAAAAGAGAATCTGTGTATATTGTGATCATCAGGTCTTTGAAAACCTATAAGCCTCAGAGGAACAGCAATGCTAGGAATTAAAAGACAACCTTCAGAGGGTAGCAATAGACACAACAATAAACATGGAGAGGGGAAAAAAACCTGCAACAATAAACATGGGGAGGGGAAAAAAACTGCAACAAAAACTCATTCCAAAGATGCCATGAAGCTGCTTTTCAAGGAAATCAAAAGTTGAAGCATATATACTTACATTCATTTGAACTATTTTCTGTTTCACGTGTTGGATTTCATGCAGCCATTGATTCAATTTCTTTATGGAACTGAAGGATACAAGTGCCAAGGTATGTCATCTCGGCGTAAGAAGGCTGCATCTACCTGGTACAATGACCTGAAAAAAGTAAAAGTTGTTTTCTCTATATGATTGTTTCAAACATTGCATCTTAGTAACAAAATAATCAAAGTCCGTGTTTCTTTAAGAAGAAATGCTAACAAACTGGATTTCATGTTAGCTACCTAGAAAACATGTCATGGATTTTTTTGTCCATGCTGGTGATGAACTGCAGTGGTGAGCAGTCCTCTTCACAGTTAAAGGAGATGAGTAACAAGCTTTACAGCTGTTCAAGCTACCGTCCATGCAATACATGCCACTCATAGTCAACAGGTAAAATGTTCACATTACTACTTCACTGTCCCAAAGTCTAGAAAGCAAACTCTTAACCAAGCAAGCACATTCCTATAATACATAGCACACATTTCAAGTGAACATTAGTATTTTTACTTCAAATTCAATGTCAGACTGATCAAAACTATGCCTTAAGCCCCAAAGTTCTTAAAATATCCAAGAACGTGTATGTTCATATATGTTGCATTACTTATGGTTCACAAGCATGTTCTGGTCTGCTTCCTCCCTTCTCTATGCATCCAATTATCTGACTGCTTTCTGCTCCCATACCTGTGCTGTGTGAAACAGTAAGAGCTGTCATTATGGCATGCAAAATAATTTCTTTGTTCTAGATTGCTCTGCTGCAGCCCTGAGCATGAAAACATACACACTTGAGCCACTCCTCTACATCTTTCAGTTCTGGGAAATGGAGGGGTAGAGGGAGAAGATACTTTAAAAAGGTCAGGCCGCGAAGTTTCTTTAAACTTCCGTAAAGAGCAGCCTAATTGTACTCAGTAGCATGGTTTTGTAATAAAAGTTGCCTTTGGTGGTGCAAATATTTATTTCTCAGTATTAGAATTTATCCTGAAGGCTTTACATTTTATTGTGAGCAGCATGAAGAAGCAAAATAAAATTGTATTTTCTTCGTTTCCTTAAAACAGGTTTCTCTTTGTTGGCTTTGAGCAAGAAGGATTAAACATCCTTAAGCTCACCCTTGGCACCTCTGATAGCCATAATGGAATAATACTGCGTGTATGAAAGAGAGAAAGCAGCATGAAAGAGTCCACTCTTCTAAAATTAAACTCTTGGGAAAACCAAAGCCAAATGTAATCTTGGTTATTCTGATATAATCACTGGGACCCACTCATCACCACTGCAATGGATCAAAACCTGCTGAAGAGAACAAATATAAATACCAAGATTCTTTATTTTAGAAGAAAGACCCAAACAGCAATAGGTTTCTATCATCTAGATTATCACAGGAAGAAGAGTGTTCTACAAGTAGCAGACCCAACAAAGGCTGGTTTCTTATGGAATGAGCAACATGCCCCCACAAACAATTTGCCAAGCCCCAGCTTACCTTTCGCCACAACACCTTCAGTCCCTGTCCACCCCTCCCACGTCCTTGAAACCTCCTGACATATCCTCAGATTGTGATCCTGAGCCATACACACCCTCACTGGACTGATGGCAGGCCAAATGGTGCAGGTAACTACTTAGCTGAGGCTGCAGCCGTCCTTGGGAGAAAGGGGCACTCATCCAGGTCTCACTAATCTTGCCACTGTCTTTCACAAAATTTGTAGGAACTAACGTTGCTATTGGGGACCTCTGTTTACCTGTCAAACTTGCTTGACAGTGACTAACAGGATGAAAGATGTTGTGAAAGAAGCAGGACTGATTTACAGCACAGCTGTGTAAGCCAAGCTAAAATAAAAGAGAAAAATTAAATAAAGACAGTCAGTTCAATTGCAGATTGCTTTCTTGACTGCTTATGCAGTCCATGGTGGACAATCAAATAATAGAAGATTGGATACAGAAAGTAATGTCATGCGACTGAGCCTTAGAAGTAGAAGAGCTGATACTATTTCTCTATGAAAAGGAAAGAATTCTGCAAGATAATTGAAGAACGCTGTTGGGAGACATGAAAAAGCCATTTGCTTCGCTTTCCATCTTTCTCCAACTCTGTGCATGCCATGTATGCTTCCAGCTGATCAAATTTAGTCCATATCCAGACTCACATTTTTTAGACCCATTCAAAATCAAAATAACACCTTTTTCCACCTTCCTACCCCAAAGCTTAGCCATGCTGCAGGCAGCAGAGCGCAAGTCACGCCACAGGAGCAGTTCAGATATTCTGCCTTTGTAAAGTGGATGTTGCCAAGGATTGCACACTGGCAGGTCTGTTGTACTTACACACGGGGTTGGAAACAGCTGTCCACGCAGGTTTGAGGTTGCAGGGATCAAGAGGAAAAGCTTCAAAATGAGGGCAATAGAAGGTCACTCTCATTTTCCACTTATGTGGGCAAAACAGCTGAGTTAGGGGCCATCTCTGAAACCTTCCCAGAAAGATTGACACCTGCTCCTGGGGCATTTTGGGGAAACTCCCACCTCAGCACATGCCTCTGTTTCAGAGTTACAGTTATTCAGTTACAATACTCACGCCAGAAACAAAGATGCTCGTCCAATTTCAGAATTTTTTTCATGTACAAACTCAAAGTGAACATACCCACTTTAACTGGATCAGGTTTACCTGGTCCAGCGGAAGGTGTCCCTGCTCATGGTAGGGGGTTTGGATCTAGATGATATTTAAGGTCCCTTCCAATCCAAACCATTCTGTGATTCTGTGATACATGTGCAAACATCAAACTGACTTGGAAACAGTAATTTCAAAGCAGGAGGAGGAAGCCATATGCTAGCATCAGCATACGGTACTTAAGTATTTTTAGAACAAAAGAAAGAAAGAAGATTCTCAATGGACATAAAAAGACAGAAACTTCCACAAAGTGAGAAAGTTTTAATATGACTGTTGGAGCCTGCCCCTTCCTCTCAAGATTTAAGATACTGGTGTGCAAATTTGTAAAGCAGTTCGTTTTAATTGACTTTCCATGCCTTCACAACAGTTATGTAAGTACTATTAGCAAAGCAGTAGGTATATCAACACCACTAAACTGTTAAGAGTAGTTTTGCTCATTACTAGTTTTGAATTTGAAAGAGAAACTTATGTATTATTTGAAACTACTTAAAATTCAATTTTCCTCTGTTCACACCTAAAATAATTTTTAAGCCTCAACTGCCAGTTCACAAAGATCTTGCTGCCCATATCACCATGTGTCAGCCCGATCTATTTGCCCACACGCCTGCATCACTCGCAGTGAAGGAGCTATCTATAAGGGCACCCTCTTTGAATGACCAGCTACTTCACAAGTGGTGACTTGTCAGTGTCGATGTCAGAACAGTTTCCCTTTGCAGAAAGGGGACTGAAGCCCACCTGAGCAGAGCCAGTGGAGCAGCACTGCCATAGCCTCCCAGCATAGCTCAAGCAACCATTTCTCAGAGCTCCAGCCCCAGAAGTAGCTCGCTCAGCTAACTTTTCAGAACATGAAAAAGCAGCACATACCACACAGACATTACAGAGCAACCTGACATGATATTCTCTGCTTTGACAATGTAAGAACTAGATAGATGCTAACAAAGTAATAACATACTCTATGTGCATTTCTGTGCCTGTTTACTCACCTTCATAGAGTGTTCCCTGGGGCCCTCCAAGTTCCTGTAGATCACAGGTCCTCTCTGTGCTTCAGACCAGCTCCCTGTGACTATGGCTGCTCTTAACCGTCACCCATCCCCAACAAGAGCGTTTTCTTCTCTTCCAACCCCCACACTTCCTGTACATACTTTTTTTCTTCCCCAGCCAAGACTTTTATCTTAGAAGTCAGCACCAACTCCTAATTTTTATATTTTATTTCATTTTTTTGTTCTGCATTTCATAATGTTTCAAACTTGGTCCTCTAGTGAGATATTTAAACTACAAGAGGGTAGATTCAGACTAGGGAAGAAGTTTTTTAAGATGAGGGTTGTGAAACACTGGAACAGGTTGCCCAGAGAGGTGGTAGATGCCCCATCCCTGGAAACATTCAAGGTCAGGTTGGACAGGGCTCTGAGCAACCTGATTTAGTTGAAGATGTCCCTGCTTATTGCAGGGGGGTTGGACCATATGATCTTTGGAGGACCCTTCCAACTCCAACCATTCTATGATTCTATGATATTTAAATTCATCTTGTTCTGCCTGAGTTCCTGCAGTTTTCTGTCCTGATACCTCATGCTGAATAGAAGCCACCGAGCTCTGATGAGTTACATTGCACCTGGTTTAAAAGGGAAACATACTACTTATGAGCAAATTGCGGGTTCCACTGCTCAGCAGTTTTAAATAGTATCAACATCTCGCTCAAACATCTTTTATTGTACATAGAAAGATCCACAAACCGACAAATGCATATGCTGTTAACTGTACTAATTTCAAAGAGATTTTAAACCAACAGATACGAGTGGAGTGGTAGCGCTCATAACAAGCCACAGGTTTTAGAGAGCTGAAGGTACAAAAGCTTGATTGCATCCTCTCTTCTGCCATAGAAGCTATTTGGACACCTGAAGGTGTCTTTAGGGAAGTTGAACATGATGATAATGCTCACTAGGGTAGGACTGTTAGATCTAAAGAAACCACTGTCAAAAGGATTAGTCTCTTCTTTATGTGATCTAACGGAAAGATGAACAAGGATTTTGCTTTCCTCAAGATCTTGGTTATCAAAAGTGAAAAAGTAGCAGACCTACAAATGCAGTTGAGGAAAAAAAGCAAAATAAATCTATGTTTTGCTGTAGGCATAAAATGAGTACCTGCCATCTGCAGCACACGCACTCAACAGTGTCAGAGAAGCGCAAGCCCCAAAAGAGTAACACAGTGCGAGATGAAAAGCTGACCTAACTAGTAACAGGAGGAAATCACTGAAGCCAGTTTTACCTCAAAGTGCAGCGACTGCAGATACATCCAGAGAAGGCACGTGGATCCGTTATTCTCAAATGGATACCGTTTGTTGGCGCCCAGCTGCCATCTTTGTGGCCTTCCCCACACTTGTCTCTGACACAGCTTTTCCTTCTCCATCAAAGCAAACACAGGTGGCTGCTGTACTTGTACCAGGCACACCCGCTCCAAGATGTGCTGGCCAGCATCTGAGTTATTTCAAATCAGGCATTTTAATGCTTCACGTTACCAGTTTTTCAAGCGACGTTTTTCAGCAGTGTCATAGTGGGTAACGTTTCCCTAATCTGGGTGATACCAAAAATGACTGGGCGATGAAGGACTAGCAGAACACCTCCTGACACACTGTCCACCATCGCTGCAAAGTCCTGAGGAAATCTTTTCACCTCAAGGCCGCAGTAGTCAAAGGGGGTGTCTCAGGGCAATGGGTCTCTAAAGGGGCTCCCACAGAGGCAAACCATCGCCTCAGAACTGCGGAGAAGAGCCTCGGAATAAATTTATCGGGGGATGGACTGCGGAGAAAAGTCACAGAGTAAATTTAGGGAGGGCACCAGGCCGCCTGGTGGGGTTCCCCCTCCCCCGGCGGCTCCCAGCGCTCCCGGAACGATGAGCTCTGGGCGCTGTTTCTGTGAGGGAGGCGGGGAAGGAAGGGGGGCGGGTTTGAGTGCGGCACCGCCGG
>JAVJGI010000014.1:65382957-65411231 GCA_035590275.1 Ibycter americanus
CGCTGGCTTTCCCCCGGGCAAAGCCCCTCTCGGCCCGGCTCCCGGAGGGCGGGAGGCCCGGCTGCGCGGGGGCAGCAGGTGCCAGCCTCTGTAGCCGCGGGGAGGGAGCTAATTTTGAAATTATGCCCCGTTTGCCCTGGAAGGGGAGGGAGCGGGGGCGGGTGAGGGGTGCAGGGGGCCGGAAGCGCCGCCTGTGCCTGGAGCGGGACCTGCGGCCGCCTGGGAGCGCGGCGGGGGACGGGGGACGGGGGGGGTGGGAGGGGGTCGTGGTGCCCTCCGCGTTCGGAGGAGGAGGAGGAGGAGGGGGAGAGCTCGCCGTGGGAGCGGTAGGGCCGCCGTGTAGCGAAGGCGTATTTGCAGGATCGCCCCCTCACGGGTTGTGCAGGTCGGGCCGTGCCTACCCGGCGGTTGGAGATGCCGCCGCGCTGACCTGCGGCGCTGCAGGCTGCTGTTGCCATTTGTTGATGGGTTCAGCAATTATGTTGCTGCAGGGCAAAGAAACAAACAAACAAACAAAAAACGCAAGAGGAAAAATGCATTAATAAATTAGATTAAATATAGCACGGAACTTCGCTGCCCTATTTCTAGTTCAGAGCCTTGGTATTGGCATCTCTCCTGAGAGAAACCCATCCCTTCAGTTAGCACAGACATTTGGGTGTGCGGCCAGCGAGTCTGACTGAAAGATTGATCAGGGACCCACGTTAATATGATGTACTTTATTTTATTGTTTTGTTTTGCTGTACTCATGTGAGTTTAACTGGTTCACCAAGCTGCTTTGCCACACAGCCATATAGGCACTTGTGTGGGCATCAGGAGGAACGTGGGACTGCTTCTTCGTGTAATAGTCTGCTTGTGGTACTGTAGAACTACAGAAGTGTTGTAGAACTTAACAGAAGCTATATAGCGCCCTGTAGGCCTGGCTTATGTGTTTCTTTTGTGCTATTGAGAGTTATCTAAACCTTAGTTCTTGTAGACAGCTATTACTTATGTGGGGGTTTTGTGGGTTGGTTTTTTTGTTTTTTGCTGTGGGAATTTTTTTTTTGTGATTTTATTTTATTTTTCTTGGGAGTGCAGACTGAAACCAAACTATTCTCTTGCCACATTTGCTGGGCATTCTTAATCCCCATCAAGTAGGAAATGTGGGAACACCGGATAGAAGAGACCACTTAGGTCATGGAGCGTAGTGCTTTGTGAGGACTAGAATGGCTCTCAGTGTGTGTTTTGGTAAAGTCTGCCAAACCTCTACTCTTAAATGCATAGAACAGTCTCTAAGGTTTACATGTAACAAACTCTGAAGCTGTAATGTTGTGGGAAAGAGCAAAAGTGATTAAGGCTTTTCTAGTGTTGCGAGTCCTTACCATGGCAGGATATCTGTTAAATGTCCAGCAGATCATGGGAAGCATATCATGCCTCATAGCGTGAAGGGTAGAAAGGAACAATAGCAGCCCTTGCTGATCTTCTCAGAGAATAATCCCAGCCAATTCTACAAGATTTTGCCTAGCACCCCAGATCTGATGCAACCTTACCTGAGTTAGTGGGATATACCTGCAAACTCTGCTTCCATTGGATCTCTAGTTGCTGCTTGTCTTCTCTGTTTCGCCCACTTTGCCTGAACGGCAGACTTAACAGTGAAACTGTATATCCAGGAATAAGGGCAGGTTCACTTAGGGACTGTGGTTTGTGTGAGGTTAAAGCATCTTGACTGGAGCATGAAAATTTCTTAGCCAGAGATATTGCTGCTGAAGTTTCCTGAAGTAATTTATATGTCCTTTTTTTACACATAGTATTCTCTTTCTTCTAAAATGTAGCATTTCTTTTAACTGAAGGGGGGGGCGGTCTTGCTACTTTTTCAGTGATAGCAAATCAGCTAATGACCTATTGCCATACTTACATGGTGTCTACTTGGTGAAAGGTATCTGCATTTTACTGGGGGAAGAATGAACAACCCCACCTTGAATTACTTTTTGGTGTCCTTTAGAAGTTACAGTACCCTTTTAAACTATTTTTTGAACTTATAAAAATCTCAAATGTAAATTGCTGCTCATTAGAGACTACATGCATAAGATACTAAACGTGAAGGATGTACAGTGTATTTCAAACTAATCCAGGAAAGCTAACCCCAAATAAATACTAATTATTTCTGTCATGCTTTTACAGCAGCAGTATCAAAGTGCCCTGTTTTGGGCAGACAAAGTAGCTTCACTGTCTCATGGTAAGTAGTTGCTTTTTAAATTGTTTTTTAACACTTTCTGATAGTGTTCTGTTTTGGTTTTGTTGGTGTTTTTTTAAAGCTGTTTGGCTAAATATTGAAGTTTTGAGTTTGGTGTAAGTGCTTTTCTGTGGTCTTTGAAATGCCATTTTTCCAAATAGAACAGAGCCAATCTTCCTTCCCTTTTGAACTGTGTGTTAAAAGTGATGTTTGGCCAAACCTTAAGGTTTGCCTGCCTTAAGAGACACATACACACACAATTAAAAAAAAAAAAAAAAAAAAAAAAAGGAGCTATGAGTGTCAACGGTGGTTTCCTGCAGGATTCACAGTTGCTCTGGGTGACAAATAGAATACAATTTTACAGAGTTGATGCTGGTAGCCTGTGTCTGCCTGCAGCCATGGTACATTTACACTTCTTAAAACGATTCTAGGAGCTTGATTCCATGAAAGCTTTGGTTGCTATTAAAGTAGGAGAGTACTAAGTTGTGCTTCTGCAGTTGTAACTTCAAGCTGCAGAAGTCTAGTGCTTTCACTTTCACTGTTTTTAGGTTCCCACTGATCTTTTGGAGAGAGACAATTCTGGGGTTTTGTTCTGCCCTACGTCCAAGGGCAGGGTAACCTACAACTGCTACTTTTTAAGATCTGTATCACTGTTGTGTCCTCATAACACACCTCTAGTACGAGATTCTTTGTATTCACTGTCCACTGCACTATCTGATGTCTTTAAAGTTAGAATCTGATTATTTTTTTCATTTTAATCTCTCACTGATAGATATTCTAAGTTGCTTATAAACATACATACATATATGTATAAAAAATAAAAACTTCGTAATTCAATAGGATGCTAGAGTAGGGGAAAAATACTTTTCTAGGGAAGTGAAAGTGTTTAAAAATACATACTAAATCAACGGTTTATAATTTGTTCTTTTATTTTAGAGGAACCACAAGATATCTACTGGTTGGCCCAATGTCTATACCTAACAGCTCAGTATCATAGGGCAGCACATGCCCTTCGATCGCGTAAGTTGGATAAGGTAAGTCATCTTCGTCAAAGACTTACTACTGTTGTTCCACTTTTAAACCTCTTCTGCAAACCACAGTGACTACTTCACCATCAGAGGATAAGGTTTATGGGAAAAGTAATTAAAAAACCTGCATGATGTAGTTTGTCTGAACCAAGTGTAGTCCTGTGTTCAGTGAGCCAGATTGAAAATGTTGTCCCCAGACAGGATCACAGAAAAGAGAAGGGGTCCAAGGATGTAAGTATAGCAGGTATGGGAAGGTGGAATGTCACTTCAGGTGTAGTTGTTTGAATTGTCTTTCCATTCTGCTAATGAGCGGTGAAGGCAAGAGTGAAGCAAGTGTCTTTTGAGAACTTAATAGTAGTGAAAGTGATACAGACTTAGTCATTTTGGTCAGGAAAGACTTTTGGAGGTGAAAGGGATGAAGCCATACAACTGAAAAAGGAGAGCAAGCAAAGTGGAGTCCAGCAGTGTAAGTTAACATGCTCTGTCTTTATAACTAATATGTATGAAACATCTCTTTCAGTTATATGAAGCATGTCGCTACCTTGCAGCTAGATGTCACGTGAGTACACGTTTTAACCTCTATTGGGGACAAACCGAACTAAATAAAAGATACATCCTGGGAAGATTAGGTACCTGACAGGCAATGTAGATGTCTGTGTTCGTTGGAATAACATGCTTAAATTTTGTGACAGTTGATTTCATTCTTTAACCTTCAGTATGGTTGCTGGAGTATCCGTTGTGGTACTGTTCTGAAGAAATCCCACTGACCTTTTTTTTCCAGGAAAGAAAAATACTCCTCTAATATTTTGTGGGGAAAGCACGTGAACCACTCTTGTCTCATGTCTTCATATTTACATTTTTAATTGGTTGGTTGTAGTCTGACCAGAGGAGACGTGATTTTTGGTTGTATAGGTATAGTTAGGAGCTTTATACCTCTCTGTAAAATGTGATACATAAATAGTAAAATGTAGTGCTTTCACAGGGCAATTGAATCAATTGGTATATTAAATGTAGAAATTTGAAATAGAATAATGTGCTGCTTGTAGAATAAGATGATTGTATTTTACTAAAACCCGTATTAACTATTTTTAGAAGCATATCTGCTTCTGTGATTGCATAATGCTGAATAATAGATTTATCTGTAGGTGTTAATTCCGTAATTTTTTGTGTATTATGGATGACTAGTAAAATATTTGACTGCAGTTATAAAATGACATATGTCCAAACAAGAATATGCATGCATGAAAAACCTGCTGATAAGCACTGGTTGTTATAATCTGTGCCTTTTAAATGTGACACTGTGTTTATTGGTGCTTTATGTACAGATGTTTCAAATCCCAACCTTGTTTTTTACATCCACATGTTTGGCTAGTATGCTGCAAAAGAACATCAACAGGCCCTTGATATTCTTGATATGGAAGAGCCAATCAACAAAAGACTTTTTGAAAAGTACTTGAAGGATGAAAGTGGATTGAAAGACTCTACTACAGACTGGGAGATGTCACAATCCTCTGTAAGTGATGTTTTTTAAACAAGTATTTTTATAACTGAGAAAACAATGTGTGAAGTCAGAAAGTGATTTTACTGCTTTATGAATCTGAAACTCTGTTTAAGCTTTCTTTTTTGGATAACATAATTTTTAAAAATGATGAATTGTTCTCCTTTCAGTCAGAAGTCATGTGTTAGCTTGCCTGTATGAAAATAATTTGGTCTGCTAGAATGGAGAGTGCTTTTCAACAACTTCACATAAATTATTTGCAAACACTTTGCAGGAAGTTCATGATCTGCCATTGGTTTGTAGTCTTTTAGCTCTATGCTGCTATTTCAGTCTTGATAATGTAAACTAACATTTCTTTCAATTGGGCTGCAGGTTCTGAGATAACAAAGCAAGTTTTCTTCTCCAGTTACTTACAATGAAGTATTTCCTTAATCGCTCAAGTATTATTCTTGGTGGTTACATTTTTTAGTCGCACTTGAAAATTATGTGATGTGAAAGTGAAGTTTTTGAAGCTCAGTGAAAAAGTTCTGTATAGGCGCACAGTCAAAAGGGATTGGTACTGTGTGTAGGCTGAAGAGTCTGTGAATAGTGTTTATTTTTGGAATTATGAATTGATATTAGCTGAAACTACAGTGAAGGCGATTAACAGATGGCATGTTCCCTGTAAGACTGAAGTAGCAAAATGGGTTAAATCATTGATGTGAACTGATTTTGAATGCTGGTATTAATGGGCATAAGGGAGAAGCAGATTAGACTGAAGTTACTGTAGTATACCTTCAATGGGAGCATTTAAGCTACCACTGCAAGCAAAGGAAGAAGTCCCTCAACTTTGGCTGTTCATTCTTCCTCCCTGTTTCATGGCGCTCTGGCCCAGACAGGTGTTGGGTGACTAATTATTGAACTAAATTGGGAAACTATTTTGACTGAAAAATAACTCAGCCAAAAAACTCAGCTTTATCAGTCCTTCCCTTCACAAATGCTTGTGATAATGTAGTTCACTAATGTGAGGATGGGTTTGGTTTGCCAAAGGAGAGAACTACAGAAGTGGGTTCTACTTGAAGAAATTTTAGACCAAACTCTTCTCTAGGAACGTAGCTTTTTCAAACTTAATTTGATTAGTTTGCACAGACACTAGTTCCAGAGTAAGAATGACTGGTCTCTGAGCTGGTAACAATATTATCACCTTATCAGCCCCCTGGGGTTTATTAGTTGTTAATGCAGCTATACCGTTATTTCTAGTGGGTGGACTCCTGAGACGGTTGGTCCGTCTGATGATGTTGGTGTGTAACATGTTAACTTTCTCTAAGTAACATGCTGACACTTCTGTGGCCTTCTGACTGAATTGAACACCCATCTAGGGAGCTTTGAAAGAACATGTTAGTTATTAGACATCTTAGTACAACCTTAACTATGGTAATAATGATCTTTCACTGCTTTCATTTCTGAAACATCTGTGTTTTGGATTGAAAAGAAGGATATATTTTCCTGCTCAGAGTAGTTGAGTCTATTGATTTGGCCTTTTTCATCTCTGCTGCGGTCATTCTTGTCTTGCATGAAATATGTGGTTTAATAGTCAACAGATAAGTGAATCACCTTTGGAAGTGACGATTTCCTTATATTGAGTATGAAGGGAATTTAGTATATCAGAGAGCTGGGCGCCAGAAGTAGAAAAGATAAACTCTGCCCTCCTTCAACTTATTTCAAGCATGTGTTTGCTTGGTGGTAGATAACCTGACAGAGCTTTTTTTTTTAAGGTAGTAGAGACAGTATTTTATTTAAAGACAGCGCTAGAAAACCGGGTTTTATCATACATGAAATGCTTTTTACTTTTCAGGGAGCCCATTTGATTTGTGCTCACAACCAAATTGCAAACATTGATTCAGTCTTTGACCTCCAGCCCTGCTTTTCCACCAGATCAAGAGCTCTATATGCCTTTTGCGAGGGAAGATCTATGATGCTTTGGATAATAGAACCCTAGCAACATACAGCTACAAAGAGGCCTTGAAGCTTGATGTTTACTGCTTTGAAGCATTTGATCTTTTAACATCGCACCATATGCTGACAGCACAAGAAGGTCTGGATAGCAGTATTTCTCAAATACAAGTAAAATTTAGCTGCTTTCTCACTCTGCCTTTTTCCTGGATAAAAATTAGAGCAACACTGCCAGTAATAGACTCAAAAATGTTAAGAATAGAAGATGTATGAAATGAATGAAAATTCTTATCTGCTCAAATTTACATTTGAACTTTATTTTTTGGTCTTGCAGTGCTAAGAATTAAAAGAAACAAAGTAACCCAGCTGTCCTGTTTGTTAGCTCTGGAAGCTCCCACACTCTTTGCTCAGCCTAAACAGCGTTCCTCCTGTGTTCTCAACTTCATGGGCTTTGAATGTACAGAACCCTAGCGGTGTTTGCTTAGTTGTAGGAGACATCAGTTAATATAGCATTCTAAGTGGTAAAATTTGACATGTAGAGTAAATAAAAATAGTGGTGTGTTCATTCATCTATTAAATTTTATTTAAAAGTTTAGAAGGAACACCAAAGTACTGAATCATTAATTTCCATAATTAGTAGTATTATCTGTTTTAGTGTATCTGTACTGTTGTCTTCCTTGTAGTTTTGGGATAAGCATCATAAAATTCTTTGCATCCCTAAGTTCTTAAAATGTTGGATCTTGCTATTTCTTCTATAATAAAACCACTCTTTTTTTTTTTTTTTAATCCGCATAGAAAAAGAACTTCTTGAATCTCTACCTCTTAGCAGACAATGTACAGAAGAAGAACAAGAATTGCTTCACTTTTTATTTGAGAATAAATTGAAAAAGGTAAACCACAAAACTGACTAAAAAGCTGGAGAATTGATGGGAAGTCTTGACTTCAGGTGTAAATTTTCTTTGATTCCATTTATTCTGAACATTGGAATAAATAAGGACTTTATAGTTTTGTTTATTTTAAAATTTGTGATGCTGGAGATATCACTTTATGGGGGTACTATAACAGTTTTGTGTAAACCTATATTCTGGTGTGGTAAGAACTTGAAATTCTGATTATTTTTTTTTTAGCTTCATTTCTTCAGAAACTTCTGGGTGGGGAAAAAGAACATTAATAATGTAGGCAAAATGTCATATCCTACTATTTTCAGGTAACTGACAATGTTATTGCAGACTGTTTTTCCAAAGATAATGTCAGAGCACCGAAAGCCAACTATATATTGCTTACTGTTCATTTCTGCAACCTGCACATAAGATGTTGACACTGGCAAGCATCTTTTATGTTCTAAATGAGCTTTTAAGTACATTATAAAGAAGCATTTTACCAGACAGTTATTTTATGGACTTTCGGTGTAAAACGAAGAATTTTAGGAAGCTTAATGCTTCTTAAGTATTCTTTTAGAACTAAAAATATTAATACTTATACTATCAAATTTTAGGTTGTTTGTGGTTTAACATATTGTTTCTTTTGTCTTTCAGTATAATAAACCCAGTGAAACACTGATTCCTGAATCAGTAGATGGTCTTCAGGAAAACCTGGATGTGGTAGTATCCTTAGCTGAAAGACATTATTATAACTGTGATTTCAAAATGTGTTACAAGCTTACTTCGGTGTAAGTACAGAAAGCAACTTTGAGGAGTTTTTCTCATATGGTGAAGTATAATAAGTATGCCTGGACTTACAGTGAATATCATTGTTCAATGGGTTGACATACATAACAATTTGATACAGAGTTTCAGATATTTAAAATATGTAGTTTGTGTCTGGCAAGACATTATTTTTATGACATGTAGCAGAAGTATCCAAAGCAAAACTCCAGCACAGTGCTGCACTTCCCTTCATCCATCCTCTTCCTTACGCTGGTGCCTCCAGGTCTGTGTTCTCTCTACCTATTTCTTGGCCTTCAGAATGAATAGGTTTGGATCAGTTGATTAGTTAGGAAGTATGATTTCTCTGGCTGATTAAAAGTTACGTTAATTTTGATGTGCCAAGTATTGTGTCTCAGTTGTTAATGTAGCCCAGGCATACACTGCTGTACAGTTGTCATGTGGGTCAGAACAACATGGATTGCTTCTCAACTACTGTAAATCTGAACACATGGTTGTGGAGCTATTTTTTCTGCTGGCCTGACAACTACCGTTTTAAGAAAACTGTATTTTTGTGTTTGTAATGCATAGTCTCAGAATATTAATAGTATAGAATAGAAGGGGTGGTTTGTTTCTTTTTTTTTTAATAGTGAAGCTTTTTCTTAGCTGAAGCAAGCCATCACTATGTAGAATATCCTATGGACCTGAGCACAGACAAGATTTTTGGAAAGGCTGTAGAGAATGCTGACAGGGTGAATTTAAAAATCCGAGTAAAATCATGATCCTATTGAAATAAATTACTCCAATCAAGTCAATAAAATTATACTAGCGCAGATTCTGAAACTTAATTTCCACACCTTGTCTAGCAGAAAGTGGCAGGAGTAAATGTCTCCTTATGAGGAGACTATCACAGATGGTAGAGCTTGGATATGAGAGTCTGAGAAGTCCATATAATTTCAGTGTTTTAGACTCCCTTCAAGAGAGCATTTAATATACTTGTTTGTATGTTCTTTTAAACTTCTCATTTGAAATACTTTGAACTATTTAAAAATGTCAAATAAACTTTTATTTCAAGGCATACTTCTCAGAGAATGCAGTCATAATGTACTTTTGATTTAAGAGATTCCGTAACTAGATTTCAAGACATCTTTTTCTTCTCTGCTTAGTTCACCAAATGCTAACAAAAAGGGCACATGCCTACATGCCATGTCCTGCATGCAGTCTGTTGTCTGTGACACTATCTTCTGTTTCTAAATGCCACAGGGAATAAAAATTTAAAACTGAGCTAAGTATGTTTCATAAGGCATACTGCTTAGACTTAAGCTCAGAAAGTTGAGGACTGTTGCTTGAAAGTTGCTGTCAGATATGTGGAAAAGATGAACAGAAATGTTGCTTGCTGTTTGCTGGTTAAATTTGAAGTGACCTGCAAACAAATGTGCATTGTATTCTGTTTTTCTTATTGTATATTCAGCTTGCCAGAATTTTCTGTTATCCTTTTTTGTTAAGCTAAATTAATAGTTATTTTTCTTTTATTATGCTGTTAATAGTTACCTTCTAGTCACAAGTAGTTTTTCAGTGCCTGAAGTGGTAATTAACTGGAACATTACATACTATAAAACAACTTACTTATAATACATTAAAATTTTTGAAATGTGCGTTGCAGATTTTTTTTATTTTTTGTTTTTCCAGAGTGATGGAAAAAGATCCTTTCCATGCAAATTGTTTACCTGTGCATATAGGGACACTTGTGGAGCTTAATAAAGCAAATGGTAAGAAATACAACATTTATTATGAGTCAAAATAAGATTGTAAAGCTTCAATTTTACAAAAGAATTAAGGATGCCAAGAAACCCCCTTATATACCATTTTAAAAATTACATACATTGTTCCTCCTACCTGCAGTTTCAAGAAAACAATGGTATCCAGAAAAGACGGGGGTTTCAGAAATTGCAGCAGGGCTGAAGAGGGGAAGTAGTTACGCGAAGAGTCTTCATTCATGATCATGAGTGTCACTGTCTTTTAACCACTGGGCTGTGTGGCCAGAAAGTTAGTGAGCTACACTGCTTCATTTCTGTTTTGAGGTGATCTTCATAGAGTTTCTAGGTGTACTTTTTCTGCTCAAAAATAAAATACATTAATTTAAACTAGCATCAGTGTGTACGCTTAGATGGACATGCTTATTCTATATTAGGAAAAAATCTAGACTTTTCTTGCCTTTGCTGTTGTGAAGGCCTCTTTAGTTTAAATAAGTTAGTAATCATGCAGCACCTTTGCTGGAATTACAGGAATAGCTTACTTGCAGCTGGGATGGCTTTTTCTGATATCAGACTGCATATAAACATCCAAATCAAGTGAGGAGTTGAATGTCTTTAAAATCAGTCGGAAAATAGAATAAGGAGCTCATACAATTTGCAGTCTCTCAAAGGATGGTGCATTGTATGTAGGCAAATAGATCGTTAGGTGTACTAGTACTCCTCAATGTTTAGTGAATGTACTTTCACTTAACTACATCTGAAAATGTGGCCAGTACTCTTGATTTTTCTTTTACATCTGCCTTGAGAAGCATTTTGTAAATAAGTTGGTATTTTGTAAGCCAGTTTTCATGGTTGATTTTTGTGAAGCTGAGAATTGATGCAAAGTGCTCCAGGAAGAACTCATCAATTTAAGACCACTGTACTCTAAAGAAATAGAAATTTTATGTACCTAATGCTATTTCTTTTGAAATTGTGTAGGCAACAGAAATGTTATTCTGTATCTGATTACTTCTGCTGTTATTAGAAAATCTGGAGTAAGTTATTCTAATAACTAGAATTATTAATTTCATTACAAAAGTAATCACTTAAAATTACTCCAAATAATATAATAATTTCTTTGCTTTTGTCCTATTTTCAGCATATTAATGCACAGGACTCTACTTAGAAATTGATCTAGCCAGTATGTTATATCTTTTAGGTGTAGGAAGTTCAGTAGTGTTTTATCTTGACTAGACACATTCAAGTATAATACTACAGGCGCTTGTTTTAATGTATGTTAATGACCCAAGTTTCTTGATTTCAAGATTCTTAAGAAGTGGGATGTATAGCTGCTTATTTATGTGCTGTGGAGACTTATGGGTTGGGGTTTTTTTTAGTTAATTGCAAAACTGAATCTATTTTGAGGCAGTTTGAAGCATTACCACTAAACAGAAAACATTTTTCTTCATTTCTGTGTTAATAACGTTAGATGTTCTGGATATTTTGTATAGAAAGCTAAAGGGCTTGAAACATCTTAATGTTTTAGCATGTTTTAATTCTCTTTTCTTGTTTTTACCCACTATATAGAGCTTTTCTATCTTTCTCACAAACTGGTGGACTTGTACCCAAATAATCCTGTAAGTTGTTCTAAGCCTCCATTGACTGGTAGTTTTTCTAGGTGAAAGCATGTAGAAGTTGTAATGTAACGGTCAGTTTGAGTAACAGAATTCAAAATCCGTTTCTGGATGGAGCTAGTAAAAATGGTTTGCTCCTTTTATTTTCTATGCATTGTAATTTTCTTAAACCAAGGATCTTTTTTTAAAACAAAGTACCTGTAAAATATATTCAATGTGAGGTATTCACTTTGAATAATAATTTGAAACAAATGCTACAGTAATAAATGTCTGTGTCTCTCTGGGCAACCTTTTTCAATGTTTGATCACCTTCATAGTGAAAATCGTTCTCCTTCTACTCAGCCTGAATTTCTCATGTTGCAACTTGTACCCATTGCCTGTCACTGCACCTCTGAGAAGAATCTGGCTCTGTCTTCTGTATTCCCTACCATGAGATAATTGAAGACCGCAATAAGCTTTCCACTTAGCGCTCTCTTCATGAGACTGAACAAACTCAGTTAGAGACGTACATGCCAGCAGTTTTAGCTTGTCTGTAATATCAAATGTAATTTGAAAAGCTGACTGTGATTTCAGTGAAAATGTTCCTAACTTCTCTAATTATAATCTGTTCCTCTATTTTGCATCACCTATGGTGATGTTTCACTAAAATCAGTGTGATATATTTAATAATATTCTATTTTTATTGTAATGTATAGGTGTCATGGTTTGCAGTAGGATGCTACTATCTCATGGTTGGCCACAAAAATGAACATGCCAGAAGATATCTCAGGTAAATTTTTTTTTTCCATTTTTCCTTAGTGACCTGTTGCACGCTTGCTAAACAAATGTCATGATTGTTTGTAAGCTCATGAAGTAAACAGAAGCCATGATAAACTGGTTACTACTAAAATATTCCTTTTGTTGCCACCCATTTTTTGATATACCAGTTTAGACCTCATTCATCAAAATAATTTAAAAATGACAGGGACTTATGCGGAATCTCTTTTGGCAGTCACCTTCCTGCTATGGGCAGGTGTAGTCCCTGCATTTGCTCATGCTGCCAAGCTAAGTACAGCTAGGTGATCAAGGCTCCGTTCTTAGCTTAAGGTCACTCAGGTGTTCTCCCAGGTTCAGGTTTCATATTTTAAAGGGAAGAATGAGATAGTCGTTTGGCTGTCTAGTTCTTTCTTTGCACAAGCAGCCTTGAACTTACTAGGTTGGTCAGTCAGTCCAATCCTCGCTCTTACAGGTCTTCTGTATGTGTATTGATAATGAGCACTGGGGAGTGGGACCTTGCTGTGAAGTAGGGCATTTGTGTTGGTGCTGTAAGCTTAAACTGAGAAGGCTTAAATCAACCTGTTAGGCTTTCATTTTTCTTCTTGAGATCTTTGTAGACAATATATGTAACGATGGGTAGTAATTTACACTGTTTAAATGCTTGGTGGTTATGGGTAAACGATTGAAATTCCTGACAAGTACCAGTGTGAAATTCTTCAAGAAGCTGTCCTGAGCGACGTAGGTGGTTTTGGTGGTGAAATAAAGAACATTTTTATTAAATCTGAAAGCATCCCTAGCCAGGAAGGGTCTGTAGATGTGTTAGAGGCAAAAAAACCAAATGAAAAACATCAGAATTCAGGGTAGTTCTGACAAAGAGGAAAAAAGTCTGGTAAAAGTGAGGTAGTAACAAGATACCCACATTTCTTGGAAAAGAATTACAGTGTGCAACTGCATGGCTAGGGACAACTATGAGCTAGACAGTAGTTTTTAGAAAAGGATCTGGAGATACCATGGATAAAAATACAATCTCCCATATTATTGTTTTGGAGTCATAGGACATCATGCTGGAGCATGCTAAACAGGCTAGAAGGCACAGCTGGGCAGTGCCCTGTAACGTGTGAGGGAGGTATCATTCTGGCTGCTCCAAAAGGAGTTACCTGCATCCTTCAGATCTTGCAAAAGGGGTTCCCTCATCCAAGCGCCAATTAGGAAGACAACATCTGCAATAGAACATAATCCATCTTTTATGAGCTGTATTGTATTATGTTGCTGTTGACAAGTTAATGTGTGGAGAACTCAAGATGGATGTGAGACATCTGAATCAAATTCAAGAGGAGGCAATAAATAAGCATTCTGGAGAAGGTGGCCAATGAGGAAAGTTTTTGAAGGGATTTAAGCTGTCTGGGATGTAAGGTGGGAAGAGGAAATGTTCAAATATGTGAAGTTTTGTCCCAGGAGACGGCGAACAAACTGTTCTCTAGGATCTGTGATGAGAAATAACGAATTCAGCTGTGAGAAGCAAAATTTATATTAAATGTTAGGAAAAAATGAAGAGGTTAATGGTAGTTAAGCAATAGAATAGAATAGTTGTGGAACATGCAGGATCTATGTATTAGAAAACTTTAAAAATAGGTTGGGCACATCTGTCATGAGCTGTTTAGTTATGAATGCCCTTGCCTTCAGACTGAGACAAGAACATTAGAAAGCTCTGTAGGTTATTTTCAAGTCCATCTTTCTGTAAAGACTTCAGGTTGCAGTCTTCATCTTGGGGCTTGAGTGACATTTTGATGCATGGCAGTTGTCTGTGCAGTGACAAACACTTTTCATTAAGGCTAGTACAATTATATGGCAGAACTTCCAACACACAGTTCAACCTGTGTTCATTTGCTATTTTGATATCCTGCTTGTGAAACGTACATTTGCTAGAAAATACTTATTTTGAAATGTATAGCTAGAATTTTGTAATACATTATGAGTCACTACTAATGTCTTCTGTATTTTGCCCAATTCACCTATTATATCATTGTTTATGTTCAGTAATATAAAATAATTCCTGTTGTCCGTGAACAGCAACAGAAATAATACAATGTATTCTTGAAAATGTTTGATACTTCTAAGTGCTAAATGGTTTGAACTTTTAAAATTAACTTTGTTTACCATGGGTCTTTACGGAATATTATCTTAATAGATACCTGACTATGTGGCATAGTATTGCTATGTAAGTAGTCATCTGAAGCAGATGAACTTTAACTTCAGATGTGTTTGCTTGTGCCTTGCTTTTGATTTTAGTAAAGCTACTACACTGGAGCGAACCTATGGACCTGCATGGATAGCATATGGACATTCATTTGCAGTTGAGAGTGAGCATGACCAAGCAATGGCTGCATACTTCACAGCTGCACAGCTCATGAAAGGGTATGTCAAAAATGTCACAGTCAGGAAAATTAAAATTAATCCATAAATAGTGTAGAATATTGACTTATATCCCTTTAAACAGTAGGAATACATTTGCAACAATGATCTGGTAGAGAACAAATGAGGAAAAAAAACCCCAGATAATTTAAACATCTGCCTTTGACTGCATTATTTGTGATCACTGTTGTGAGTTTTTAAGTTCTAAAGTCAAGATTTATATTTAAGTAATCTATGTTTTACCTGAACATTCTCTGAAATTTCTGAATCGTGTTTGTTGTACCAGGTCAAACTGCTGTATAGTAATATCTTGAACCGCTGTTTCATGCTCTGGAAAAGGTTGCAAAACAAGTCATGGATTAATCATGTTATGTTGCATGTAAAACTATTGTATTTGATTGTAGTTATTGGTAAATGTAATCCCCGTAATTATTACTTCCACATTCTATTTGTAAATGAAATATGTGAAGGAAACTAGGGGGAAAAACCTTCGGAACTAACTCATGCACTGAGAAAATACGTGTAATTCCAGAGCAGCTTACAATTATGTATTGGAGTTCAAATTCTTGTCAATAATTAACAAAGATGCAAAGTCTTTTAAACTGCCCCTTAGGTTAATAGTCCATTTAAATCAGCTTTTACTTGGAAGTACATAAATGTATGCAAACACAGTTGGCATTTCTTTATAGTTTGTAACAATATTCCTGATAAGTGCATGTTTGGCTTTTTGTGATTGATTGTTTTGGGTGTATTTTCAGGTGTCATTTGCCGATGCTCTATATTGGACTGGAATATGGTTTGACCAACAACTCAAAGTTAGCTGAAAGGTTTTTCAGCCAAGCTTTAAGCATTGCACCTGAAGATCCTTTTGTTATGCATGAAGTTGGAGTGGTTGCATTCCAAAATGGAGAGTAAGCTTGCAAAATACGATTAAATACAATCAAATATGGATTATTCTGCAGCGTAATGTGCCAATATATCTGCTAAAGTACTTACACAGAACCAAAAGAAACTATAGTTCAAGTTTAGATGGTGTTTACTCTAAACCCTTGCTTTCTACATTGTTCTTTGTTTAAGATTGAACTAGGAAAGAATTTAATGCTTGAGGAACATGCAGAGATTGATTATTATTTTGTGTGTGCCTGTCATTGTGTAGTTGCATACCTTGAAAAGGCATCTGTCTGCACACAAGTGCACACATGCTATAAACTTTTGTACAGCAAAACATTTTGTCAGCTTCGGAGGATCCAAATATATTCTCGAAAACCCTAACATACAAGAAGTGTTTAGTGAATATTCTTGGTTTGCTTCTGATTTTTAACTTGGTTTGAGCCAAGCGTAAATTACTTCTTTTTAGATCTCCTTTCACTCATATGATGAAATGATGTCAAAGAACTGTGCCTTGTAATACAGTTTTCTCATACTACTAATGAAAAACCTTCACTAATTTACTTTCTTTCCCCCTACCTCCTCAATTCTTAGCTGGAAAACTGCAGAAAAGTGGTTTCTTGATGCACTGGAAAAAATCAAAGCTATTGGAAATGAGGTATTTTTCCTACTAATATGCATGACCATAAATTTGTAAAACTCCAGGAAATTCTGTAATATTTGGTGACAAAATATGTTGTGCTTATTTTAAGATAGACACAATATGATATAAATTTGACTTTGAGACTTGGATCATCTACTTGTAATTGAGTATGTTGGGTTTTCAGATGAGAATCATCACATTATTTTCCATGTTACAAGAAAAAGGCAAATTTTCCATATAAAATTAGAAGAAAGTAAGTGTTGACTGGAGAGTGGAATCCAGGTCTCGCTCTCAAGTCTTGGGTCTTAATAGACTAATCGTTCCTGAGCTGAGGGTGGAACTGGGTACACATGTGAAGATGGTTTCTGCCACCTTAAGGTTAGGCATTTCTTGAATGACTTCTGCTTTTGTTTGGATGTAATCCTGTAGGTATGGATTTGTTTTCTTTCTACCAGAGAGAGACACTTTGTGGGAATGGGTCCCAGGATGCTTAACCAACTTCCTGGAAGTAATCAAAATAATCACTGGCAAAAAGTTCGTCAGGAAATGTGCTTGTAGTTCATTACAACCCTGATTCCTCAAATGCTGGAACACACAAATGAGCTCGCACCTAGTACTGTTCATTTTATTTGTGTGTCGTCATCTTGTCTAAAGAAACACATTATACTAGAGTAACTCAAGATGCCTTAATGAAAACAGTACCACCTTGTGACAGGCTTCTTGTGAATTTTGAGACAGGTTTTCTCAATTTTTAGCTTGGATTTAGTTAATGAGGACACCATCTCATCCTACTATAATTGTTAAAGCATCTCCTATCAAGATAATGAAACTGCTTCCAGAGCACAATAAGCCTTCTATAAAGTGAAAAGCACTGAAAAAACTTATCATGTAGACAAGGCACACATTTACTAAAATAAATTGTGCAGATACTAATGTATACACTCGCCAACGTATAAATAGGGTTGTTCTGTTTTAGTTAAAGCTGTAATGTTGTTCATGCACATGCCACAAACTTTGCAGGATCAAGGGCGTTTTTCTTGTTTATTGAGAAGTGCTAAATATTAGCAGATCTACACATACACACATGGAAATTTAGAATTAGTGGGAAACACCTAAAGTAGCTAGAGAGAGAGAAATACTCTTAACGTTGTTATGAATCGCAAATTCATAATGCAGTCAAGTCCAAATAATTTTTAATTTCAGGAAAAAAATGTTTTAAAGATTTTGGTGGCTCAGATTGTCTTCTGTGTGCCTTGTAAATGAGCTAATTTATTTAGAGCAGATGAAGGGGAAGACAGGAACAAGACCTTCAGTATTTATGATTATTTTACAAATACCTAATTTGGGGGGTCTTCAGTGCTCCTTGGCTGAGAGACGATGTGATTTTTAGCTAAGCAGAAAACAAATGTTGTCTGTTTTGCATCCAAGTTTTAGTATCACTGACTCTTTAAAGAAATTTAATTGGCTTTGGGGAAAGGAAAAATTAGAAAAATGAGTAATTGAATAAATGTTTTAAGCTTAAATATGCGCTTTGAAAAGAACTGAAAATGCTCGTGATATTTTGCTTGGTCATGAATGAATTGCCTTGTTCATTTGTTTGTTGTTTGGGGTTTTTTTAAGCAGACAAAATTCAGTTACAATTTGGGAAGCTGCAGTTATTTGAATTGTTACATTATTTTTCAGGTAACCGTTGACAAGTGGGAGCCTTTATTGAACAACTTAGGACATGTCTGCAGAAAACTCAAGTAAGCAGAGAGTACTGGAGCTACATTTATCTGGAATAGAGAAAACACAAATGTGTTTTCTCTAGGCCTACTTCTCACTTATGTCAAGATTATGTACCACATGAGAATAGTGTAAAAATACCTTATAAGAACAAGATTCTGTAAATCAGCTTTTGAACATAAATACGTTAATTGCCCCTTATATCTAGTTTACTACATGCAAGTTAAAGTACTTAATGTAAAAGTCTTTCCATAACTATTGATTCTTATTCGATAGAAATTTGGTCATAGGCTTTTAGATCCTCATATGGGTGTGAGTTCTAACTGGATACTGACCCAGTCCTGACATAGGTGACTATGTCCACTGATTTAATTAACATAAAGGTGGTTTTGTGCCAATTAACTGGATCGGTGTGTTTTTTTTTTTTATTAAAGTGAAATATTCAGTGACATTAACACAGCAATAAAGTATTACTTTGTGGTTTTTGAGAACAGGACCATTTCAATATTTAATTTCATATTTCTGTTCTAGGAAGAGAAAAAGAAAGTGCAAAGTACATATGCAAGCTTCAACAGTTTTAACATAGAGAAATGTCTTCTCATTAATTACCTTAATCTGATTTTAACCAGTGTTTTGTTTAATCAGTGCAGTATCTTTTTTTTTTTTTAGTGTCATGATTTTAGTTGTCCAGTTGGTGTATACTGTAATTTTTGTTTCAAAGCTGCTAATGAGAATGTGATTATGGTAGATAGAAGTTTTAGTTCTGCTTTGGCTTTGGTAATAATTGCTTTGTGCTTGAATTGCCAATTAGTTTTCATTTTCATTGTGAAATACAGATGTATAATAGTTACCCCTTCTGCCAAGATCAAACAAAAGGCGCTGCTTCTGGAATCTATTCCTGAGTATAATTGCAGGGGTTTGTAAAATACTTGTTTCAGTTATAATTCCTTTTGTCTTTTTTTAATTTCTATGGTAAGTTAGTAACTGCTTACATCACACTTAGGACAACTTACATTGTATTATTTATTCAGGTTCAGAAAGCCAGCCTAATGTATTTCTACATCCTTGTAAACCATCTTTCAAGAAAATCAAGTCTAGAATTTAGGCAACTGTACATATGCTTTGACAACTTAAAAAATTCTGTCATGATTTACTCATTTACTACTTTACTAATTTTTTTACTTAATTTATATGTGTTCATAATACATGACATTGTGCTATTATGAAAGAACTTACTGGATATATATCTACTCACTAACATTATGTGTTTGAAATTTGAAAGCAGTATATTAAAATACGGTGATAGTTAATTGGACAGGTAAATGCTATGAGTGAAAATAGAATTCAAATCATATGAAAGGTTTGTGTAGCAAGTAAACAGTTGCATACTTTTTCTGCCTCAATTGTTACTTAATGCCCTCTAACAACTTCATGTGTTGCTGTTTGCATAATTTCATTATAACTATAGACATTAAAATTTCTTCTGAATAGACAATTGCTGTCTTTAATAACTTGGAACTAGGACGTCAAATGTGATGATTTAATTTCTGAGAGTAATGCCATAATGTATATTAATTGTTGTTTTATAAAATAACAAACACAACGACCAGTCTAATTAATGGATAATTTTCAAAGAAAAGATGGCTGGCACTTGAAAGAAATTAGGGGTATGTGTAAACCTTCTTTTCTGATACAGCAGAGACAGCAGGCAGCAAAATGGATGTGACAAAAGCACGGGTGTATGTAGCACTTAAGGGTTGTGAAATTTCTGCCTAGAGAGCTTTTTTCACTTTGAACAATGAGTGATTTTTGTCTTGTATTGCTCCTTTGCTCCCCGGGGAGGAAAATGAAAGCTGCGGAAAGAAAGCTAATGTTACAATGAGCAGCATTAAACATCTAAAGCAATTTACCATATCAAAGTGTTAAGATCATCTCCAAATGGGGCCCAGCTGTATGCAGCTGTTGTGCTACATGAGGGGAACAATGATTTTTCAATTACATTGAATAAGAAAATTGTCAATATCTGTGAGTCTTTTGTGCATCCTATTATGTTCAGAGTATGAAGCAATAATTTTTAAGTTCTCGCACGATGGCGTGCCACTGAGCTAAGAAAAATACCATTACAATACTATAAAAACACCTTTCACCCTGAAGCTTACTAATAGATCTTCTGTATTTAACCCTGACAGGAAATATGAAGAAGCACTGGAATACCATCGTCAGGCTCTAGTATTAATTCCTCAGAATGCTTCTACTTACTCTGCCATTGGATACATACATAGTCTAATGGGCAATTTTGAAAGCGCAATCGACTATTTTCATACGGTATGTAACTGGCTTAAATTAAAGTGCTGGTCACAGATTCTGTTATTTACAGTTTCATTCTGTTTTGGTTTTGGAACAGAGAACCAACATTTTACCCACCCTCCAAATTAGTGTTTATCTTATAATCTTAATTTTTTTTAAAAAATTATTCCTAAATTTTCTATTGGTTAGGTAAAAAATGGCCACTTTGGAAAACTTAGTACTTGGATCTTCCGTTGTTGTAAATTAATTGAATATCATAATTGTCATATAAATTTTATGTACATAAACTCATGCAGCTGAAATAATTCAAAATACTTCCAACCTATGCCTTGAAATAGAATCTTTACAGTAAGTGCAACACATGTTATACTTCATGGTTTGTGAATGACTCTCTGTCTGCATACATACCCTTTTCTGGTTTTTTGTGCTTTGCTTGCTTACTAGTTCAGCCAGTTCATATGACAATATTTTAGTTGTGCAATTTTTTGCTTTTACAGTGAAGACTATGCTCTGATAGTATTGGCAAGTAACATAACAGTGCACTTGGAACTGTTGTGGACTTGAGATGTAAATGGTTTTATTTGCTGCTGAATACTTTTCACTGCTGTTTGTTTGGGGTTTTTTTAATAGGCCCTTGGTCTTAGGAGGGATGACACGTTTTCAGTCACAATGCTTGGACACTGCATAGAAATGTATATTGGTGATTCTGAAGCCTACATTGGTAAGTTTCACTTATGTGACTCTTAAAGTCATCACGTCCTTTGAGAGGAGTCTTATTCTTACATCAAGAAAGACTGTCTACCGTTACCTAGTTAACTTACAAAGTAGAGTGTGGTTTTCTTCGGGGTTTTGTTGGTTTTTTTAAATGGCTAAATGAGTCAGAACTTATCAGTAATTGTAGATGACCACTGGTTTTTGTAAGCACCACACAGTAAATTCTTACCAGTATAAAGGAAACACTTTGCCACTGAAGGTGGTGATGGTCTCTTTTACAGACAATACTGATATGTGACAGCTTAGAAACCAAAGGGAATGGGGAGAAAATAAAACAGAAATATGGAGTTAGCATGCTAATGCTGCTGTAGGGAGATACGGGCAAAGTGTTTTTACCATGTCAGAAGTCTGCTCTGTGGAGACAGGATAAATTCTCCTGCTTCCAAAAATACAGCTTTGTGTATAGTTTTTTTAAAAAAGTGCTTCATGACAGTAATACATTATATTGCCACAGTTTGAAATATTCTATGGAAGCTTTCTGCGCCCCATCCCCCTTCCCCCAACCTTTATAGCAACATATTTCTACTTCAATGAACTTAGTGATTTATCTGTAATGAACACAGTTGATGTCCTGTCAAGCATGTTAATGAGGCTGAAGCCAGTAAAAGCCATCTGTGTGTGCTCTATTGCTTTTCCTGCAGATTTTTCATACAATTGAAGCAGATGTTTCTTCTCAATATTGTCTTGCTCCATATGTAGTCAGTTAACACATCTGGAAGAACCATGCAGCTGTGTGGTATGCATTAATGCAAACCATGCTGTGTGTAACTTAACAAAAAAAGCCTCTTAGAGAATTGGGAAGGGAATTGGCAATTACTTCTCCTAACAGACTTTTGAATCGGAGTTGTACTTCTTATATTATGCTTTTTTTCAAAAAGGAGACTGCTGGATTTTTTCAGAACAACTCTATTCAACTTTAGTCATTAAGCAGCAACAGCTCCCTGTCAGTATGAAAGCAGAGAATTGTAGTAGTTTCTGAATGATAGTTTGAGATGCATTTTTTGGGGGAGTGTTCATTGGAAGTAAACTAACAGTTTAACTGTTTTCCTAGGAACAGAGATCAAAGACAAATTAAGATGTTATGACTTTGATGTACACACAATGAAGACATTAAAGAACATAATTTCACCTCCCTGGGATTTCAGAGAATTCGACATAGAAAGACAAACTCTGGATGAAAGTGGCATAGTAACATTAGAGACATCACATCAAAGGAAAAGTACAGATACCAGTCGCCCATTGGAAGAACCATTTGAGATAGAAATGAATGAAAGTGATATGATGTTAGAAACATCAATGTCAGACCATAGTACGTGACCATAAATTCTCGTAGAGAGCTCGTTTTGTCACAGTGTAATATGTTTGTTTTAGCATTTTTGTTATGGTGTTATACTTTCAAGAATTTGCTATTTTTATATGAATTCAAACTGCTACTCTGTACTTAACACAGGAGAAATAATGCTTGCCTTAAGGATGATTAAGAAGTATACATGATGAGCTATTTCTACAAAATTAATCATACATGATGAAGTAAAAAATAAATTCACTTGGTTTTTTCCCAGAACTGTTTACTGATCCATATGTCTGCCATCACTAAGACTGTGAAGGTTTAAAAACAGTAGTTAACATGGAACTGTTAACAATGTTGTTAAACTGAATAGCCAGTTTAACACAGTAGTATAGTGGCTCCTGAGTTTTCATCCTGTCTGTAGAGAATGCTTTCTTAGTAAATAAACAAACAAAAAAATCCATTAACTTTTATACTTACTACTTCATAAATATATATTCCTTTAAGGAGCAGTTTCAGTGGTTTTCCATTATTTGACTGTAATCTGGCATACATTAAATTGATGACAAAGCATGTTACTTTGTTATACTTTCTCTTAGTTATTAATTTCAGTTCATTATTCTGTATTGTATTACTGAAAGATCATTTAAGAACTGTTTTTGGTAAGCTGATTAGACGACAAACATGAATGGCATAAACATTAAGATAAATCACTCTTTCCCACAATTAGAGCTATTATAAAGTCGTAAGCTACAGTGTACTTTTGTAGGGACCACAGTCATTCTCTTTATACATAGTTGTTTTGTCAATGCAAAGTATTAACTGAATAATACACATACATGGTTTTTAAAAGTCACTAAAGTGTGGTATTTTTAAATGTCATTGGTTCACTGAAAAATGAAGAAGTAAAGTGTATGCCTGTGAAACAGCAGCAGTGATTTGTCCATCCACTAAACCAGAGACAGGTCTGTTTGCCTTCTTAGCGTGGATGTTGAACGTATTTTGTGTGAATTTTTTCCTTTCCTTCTCATCTTGCCTTTTCCACATATGTCACTGTGTGGGGCTGAAAATTAAGAATTTAATGCTACAAGCTGTCATAATATTTTCTTTTGTGACTTCCAGCTAAGTTTTGGCATTTAATGTTTAGAATAGATTTCCTGAAGTTTAGCAGTCCAGACTTGAGTGCAAGGTACTTCAGAACTCAAGAGCTAGCAATTTTTCTTTAGACAAAGATTTTTTTTCATGAAATACAAAAATTATTTTTGTTTTGGTCAACAAAAAAAATCATTGGTGTAAAATGTAATTTCTACACTGTATCTCAGTACATTAGTGTTAACATTTAAATATGTATTTTCAATTATACTTTTAGCATAAAATGTGTATGTTTGGTTATTGTGATACAATTTTTATTCACTGTATTGGGGCAAGGTATAAAAATACCTGACATAATAAGGCAATATATGAAGTATTTCCTGTACCTTTTTTTGGCACTTTATGTAACTAAGAGGAGGCAAGGGATGAATCCAAGTACCTATATTGAAACCTTGCTGTCATTTTTGCTTTCCAGCAGTCCATCTTTCTTGATTAATGGTTCTTTTAACTTTAAGACAAGGCTTACTTTTAATTTATCAAGAATGGGCTGATACTATAAACTTTTGAGTAAATTTTTTTTTTCAATTTTGTATAGAGTTTTGCATAAGCTGGAAAATATAAACTACTACTACGCATCCCACTACATCTGTCTCATGGCTCATTGAGTTCACAGTGGCCAGGTTCTGACTTCTAAGGAATACACAGTAGAGACCACTACATGGAAGAAGTTGCTAGGTGGGAAGGTCTTCATTTATCCAAGAATTCAGATACTCACTACTGAATCAAAATGCTAAATTGCCTTTTCACTCTGTTTTGCCACCTTATTTGCTTGCTGTGACTGATTATGTCTTCATTCTTTGGCTCTTTTCCTGATAGCACTGTCATGAATCCCCATCTGGATCAGGGAGACTTCATTGCATCAGTACAGGCCATATACACAGTTAGAAGCCAGGGTGTTGGCTGTTTTCCACGTGTCTGTGCATTACTGAACATGAATTCAAGTTCTAGACACACCTACACTTGATAATTCAAGGGAATTGAGTGAGGAGGAGCTAGGGGAAGAGTGTGTTCTAACAGCAATTGCACACGCTCTCACTGTTGAAATCTTGTTGGGTCCAGGAGATCCCCTTGTTTTCCTGTGAGTACCAACACAGTGTTGTAGAGAAGTCTGGTTCTGTCCCAGTGATGGCGGAAATTGTTCTGTGGCTCCACAGAGGTAACTACAGATGCCCAGGTTACCATTCCATATGTTAGAACATACGGATTGGAATATGTGTCCAGTGCAGAATGAAATAATCCCGTATTTTCTTAGACATGAAAAAGCAAGGTGAACAAAAATGTTTTGCTTATTCGTTCTAAAGCACTTCACCCAAAGTTGCATGTTCTCCTGAGAAACATGAAACTAGTCATGAGTCTTAAGTGGGAAAGTCTTTATCCAAGCAGAGCGTGGGGAAAAATTCATCATTTGGGAAGTGTATGTATCTCCTGGCCAGCACTGGGTCTCTTCCCCTCAGTGTGGCTGGCTAAGAAGTTCATAAAGAGGGTTTTCTTTTCTTCTGGTATCTGGTAGTTTGTGTGTCATTCAGGTGACTTCTTATGTTTGAGGTAAGCTGGAGATTTTTCCTGGGCACACTAGAAGACTGGCCAGTTAAGACTCTCTATGGAGTGTGTCTCAACGGCTACTGTATTAGGCAAGTCTCATCCTTTAAAGGATCTTTCAGTAGTTATTTTTACAGTTGTGCTTGTGTATCCTGAATGATTGTAACCAAGACCATCTCATGGATAAAGCGATAGCAAAGGCTTGTTGCTGCACACACTAGCCAGAAGGCTATTACCAAGAGATTCTCAAAGAGCTGAACTCCTTTTTCTCTGTAACATGATCTATTTTTTTAAATCTAGCGTAGGTAAATCTAGATTTCTAGTAAGACATAGTGGCAGTTTCTACATGGAAGTTGGCAAAAAGGTTTTCTAGCAAATCAGGCCTTTTGTCTAATGTCGGGCATGGATCTATGCCTTGGGTTGTGTCCTTTTTTCTATGTTACTACTATTTTCATTGACGAAATAGTTTAAAAGATTGGTAAAAGTTAATATTTCTTCCTGTACTCTACAGTTATGATCTGATGGTATGTCGGCTCTGATGACAATACTGGTTTATAGTATTCCTGACCAGCCCATAGGAATCTATTTACCCCTGTGCTACTTTCTCAGTTGTGGTAATACAAATGTTTGTGTAGTTAAGTTGTGAATCAAATCAGGGAACTGGTCCAGCATTTAAAAATCTTTATCTGATCAGTTCTCAGGTTCAAAGACAGAAAACCACTGCTGTGTTAGTTCATCAGTGGGGCAGAGTGGTAGGAATGGGAAGAAACGGATGGAATAGCAAGAACAGGTATTGCTATAAAGGCAGCATCTCATGACACTATGCCTTGGCAGGTATCTGCTGGAGGTTTTTTGGCTGACTGTTGCTGGTGTTCATTTGTTGGCATTAAAAGTTACCTAGAAAGAAATGGATGCAAAGTGTCCTAGATTGTGAATGACTTTTCGTGGACATCAGAGTAATTCTTGGCATGGCTTGGCTCAGCTCCCAGCCCTTTATGCAATTACAATTAGGTTAGAGCATGTGAGCTGGTTGATGATGTGCATCTCTTAGAAACTTTCCCTTAAGTCCTATCTTTCTCCTCATTTGTCTTCTGTTCACTGTTCTGTCTTGTTCTGCTCTTGGTCTGTTCTTGTTCTGTCCAAATCCTTGCCTTTATACCAGCAGTGCCTGCTGTGCCCTAGTCTTCTGCACTTCCCAGCACCTGTCCTGCTCTAGTCCTGCTCTTGCCTGGACTCTGCTTCCTAGGTAGTGCTTGGTGCCTTTCTGGGTTATTCTGACATAGCTGATTTTCTCCCTGGCTCTAGTTAAATTGAGTACTGTCCTTGTCCTCATGAGGTCTTTGGTTATTAATTTTGGCCTAACTTGACCTCAGCTTCTTGACTTTTGCTTCAAGTCATTGCCTCCAATGTCTTTGGCTGCTATGTACAAGGTCCAGGACTCTGTCAGGCTGAGTAGCTTATCAACACGTCCCCAAAAGAGACATCCTCAGTTTGTCACATAACCTCATCTCTCTCTTGCAAGGATCAGTCTTGTCCCAGAGTGGGGTGACCTGGCTGTTACTTCAAAGGCTTCCAGAACAGATTTGAAAACCCACAAGATATTTCTGCTGCAAATGGCTCCAACAGTTTCTTCCCACATACTATTGCCTAAAAGGTTTGACAAGGAATAACAGATTTCAGAGTTTCCTCGGTCAATGCTACCTGCTTTTATTATTCCGCATCAAATCATGTATTTCCTTCATGTGGTAGACAGCTGTTTGAGGATCGACAACGCAGCAGCGTCTGAATATTGGCAATGCCCCTGTGTATTCTGCTTAAATTGCAGACATTTTTGTGCCTGTCTAGTTTCAGTAGCTCCAGAGGAGTCCATTGGTACACCCATGACATGTACCCTTACTCTGGAGTTTGCTGTGACTCTGCCACCAAGCCTAGGAGATGTAGTCCAAGACATCCCAACTTACCGAGGAATTTCAAGAAACTTTTTGGATCTAGAATCGCAAAATTTGTTGATTGCAATCTAGGACTGAATCAGCCTTGATCTGATTGATGGGTCAGTGCTCACTTCCTGACCTGGAAGACCAGTTTCCCCTCGGAGGGTCTCAATTCAGGGACACCTTGCAGATGAGAGGTTTTTCTGAAGCTGTATTGCTACATACTTTCTATGTTCTTGCCCTTATTCTGCTCATTACTGGTGACCTCCCCAGGGACTTGCCACTGCCAGAGACTGGACTGTGGCACTGACTCTACAACCATTCATACATCCTTATTTGATACGTTTCTTTTATTTGTTAAGGTAAACCAGATGCCAAACATCTACCATTTGACAAAAGCTATTTGGGTTGATACAGAAGACCACAGATGTGAGGCTCTGCAGGAGCAAAAGCAGCAGCTGAGATTTGGGGAGCCAGTCGGACAGGCAGGGAGACATCAGCCAGCCAAACTCTCCAGCCTGCTGCATGCCCTCGGAGGCTGAAGCTGGCAGCGCACTGCCTGCGTGCAGGCACTGCTCTTCTATTTCCACTCCCCGCAGGCACAAGACTCCTGAGCTCATGCAAGTAAAGAGTAACGGCCTCTTTTCCCTCTTCCCACCATTTCCTCCCCGGGACCTAACTAGCTTTCAGACACCGCATCCTAAGGCTCTGGTGCCACATCCCGGAGGTGGCCGCGACCATCCTGCCGTAGGAGGCAGAGGCGAGGCCGGGGCAGAGGAGGCAGGCCTCAGCAGCCAGGCCCACAAGGCCTCCCATCGGTGAGCCTCGGTCGGGGCCATGAGAGGAGGGAAATGGACAAATTTCTCTGTCCTCCCCTCCCCGCCGGCACAGTGGGAGCCCTCTGGGGCTCCTGAAAGCACGTCTCCCCGCCATCAGGGCGGATGGGGACGGGCATGCGGGCGGCGACGCCTCCCCACTGCTTCGACCGCGGACGGGACACGGCGCGAGAGCCTCACTCGCCCCCCAGCGAAACCTCGCGAGATTTCCCTAAGCCGGCGGCCAGTTCTCGCGAGGTTCCCGCCTCGCTGCGGGCGGCGGCGGCTGCGGTTCCTCCATGCGGTCGGAGCGAGAGGCCGGGCTGGGGCTGATGCGGGGCGGCGGCCGCGAGAAGTGGCCCATGGA
>JAVJGI010000014.1:65411343-65444774 GCA_035590275.1 Ibycter americanus
TCAAACTCACTCCTTGCCTCCCCTTTCGCAGAATCACTCCCCCTATTTTCCACACACCCCCCCCCCATTTTTTCCCATTTTTTTCACCTTTCTCCCCTTTCGCCGCCATCGTTCACCGTTTCTTTTAATTTTTTATTAATTTTTTCCCTTTTTCTGCTTTTCCTCGGCCGCCGGAGGGGGGTGTGCGCCTCGGCGCTTTGGGATCCCAGCAGCGGCCCTGCAGATTTGCGTGGCCTTGCACCTTCAGCTCTTCAGAAGTCGAGGTTGGCTGTTGCTGTGGGAAAGCAGCTCCTGCAAGGCCGAGAGCACTTCTCTCTCCCTGGCTTTATTCGAGCACTTTTCAAAGAATGCTTACATAGAGTACTGAGAGATTTGATTTATCCCCATTTTCTAAACTGGAAAACTGAAGCACTGAAAAATCACTGTAACTTAAAGTTAAGCTAAATTCAGATTTTGGCAAGAAACGGCAATAGATTGTCTGAAGCTTGATGGCCATTTTACTGCTTTGTGTACTGGCTTCGTTCTGCCCCAAAGGTTTCTGTACGATTTCCTGGCCTTTATTATCGGTCGGTTTGCCTAGGTGTGGTGGGTTGAATTTAGCCAGCTGCTCTCTCATTCCTTCCTCAGCAGGACAGGGGAAGAAAATAAGATGAAAGAACGCATGGGTTGCGATAAAGACATGGAGTTCACTTACTAAGTGCCATCGCAGGCAAACCACAGGCAACGTGGAGTAAATGAATTTATTGCTAATGAAAAAAATTAAAGAGTAGAATGGTGAGGAACAAAGATGAAAATTAAAACATCTTCCCATCCTTCCCCTTTTCTTCCTAGGCTCTACCTCCCCTGCCCCCAAACAGTGCATGAGGACAGGGAATGGGGGTTGTGGATGGGACATAACAGCTCCTCTCTGCTGCTCCTTCCTCCTCACACTCTTCCCCTGCTCCAGCATGGGGTCCTTGCCATGGGCTGCCATCCTTCATGAACTGTTTCAGCAGGGGTCCGTCCCACATGGTGGAGTTGTTCATGTACGGCTGCAGCATGTATCTATCATGGGCTGCAGTCCTTCAGGATAAACCTGCTCCAGCATGGGCTCTTCTCCACAGGCTGCAGGTCCTGCCAGAAAACCTGTTCCTGAGTGGGCTCTCCATGGGCTGTAGCTCCCTTTAGGGCATCTCCACCTGCAGCATGGGTTTTCTTCCCTGTGGGCTGCGGTGTGGATATCTGCTCCAAAGTGGTCCTCCATGGGCTGCAGGGGGACAGCCTGCCTCACCATGGTCTCTATGGGAGTCTCCACTCCGGCACCTCATCTGCTCCGGATGAGAGATCACCCTTCTCTCGTTCTTCTTTCACCTTGGTGTCTGCAGGCCTGTTTCTCACACTGTTTTCCCCTTGCTTCTCTGTCTTACACACTGCTATGCAGCTTTTTCTGTCCTTTCTTAAGTACCTTTTCCTAGAGTTACCCCCATCTTGGCTGTTGGGCTCAGCCATGGATCTGCTGGAAGTGGCCCTGTCTGGCATAGGACAGCCCTGGCCTCTCCGTACAGAGGCTGCCATGGAGCCCCTGCCACCAGCACCTGGACACGTAAACCTAATACGCTAAGATACTGTTGTAATGGAAGACTTAAAAGTTAGTTCAAACAATTTTAAAAAGAGATACTGTAAAAATTCTGTGTAGTTGATGTATTTTTGGTTGATTGTTAAATTATTTTGTTACTGGCTAAATTGCAATGGTTATCACGCTTTTCATCAGAATATTTCAGTTACTCTACAATTTTACAGTGTTAGCAGAAACTGAGATAGGGAAATTGTTCCATCTGTCAGCAAGTCCAAAAAGGTAGATCACTAGGAGGCTAATGCTCCAGTTGAAGTTCCCAATTTGAGGAAGAGCTTTTAAAGAGGAGTAATATTATTTGTTTAGTCTCTTTCTACAATATTTAGATCAAAGATAAATCTGCATTTTCTTTTATATATGCAGGTAGTTATTCGACGGCTTCCTCCTTGTCTAACTAAGGAGCAACTGGAGGAACAGCTACATCCTCTACCCGCCCATGATTATTTTGAGTTTTGCACTGCTGATCCCAGGTGAGGCTGAGCTGTTTGTATAGGTTTTCAGGTGCTTAAAACCCAATTAAGGCATTTTGGACATACCAAATCATGTATTTTTTTTCCCCTTTTGTTAGTTTTGTTAGGTTACTTATATTTCTGAACAGCTGGATACATCTGCAGAGGCAATGCATTCCTGCCTTTTTCTTTTGCACTGGTGATTTTAAAAACAGAAGTGTTTTGTATATGAATAGGGCATAACTTGGTTTAAAACCCTGATGTGTCTTTTAACCTTCATTGGTAAAATGAGACAGACTTACCGGCTGTGTGAAAGAGTCAACCTAGGGCAAGTATTACAGAAGTTTTTTCATGAGTGCTATTTGAGCTTAATTTCTTTGTTTGCTTACATGTTTTTGTATTTATTTTGTACAGGTTTTGTACAGTTTTTCAAATAATCCAGTTTTGTTCTTTTTTGTCTTATGCAAAACTAAAAAAAATATGGTTGATTTAACATAAATCAGAATTGCTAGTATGTTTATGTAATTTAGTCAGTATCACAGTCGTAAAATACGATTCCCTTTCAAACAAAACAATTTCCAGAAGAGAAGGAACGTAACCACTAAAATAAACAAAATACCTTGTATGCTACATCTGCATGTGTTCTGAAAAATTAAAGTGTAAGATCCATGTGAGCCTGTCTTAGTGTGTGATGAATCACCCTCCACAGGCACCAGATTCTTTCGATTGATTACAGAGGGATACTGGGTGTTTATTGCTGACCAAGTTACAGGTGATCCCACCCAGAGCAGATAGCTTTTCTTTTGTTAGGAAATTGTGACAAATTGCACTTGACCAGTCTAGTTCTTGGGCTGATTTTTTTGAAAGGATGCTACCACTTCTTGCCACCACTGTGTTATTAGATGGTTAATGCCAACTATATAGGTTCTCTCAGAGTCTACAATCAGAAAGAAACGAATGTCTATTTAGTGAAACTTTATGGCAGTTGCGTGACCTAGGTAGTTACGTATATGTGCAGCAAGAAAATATCAGGTGTTTCAGCTTTTCTGGTGGAAGCACGAAGAATGTGAAGTTAGGAAAGAGGAGTATTTAGTCTGATTAAAAGTGTTAGTAGGTATTTACATTTCTCTTCTGAACCTCATAATCAATCCGTGTTTCCAGATGGGTCTCTTTAAGGCTTCTGTCTCAGCTGTTCATTTGATAAGGGAAAAATATCAAAGGCAAACAGGAAGTTTTCTGAAGTGTCTCTGGCCTCAGTGTGTTTAGCTGCAAAAATGCCAGGTAACAGTTAAAAAATTACAATTTTAATTTTCCAGAACAATTGCTGGCATAAGGATTTAGGGAGTCAGCCATCTTAGAAAAGGCAAGTCACTGACAGCAGTTGTACATACAAAGTTTAATTTTCTCTCTACTTTTATGTGATGAAATTTGGAGTACTTAAAAATCTTGCTGTCTACTCATTTAATTGCATCCATGTCAGGTTACTGATTAAAGATATTGTGGCTTTTCTCATGCTGTGTTATTAGTCATGTACTCTCATATAGCTAGGGACGGAACATAGTATATATTAAAAAGTTTGTTAGATCACGTATCTGACACAGTAGTTCATTTTGGTAGAGGGATGAGGTCATACTTAAAACACTTTAAAAATTCATTTGCCTTGAAGAGCAGATCTTAATGATTAAAAATAAAAAAAGTCTGAAGAAAATAAAGCTGTATTTCTTAAATTGTTTTGCTACTAGACTTCAAGATGCAGCAAGCAAAGAATACACATTTTTAAACTTTTTTTTTTTTTTTAACAATGAAATCTCTGATATACGTTACTTGGATTGTCAGTTTCCTTGAGTCTTGTCTATGAGCCCTGTAATAAAACAATGATATGGTAGAAAAATGTTCTCTTCCTCCTTAGTTTTGGATTCATGTTCTCTCCTGCCTTCACAAATCTATACTCTCTAGAAAAAAGTCTTTTCGTATAAGTTTGAATTTTGCAGCATGAACTGTTTCGTATTCACTTTTTTTGCTTCATTTTGCTTCTTAAAAATTATGCTTTCTTACAAAAGATATTTTTTCAGAATGGGTTTATCTTTACACGGTTCGTATGGCTACAACTTCCTGCAGTGAACCACACAGTTTAAATAGGCATTTAGCTGCAGTTCTGCAGAGCATTGGCTTGACCGCTTACTTGTTCTTTGACTGGCCCAGGATCACTTTGCCCACCTTGAATGCTGACACATACCTATGTACATCTGTTTATGGTTTAACTCTTTACATGTTCACACACTGTAGAATATACAGTAAACTTTCAGAAATTATAAGTTAGAGACAAAATTAGTACAGTGAGTTTTGGTCTCCTCTTATACAGCGGAGAAATCTTTTCTGTATGTGAAGCATGGTATTGCAGTAATCTGTCTTGTTATGCACAGTTCACAAAATTTCAGAAAATTCTGTGCATGTGTCTTCATGCTGTTACAGCTAGCAGAAGGAGCTACAGGACAAGGTGGGCATGCCCTCTCTACCATGCCCTCTGTCTTTCACTGGTCAGCTTTTTTCTAGATCCTGTATCGTGTGCATAGTAGCAACCAGTCCAAAGAATTCAGTGACAGTAAGAGATGGGAAGAATAAAGCAAATTTCACGTTACCTAATGAAAATTACTTGGAGAAGTCTCAGTGAAGAGGATCTGTGTGTTGGAAAGAGAAAGGGGTATACAAATGTTTTGATGCAGAGGCAAACAAATTTGCCTTAAGAGCTGTAACATCTCAGTTTAACCCCAACCTGTGTAAGTCTGGGTGACAGAAGTTTCTAAGAGCTTATTTAGGTTTCTATGGAGTGCAGACTTTTCTTTCACACAACGCTGTTAAACCACAGAACTCCTTGTCAGAAATTGATGCCAGCAATGATGGAGGCTGAAAATTATTCAGGAGCCGTTAGACAAATACATTCATTTAGACAAATAATTATCTACGATAACCTATTAAACACAAGGATACCAGTTCTGTATTAGGAAGTCCCTAGGCTGCAACTAGCTGGAATGATATACTAGGTGAAGTGTCAGTGTATTGTTTCCATTTCTTAATAAACTTCCTCTAAGCATCCTCTGCTAGTTGCTGTCAGAAAGAGGACTGGAGAGGTCTAACTATAGCTGTTTCTACATTTTTATTTCCAAGGTCATCTCACCATAAAGGACAAAACAAGATATGCATATCAACTCCATTTTCTCTGTTTTTGCAGTCTAAAGGTTATCTAAGTTTACAATGTCTTATAGGCAAGCTATTACACTTTTTAAAATTTCACTTGATTAAGTAAAGTCATTAATGTATAACACTTTTTCAGTTAACATCCGTGTCAGTAAAATAATTTCAGAAAATGACTGTTGCATTGTGCTTCATTCATTATTTTCAGATTAATCTGATCTACTGCATTACATTTACTCTCTCTTGTACATTGACATCACAATACAAACAAAACATTCTGTGACTGATTCGGTGGCTCTCAGGGATGTTCGTTAGGTAGACACGCCATTTGATAGCTGATAATAAAGATTCTGCCTTCCTGACAGTCTGTCTTGTTCTCAGACTCCAAATATTAGCTATTTTTTCCAGACACTTTTTTTTTTTTTGTCTGCAGGTTAATGTTTCTGAGTCTTCTAAAACTTGAGTCAAGTGATTGAGCTCTGTCTGACCCTACAGGATTTGGGTCATCCCTTGGGGCTCGTACTGAATGCTGAGTGCTAGGACTTGTTAATAGCATTGTGAGGTTATAAAAGTAAAGAGATCTGACCAGGAGCTTTGCTTATGTGAAACCTAGTCAAATAGTTGGTGCCATGCCATATACCACGGACAGTGATAAAGCTTCTTGCAAATGGCGCTCCTCCTTTTCACTTCATAAATTCTTAGCAGCGTCTTGCTTAGGATTATTGTAGGCAAATAGCATTAATGCTGTAGGATGGTGGTATGCACCCAGGAACAGCTGCTTTGAAGGGGCAGCACTATTAGAGCTTCTAGGGAACTGCCACTACTGTGTTCTGGATGGAATGAGTGACGGTCAGTCATTACAACTGTGCAGTGTTTCTGCTTCTCCTCTGCTGGGCAAATTGTTCTCATTTATACATCTGTAAAAAAGAAAGGCTAAGTTAAGTTAATATTACGCCAGTTCCATCCACTATGTGAATGACCACAGAACGTGAGACGTGAGGATGAAGGCCAGTGAATTTTAGCTTGACAGTGTAGATGATGAGTTATCCATTTGATCAGAAATTATTATGTAATATAGGAATGGGCGGAGGAGTTTAACACTCCAAAATTTAGATGTAGAGATCCACATATTTATATACATGTTAGTATGTATGCTTATGTTTGTATATATATATACACATACCATGACTGACAACTTGACAGATTTTTTTACCAAGATGGCCGTTTTTCTAGTTTACATGTTGCTGTTTATACTGTAGATAACTATTTAAAATCACTTTCCTGTATACCAGTCTTTTTACACAATTGTGTTAAAAGATACTCTGTAGAAGTAAACGATTAGAATGTATTTTTTATTAAAATTACTATAAAAGATGTTAAAAAGATGATAGACTAAGTGTTATAGAAATACACATAACCTAGAAGATTGAATACCCTTGAATGCACAGCAGAAAACAAAGCGTGTTGTACTGAAGAAATGTGTACAGTCAAGACTCATCTGGGCTGTTTCCATAGAGATTGCTCTAAGTGATATCCCAGAAATGCCAACATTATGTGCAGTGTATCTGTCCAAAACATGATATGGATGGAAAGCAGTGTTATAGACAGCAAACATACGGCAAAACAGAACCAGCTGTCTGATCGTAAAACTAACCATGCAACCTCAAAACTGAATGTCAGATCCTGAATGAAACCTAGGCTGGTAGATACTTTAAAAAAGAAGGAGGCACGGAGAGTCTAGTGGCCCTTCTGTAGGACAGCTGGACGGCAAAATCCTGAAGAGCAAAACTGTGTATTATCCGGTAGCTGCTGAATACAAAGTACAAAAGTAGGGCAGGAGTGTTTGTTCCTAGAAGAGGGTGTTAGCTATAGAGTGCCTGTGTCCATGAAGCCCTGGGCATTTGCTGCATGGTCACACAGTGGATAGGTGAAGAGGGACTCCAGGTTTGGGAGCAGCAGCTGGAAGTCAGGTGTCTGAAACCCAGTGTAAGAGACAGTGTTTTATATACAGGCCAGTGCTAAGCATTTCTGATTTGCTAGGTTTAGTTAGCTTCCCATTTCGAGAGTGAATTTTATGCGTTTTTTTTAGGCACACAACACTTTGCTGGGTAAGACCTAAGTTAGGTGTCTGAAACACTCGGGTGATCAGGCTTTTATCCACTAAGTAAGCACTCTGACAGCTAAACTTGCATGCATGTGAGAACCAGCTCTTTATTTGTAGAAGTGGCTCCATCAGAGAAGGAACCTGTAATTGCTAAGCATTCTTGTAGCTGTGTTTCTGCAACCTTCTACCCTGATACATAGCAACAATAATGAACAGACAATTCTATTTTATTGTGCTACTGTGCACATCAATATCCTACTGTGCACAAGCATGCTTTTATATTTTTGTATGTTTCTGCTGATGTGAATGAAATTCTTGAAGATGTTAGTAATGTATTGCAGTAACATTGGATCGCTTATTTGCAAGGTAAATTCTAAATCTCTGCTTTCCAGAGTCCCATTTATACATTTCAGACTCGTTTTTTTCTTACTAATAAATGCATACTAACCATATCAAATGTTTCTCTGTTTTGAAAGATACTCACTGTGATAAGCCTAAGCTGAAAATGTTAAAAAAAATACTATGTTGTGTTCCAGGAAAAGATTGTGTTGCCAAAGCAGATGAAACAGATGATATATAAGCTAAAGGAAGCAAGAAAAGAATAAGTCTTTGTATTTTCAGTTCTGTTTCACAATGGTTGTGTGCCCAACCATAAGGTTCTAAGTTACTGCAGGAAAAAAATATAAATCCCAACCATATGATGAAGCTGTTAGCTGTGCACTAAGACAGAGAAATGTCACAGTAATATATTGGCTAGGACACTTGTCTGAGTCCCAGTCTTTGATCTACAGAAAGTTTTAGTATTTTACAAAAACCGAAGATGAATAAAACACTAAAATAGTTGTTTAGACTAGGAACTGAAACTCAAATTTCTCAATCTCAGATAATAATAACTGGGCTGAAAAATAATGCTCTCTCAAGATTCCTGGTTTTGTCTTGTGAATCTTCAGCACTTCAAGTGTATGATCGTATCTGGGATCTCTAATGTCAGGCTTCATTTAATCCAAACATCAAAGAACATGAAACATAAGAATAGTCCTGTTAACATGACAGAAAAGGAAGTTTACTTCTTCCTGGGAGCCACCAGTTATCAAAGAGACTTCTTCATTGTTTCAGCCATTAGGCAGCACAGAGACATTTCTTCCAGCACAGCTACAGATTGACACAAGATAATTTCCTCCTTTACATACACTTGTAGGCCTTTTTAAAAGATTTTTTTTCAAACTATATTTAATGATGAAAAGTGTTACATTTAATCTTTTTTATTTGCTTTGAAACCAATGAGAAGGAAGCTGGCTTGTTTCATCTGCTTTGCACCTTGGTGGTAACTCCACAGCCACCCTTGAGATACCTTGTGTTGGCACGTGCAGACTGGAGGTTTGCAAATCTGACCACAGGATTCTGCAGGGTTTGCAGAACCCCATGACAAAACACAGCCATGTGCCACCATGCATGTTTGGTCAAGCTGTCTATAGGTTGCTTGCAAGCAGTCCGTAGCTGTGTGGCATCTGTATAGGCTGTGGCAGATGAGGGAACATGCCATGCCAGTGTCTTTCAGCACTGCGTTGTGTCAGCAGCGTAGCCCTAGCCATGCCATGGCAGGCATTTTTGTGGTTACCTGCTTATAGTTCACTCAGTGGTGTTCCCATCCTAGAATATCAAAATATAGTGAATATATATGGATGAAACAGCTCTTCCTTAGAAGTAGAAGGTTTATGTTCTATGTGCTGTAGAAACACTCCATAGCTGGTATTTGCAAAACATCCAAATGAAAAAAGCCCTTTGGTTTTTTTTAAACGTTTCTCCAGGCTGCAATATCAAACACACATTTGGTGGGTTTACAAAATCATTGGTTAGTTATTCACAGCAGTGCTCTTCATGGTCACCTTCTAACACCCAAAGTGGAATCTATATGGATGCACATTTGAAGAAGAAAAAATTTCTTGGTTTGTAGTAACTGTTGCTTTGAGCTGCCATATGCATGGATCCTGTGATTGAACCCATATTTTTTGCTCTTTCTCACTCATTGTGAAATCTGATTCTGAAATAGCTATGGGGTTAAATTACAGTTGCAACTGTGTGTGTTTATTGTCTCCTGCTGCTGGTGGTGAGTTTGACTGAAGGCAGGCCATGTGTGGCAGTAGCATTATGAACATAGGTATTGTAAAGTTACGGGCTTGTGTTCAGATGCGTTCAAAAACCTGGTGTAATACATAGCCGTTATTGAAGGCAGTTTAAGCCAAACTATTATATACGACAGTTGCAGGGGTTTAAAGCATGTACATGACAGGATTCACAATAACTTAGCTGATGGGTGGTAATTCATTAAATTACCTCCATTTCTTTGTGGTTGGTGGTGTGCCAGCCCTGAGGTTTTTATCTGGCACGTTAAACATTTACCCTTTAAGTGGGATTTATGCCAGTAAATTCTTGACGAATCAGAATTATTTTAGGTAAGTACCTGTTCTTTTGCTAGAAATGCTTTAGATTTTCACAGTAATTGTTCTTCACAACTAGATATTGCGTATGTATCGATACACATGTATGTCAGATGGCATTTATTTGTTTGTATATAATTCAGTGGATTATCTTGTCAATTTAGTCTTTCTTAAAGGTGGAAATCTCTTTAAATATAGTGACCGCTTGGCAACTGCCCTTTCACTGGGAGCTTTTATTACCTTCTCCCATTTCAGCAACAGAAGACTTTCTTAGCATGCCCAAGAAGTTCCCCAAAAGCATGCTGTTGTTCCTATTTCTTAAGTCATGAAATACTAGACTGAAAGCTTTGATCCTGCACAATGGAAGCATATGCACTGCAATTTAGGGAGACAAAAATTTGTCTTAGAATAAATTTCACAGTTGCACCCAGGAACTCAGTTGTTCAGTTACTTTCTGTCATATGTATAATTAGGTATGTGTATGTAAAGACTTTGATATGCATGTTTAAGGTAGCCATTTCTCAAAGAAGGTGAGAATTGCAGTGTGAGCCTTCTAGTTTTACCTTTTTTCTAGTCCTGAACAGAACAGTAAATAACAGAAAATAAAATTGTTTCTTGTTGCAGCCTTTATCCTCATCTCTACTCAAGAGCATACATTAACTTTAGAAATCCTGAGGACATCCTTCTTTTTAGAGATCGATTTGATGGCTATGTCTTCATTGATAATAAAGGTTGGACTATTTGTAAGATATTAAGTGTGTATATATACATATACCATTTTAGAACATTAATTTACTTCCTTTCTGCTAATTATGCCAGGGTTTTTTTCAATATACAGTTCATCACATAAAAATATATTAAAATCTAGCACTTAATGAAGTGCGAAATACATTTGTCCATGCAGTCTTGCTTGTCTGTGTTGTGTGCATGCTTTATCTGCATTCTTGTACCTTAAACAGTATGCTATTAAGACAGTTATCTTATGCAAGCCTCACAATTCATCACAGGAGTAACTGAACACATTGCAAGCATGAGTTGTTACATCTTCAGTGTGTTTCTGTGAGATAAAGTTGTGCCACTTATTCCTATTTTGAAAAAGCAAGACAAAACTTGACTTCATCATTTTGGCTGCCCACTGTAAGATATGTACAGTGTAACTTTTAGAGCATTTGCAGACATCTTGAGTTGAGTCCCAAGAACAAGAGTGACAAAATTGGTTGCCATCTTTAAAATGGTCAGTCTGCAAAAGTTTGCCCAGCAGTAAAGAAAAACTCGGTAATGTAGGTATGGATAAATCCAGGTCTCCTACAGTAGTGTGAAACTGCCTTAGCCCAGAAATGGCGCTTTCCCTTTAGCAGTTCCTTGCCTCATTCAGTCATACCTTCTGTAAAAAATTGCATGGGTTGTATAAACCAGACATAGATGTGTGGGTCTCTCTCTGTTCTGTACATGCAGTGTTGCAGAGGTTGTGTGAAAACGAGTCCTGTCCACTCTTACTGGAGGGTTGATCTCTGAAGAAGCTGGCTGTCAAACTAACAAATTCCTCTTCCATGTTTCCTGGCTGAGATATTTTATAGGCTTCTAACTTAATCAGATTTGGATAGATTTTTCTAGAGATGGAGAACAGCACATTCCTCACAGTGTGTGATTCCCAGATTTCAAATCCTGGGTGCTTTAGATTAAAAGCTAGAAAGAAACTATATTTGTGATTCTGCCAAGACTTCACTTTGCCTGAATTAAGCACGCTCTTCAGTGTTATGCTGGCCTGAAGCGTGAATATTCTGTACACTGCAAAACTGAGCTTGGATGCAGCTGGACAGTTCAGCATGATTGTTTGTGCAAATAAAGAGCGCAAGTTTTGATCAAAGGTGCCCTCTGGTGAGGCTTGTGGTGGCACTGCATTTATTAAAACAAGGATTACCAGGTTCAATAAGGTTAACACATGTTCTAGCAGATTTAAGCCAAGTTTTCAGTGGACTTGAGCAAAGTGTAATCTTGAGCTTGCTGCAAGTGGAAACCAGACGAAATTCAGAAGCTACATACAGACTTCTGGCTCCAGTCCAAGGAAGAAACCAGTATTTAAGGTAGAATTCAAAACAAAGAATCTATGCCAGTAAACACAGGCATCATAAATAGAAAAAAAGTTTCACACAATGCTACATTCTGAGTTTTACAGTTCTGGTTCTGAAAGAAGGTGGTATGTTTTATTATTACCCAGCATTTATTTCTTTTTTAAGCCTTTTGACAACAAAACTTTATAGAAGCAACTCAGTTGTTTCAGGTTTTTCCTGAAGTATTTCCAAGTAGTACTTATCACTTGTCAGGCTGAGATTTTAGGAAATTTTTCTAATCAATGAACTATAAATGATAATGAGAGAATTTTGTTGTGCAACAGTAGTCATCTTCATTTTGACAGTCTTTGTTAGCATATCCAAAAAGTACTCGGTGTTTATGTATATAATTAAAATATAAATGTGTTTTGTTTTGAATTTAAAGTACTGCTACATGTAATTTTTCATTAAAAGTTTAGGATGGGATTGTAGAAACATTCACCTTAAAAGCAAGACTGTTCAACACAAGTTTCAAGAGTTTTGAAAATCTTGCTTGACTGTAGGGAATGTTTCTCCCCCTCAAAAAATTAAGCATTGTTCTCTTTTAAGGTTTGGAGTATCCTGCAGTGGTTGAATTTGCTCCATTCCAGAAGATTTCAAAAAAAAAGCTGAAGAAGAAAGATGCCAAAGCCGGGAGCATTGAAGATGGTAAACACATTTTCTGGGTGTCACAGTGGAAAGTAGATTCCATTTCTGTCATGCATTGCAAAGTATTAACATAATGCAAAAATTTTTCTTCACAGATCCAGAATATAGGAAATTTTTAGAGAGTTATTGCGCTGATGAAGAGAAAATCTGTGCCAATCCTGAGATTCTTTTGGGAGAGATTGAGGCCAAAACAAGGGAACTCATTGGTCTGTTTTCTTGATTTTTTTGTATTATTGAGAATATTAAATATCTTATTTTTATATTTTTATGATATTACCTGCAAGAGTTGACCTGTTCAGTCTAACAGATTGAGATTATCGTAGTTAAATTTTTGTTACCCAGCCAAGTGGTGGCAGGAAACAGCCCACCTATTCCTTTAAGTCTCTATGCATGGAATCACTTGACTTCACTGGAAGTTATGCGTGCACAGTGGCTTCGGAAATAGGTCCTTAATACTTCTGAATACTTACAGATGTATTAAAAGATGTAAGATTTATTTTTAAAAGATAAAACAGCTGAATACTTAACAATTGATCCTTGATATTAGCTGCTGTTATTGAGAAACATGAAATTACCTCTTTTTGTTCTCACGGTCAAGATTCTACAAAAGTTTTGCAAGTAAGGCAACACTTTGTTTTCTGCATGCATGCAGCATGACTTTCACAGTCTCGGGGGGGGAATCTTTAGTAAGATCAACACTGAAATCTTGAGTGCCAGTGTGCAGCTCTCAGGATGACATGGAATATTGATGTGCTGTATTTCCAAGTGACAACATCCAGAACAATTACTCTTTCCCTAGGTGTGACAATCTAGTAGAGGAAAAAATCAACCTTTGCTACTACTTCTTTACAGTGTAAAAATAGCCACCTCTTTTGGTTAGTATCATAGAATCGTTTAGGTTGGAAAAGACCTTGTAAGATCGTTGAGTCCAGCTGCAAACCTAACACTGCTGAGTCCACCACTAAACCGTGTCCCTAAGCACCACATCTACATGTCTTTTAAATACCTCCAGGGATGGTCACTCCACCACTTCCCTGGGCAGCCTGTTCCTGTTCTTAATAACCCTTTCAGTGAAGAAATTTTCCTGATATCCAATCTAAACCTCTGGTGCAACTTGAAGCCATTTCCTTTTGTCCTATCATTCGTTACTGCTGTTTGAGAGTTGGCTGGGGAGGTTTGGAACTTAAACTATTTAGAGGAAATACAAGTGTTAGAAGTATGGACATTTAGATAATTCTGTTATCAATAAAACTTGTTTGTTGCTCTTCTGGATAGGGAAGTTCCCCAAAATTTTTTATTTACCTCAAGTCTTCCATAGTATCTGATAGCACAGTGAAAGCAATCAGAATTTTCTAAGTAGTTTTACAAAAAGTTTACAGTTTCAAGAAAGATTTCTTAACTTAAAAATATTCTATCAATGAAAATTATTAGCCTTGAGAGCTGCAGATCTCCAAGTAACAATATTGGCTGAAGGCAGCTTTACGTTCGGAGTTTTAATGTTTTGTTTCTGTTAAATCACAGGAAATCAAGTTAGTTGTTCTATTTTTTCTGCTATTCAAAGCTGTGGCCATTGCTATCAATGTAAAAACAAAGATTACTTCAGTGGATAGCATGTTTACAGCAAAATTATATAAGGGTTTGGTTGTATGTTAAGTTTCAAAGGTGTTACTCCTACTGAAGCCAATGAAAGATGTGCCCAGGACTTTGTTGGCAGAATTGGGCCTCACATTCTCAGCATTTCTCCAAGTAGCGTTACCAAAAACCAGTGTGTTTTATGCATCATGTCAGAGGTGTTAGCCCATCAGTTTCAGTATGACAGAGAGATACAAAACAGATTTTCACTGTAACGAGATGAGGATAAGCTCATTCTTCTAGCTAGTTTGTAGAGAGCAAGATAAACTGTAAAAGTTATTGCTGACACAGGTCTTTGTTTTGTAATTTATTTTCTTTTAAAATTTCTGAAACATTTTAAGGAAAACCTCTTAAATTTTTATTTGCAGTAAGGCCCATAAATAAGATGGGTAAAGTTCAGGTTTGATAAACATTCTTTTTTGCCCTCCTCTTTTGATCATACTCATCACGCTACCTCTCTCCCTCGAACTTCAAGTATAATTTCTGATTAAACTGCTTGCACCACAGCCTTAGTCATGACTAGGGTCAAGTTCTGGACTCCCAGTGCAGCTTATCCTTTCCCCAGACCCTCCAGTTACAATTTGTGATCACTTTCAGCATGTAACAGTGCTCAGAGGTGGACACTGCTCAGACACGGGATCTTACAGGAGCAGGAAAGAGGCAGAGCTGCAGATCTTAAGGACTGGTAGGGAGGGTGCTGGGGACCCAAAATTTTTCAAAAATTATGTATGGCAGAGGCAGCATGGGGAATCTAGGGATAGAGGGAGGAAGATCTCAAGTCAACAATCTTTTTTGGTTGTTGCTTTTGACCATTGTTATTTGCTTAAAATAAATACTGAATCCTATCTAGTCTTCCTGTTCATAACTGTATAACAAGGTTTTATCATTAACGAAAGGGTTGCCCCCAGAATATTTACACTTTCAAGACAAAAAAAAAATCACATTTTGGGGATATGAATTGTGTCTAGATTTTGGCTATGCCATTTCAAATTCAGTGAAGTTTTTTTTTTATTTCTTCCTTCTTTTTTTTTTTTTTCTTCCAAATCCTGTCATGCATTCCAATAATGAAATTTTCTTCTGGTTTGAGGAAGAATATTATACATAACTGTAGGGCAACTTCTAGTAGTAAACATTTTCTGTAACTCTTACCCTGGGACATCAAAGATTGCAACATTTGTTGTAACTACTCACAGCTGTAAGTACATGAATTTCAAGTTTGAATTCAGCGTTGACAGTCATGAATGCTATGCTATACATGATACAGGATTTGATGATGTTCTCCTAGTTTTTGTAGAATTTGGGGAATGGTTCAGGCAGATGGCTTAGGCTAGATTTCAGAGTGCGAAGACAGCTCTGTAACATAAGAATGGCAGTGTGATCCAGTAGATGAGGTATTTTATTTGTTATTTGGGAAGCTGGAGTTTTATTGAATCTGCTGAGACTTTGCTATGTAACCTGGGAGAAACCACTTATCTCTTATTCATCCTGTTTTCCCGTGGAGAGATGAATGATAAATGGTAGTTAAATGGAAATGTTGTATGAGATTAAAAATGTTTCCTTCATGATGTATTTTGAAATCTGGGATTAAAAAGTGCTGTGTGAGATTACAGTAATGTGGGCTGTTATGAACAGCAATATAGCTAGGTTTTGATGTACAAAATTAAAATGTAGGAGTAGATTCTGAACCCATTTCTTTCCATTTTGGTGAAATAACCATTCTATGAGCAAGAGAAAAAAGCCAGTCTCTTGAACTGAAAAGATAATGACTTTTAATTAAATAATCATGCAACATACCTCTGTTGCTTGTAGCCCTAACAGCAAAAAAAGCAACAAAGTGTTTCTAAAGCAGAACGATGGGAATGCATTCAAAAATATATAAACCAAATAGGTTTATTAATTATTTAGCTCCCTTGCAGATAAAGTTAGAAAAAAGGGGTTAGTACTAAAGTAAATGAGTAAATATTTTAGGAGTTGAACACTATATCACAAATTTTTTGTGTTTTAGCTAGAAGAACAACACCCCTTTTGGAATATATTAAAAATAGAAAATTAGAAAAGCAGGTACGTTCAGACTTTTGCCTGAAGTTCAACATTTAAGTTTTCATGTGGTTTTTTGTTGGACAATTTACAATTCATTATTTTGAACTCTTCAGAGAATACGAGAAGAGAAAAGAGAAGAGCGAAGGCGGAGAGAATTGGAGAAGAAACGTCTGCGGGAGGAAGAGAAAAGGAAGCGCAGAGAAGAAGAAAGACGTAAAAGAAAAGAAGTGGAGAAGCAAAAGAAAATTTCTGAAAAAGAAATAAGGATCAAGGTACCTTAATGAAAAAAGACTATTTTGTTGAAGTTATCCAGAAGTTCCTTTAGTATCTCACTGTTTATTTAGTGTACTGCAATACAGTGTGGATATACCAAACCAGTTTTGACCAGAAGGGAAAGTAATGTAGGGCTTTGACCAAGTGGCGCTGTTTGAAAGTGTGACTAATTGTCATAGGTACAGCGATGTGCTGATGCAGTTATGACAGATAACTCAGATATCTTTATACAACACTGTTGCATTCTATGCCAACATAACGTGACAGAACCAAATTGTTAAGTGCCAACATGTTGGAAGATGATTGGAAATACAGCTTTAACAGTTTCTGCCATGTAAATCGTCATCTAGCATATGTGTGGAGAATTTTTCATGTTTATGCTCAGAACTTACGTGTTTTAGTAGTATGGTTTAACCAAGTTATAACAAAGTCTTGCTAATTTCAGGCTGCACTGCCTTCTAACTATCTGAATGGATGTGCTTTTAATGACTTCACTTAAGTGAATGTACTTTGTGCTATTAAGTCTGGACATCTAAAACTTTATTTGTATAAGATGACATAGATAAAAACTATTCATCTGAGCTAAATTTTGTGGTATTGGAAAGGCTTTATAGGCTGTTTTGAAGAGGAAAATTGGTACAACAGTCTGTAGCTTAGTGCAAGGATGCACAGACTCACTCCAGGTCCAAGCCACAGAGCTGTGTACTGCTTTCCTCTTTTCTTCCTGGACAACAGTTTTCGTCACCTGGAGGTATAAAAATAGTAAGTTCTGAAACTGAATTACAGACTTTTCATATCTGGGCATGAAGAAAAATACTGTAGTTCAGAAGAAAAGGGACTTACTCCTTAAAATGTATTACTCAAAATTGGTTGTCCAAAACCCCCTAGTATTTATGACATTCCTGTGGTGATGTGACCTTGAAAGCTAATTCTGTCTCTGAAAGAAAAGGAGAATATTACCTGAGGGAAACATTGTAGAAGTTTTAAATATTGGAGAAGAATAATGTGTGCTCATTTCAGAAAAACTGGTGGAATGAAAAGATTGATGAGAGGTTCTGCTTATTCCTGATATGTTAGAAAAATAGTTTGAGACAGTTGGTCCTTCTGTAAAGATTATTCCTGTAATGCTAGACACTGCGCAAGCCCTCTGTGGGCTATTTGTTATGAAAGGAACACACTTGAAAATCTTAATCTCTGAGGTGAAAATGTAATGTGATCTTTTCTGCTAATATAATAATTTTTTCCTCAGTCTGTATCTCTCTGTCAGGGTGTATTTAAACTAAGCACCTACTTCTATATGCCAGTCTATCCCAAGTAGTTCATGTGGCACACATTTTATATGTAATATTGCAAGGAATGAAGTATTAATCCTGCTCTCTTTGTAGTGTCGTAGAGGTTCTACTTACTGTATTGGCAATAATGTTGAACTGTTATATGATTTCTAAGAAATCATAGACCATAATAATGTCTTTATATATAAAACTCAGGTAGGTAAGTGCTTTCTGCAGTATTCTCAGCGTATTTGAAACTGTGCAGTTGAATGCCTGTTAATTACTGTCACTCCTTAGCAAAAGTAAACTGCCCTTTTTAAATAACTTCAAAGTTCATACTTTGTAAAATACATTCCTAGCATTTAAATAAGATATTTTCAATCTTAAAGATTGAAAGAGGTTGCTGATATATGTAATACATTGCTAAAATGTCTATTACAACAGATAAGAATAGTTTTACATCATCCTATAAACAAATATCTCTTAGCTTCTCAAGAAGCCTGAAAAAGGAGATGAACTGGCCAGTGAAAAGCACAAAGAAAAAGGTGAAGAAGCTGACATTGAGGAAAAAAATTGGGATAAATCACCTGGATCTGGGAGTATAAAATCCAAATCGTTGGAGGGTTCACTAAAAGAACTTAAGGAAAAGTAAGTAATATTTATATTTTAGGGTTCAATTTAGACCCTAAATGCTTTCATCTCAAGGCTTAAACATGATATAAGTGGTGCATTAACTGGGTGTTTTGTCAGCAAATAACTGATTTCATTCTGTGTGTGAACAAATCTTTCACTGTCCTTTTTGTAAAAGGTGTTTAGTAACAGCTTACTGGCCTGGTGGCAGTATTAGTGGATGCAAATTGTTATTTGTGAAATGTCTTGAAATCCCAGATTGGAATGATTTCTGCGTGAAAAGGTATTCAGAATTTCATTGTTCTTTCACCTGTTCCCCATCAAGAGCTCAGGTAAGGCCCTCCTTCCATTACTGATGGAAGACTAAACTGGCTAGGTTGACTTACTTTTCCTTCACACTTGGTTTTGCTGTGATAACCATATAAATGTTTTTGATAAATGGTACAATGGCAGAATAGTTAAGGTGTGAGTGATAGCTTTATGATAGACACATTGAGAAGGCTGCCTTTTGTGTTATTGTGTTACATTGTGTTACAATAGTAGGAACAAGAGGTATAGCTTAGGCCTATTACTACTATAGCCTGGAAATGTGTTACACATTTTCAGCAGTTGCGTGCCTCTTTTGTCCTTTGGCATGTCTGTCCTGTCGCAAGCAGGATTCACCCATAAGATATGTAAGATACATAACTAAGAATATGCTGCTGAGATAAGTAATACTTGGTTCTTCAGTAGAGTTTTTCAGCTAAGCTCTCAGAAGTACTTTGCAGTACATAAGGACAAGCTGTAGCATTCAAATAAGTTACCTAAGGTATTATATATATAAAGTATTCGAGGAAGTTTGGGATTGTGCTCTAGGAGCCTTGCAGGCTTACCTGCTTATTCTGAGTAGTTTAAATTTTACCTTTGTCCACATAGGTTCTTGATTATTTATTTTTTTAAAATATGCAGGAGCTGCAAACTTTCTCCTAATGGCAAATAGAAAAACAAAGAAATTTAAAAACTGTATTTAAATTCTTTAAAAATTAAAAAAAACCTGGAAAATAAAACCACTGAATTTGCTAATTGAAGGAATGGTTCACCAATAATATCCAACATGCATTATTCATCTCAGATATGGGGTCAGTGTTTCAGTATGTTGAGTATGTCCTGAAAGATGCTGAAAACTTCCATCTCCTATTCTTTAATGCAAATTGAAAATATTCAGCAACTCTGTTCTTCAACAAAGGAAACAACAGGGTCAACAGAAACACTTGCAGGGGCAAGTCACTTGTTCGCTAATAAGGCTTTTTATGTATTAAGCTTTTGGTGGTGCCATGTAACATTTTTACTATTGATCCTTTAATAAGGCATTAATGTAGATTTTCCAGGTGTAAAACAGAGTCCTTTTGGCTGCGCAGCTACAGTAAGTGCTACATTGTCTTTCCAAGTGCTCATTTCATCATGATTATTAGTGGGTATGATTAGGTAGTAAGCTATGAGCTATTTCAGCTAGATCCAGAATTAAAGTTGAAACTACTTTGTCACTGACTCAGAAGTCAGTAATAGACTGTAACTTCCAACTTTAGCTGCAAGGGACTGAATTGCCTGTTTGAAATAATGTTTTGAAGCTCAGTAGCAATAGCTTTCTACCACAAATTAAAACCTCAGTAGGTGCATGAGTGTACATGGTCACATATGGATTTGAAACTATACCAACAGAAGTATGCTTCCATTCCCTTTACTTCCATTCATTACTGCTTTCTCTGTCTCTGGGTGGGTAACTTTCTCTTTTACCTATACTTTGTAATTGCTAACCCTGCCATTTCCACTATTGCCTGCCTGTTAACTGTGGCTGAATTTAGAATAAAGTAGCTTTAACTAAAGCTACTTTAACCACTCTTAAAGTGGAATTCGTATCCCTGTCACCTGCCTACCTCCAGGCACATCCATTCCTTCCTTACGCACAGTAGCAGGCAGGGGAAGAGACAGGTACCAAGCAATGCTACAGCAACAAATCAAGATGTGTCTTTCTGGCTTTTTGGAAGGTCATGCTCTGAACCTTGCTAGAACTTCGAGTTAGTGTCTAGAATAGCATATTAGATGTGAAACGAAACAACTTGCAGCCGCATACCCCTTGAGAGCCAACATAGTATTTTATATATATGTATCTGTGCTACAGGTATGGTATCTCTGTAATTGTGATTGATTCAGGTGCCTGGGACATTGCTGCCGCTTGGTGAGTGTGTTACGCTGGCACAAGCAGAGTCTTGTGAAATGCTGAATAACTTACCTGTCATTCAGGTTGTGTCGCTGTCCTCCAGCTCTTCCTGAGATGGGGCCCCTGTCTTGGCAGCCCCACGAACGTCCAAGTTCATGGCAGAGGCTGAACATTTTCACAGTTCTATTGTTTTAATTAAAAAAGTGATACAGAAAGATACACTTTTATTGATACCAAACCCTTCTAAATGAGCAGCATATCACTGTTTTATCACTACACCGTTAGAAAATCTCCATCCTCTCTGATTCTGTCTGCTGATTCACAAAATGTGAACAGATTGTCAAAAGCAACTTTCCTGTTTCAATTTTAAGTATTTATACGTATATAATATATAAAAAGAAGCTGCCCGTGTTTGTTCCTTTTAAAGTTCAATCTATTCTGTAATCTGTCTTCATTATTTGCAGTTTGGCTGTATGAGAGAACCACCTGCTTGCTAAACAGGAACAATGAAGTGAATAAGAGAGCTGAGAATTGTATCAGGCAGCAAAATGTTGCAGACTGAATAGTCTTTATAATATAAACTCATTGCAGCATAGCAGAAATTAAGTATTATGTTGTGGTAAGGTAATGGTCTTTCACCTAAATAAAATATGCAAAGGTAGACTAAATTACTTGGAGACATAGTAAACAAGAGCCTGGAACATAAGTATTCATTTTCACAAATGCTTTCTGTAAGTTGTAATGTCAGTGAATAGAGTTTTAAAACTTCACAAATTGGTGCATGATACCTGCACAATTCCTTTGAGCCCTGAATGTTCCCATTCAAGGGAATACTCATGTATATGAGTTACCTCAAGAACAAGCTAAAAGAGCTAATCATGAAGCATGTGTTTATGTGAAGAGTATGGCAGAACTATGTATGGGATTGCAGGGAGGGATACAAGTTGAAGAATAGGCCTTCCGCAGCAGTTGCACAAAAGTCCGATTTTGCTTACAAAGCTTTGTCTGCTATTTTGCACTGAACACATAGTCAAGGGCCGGTTATACATGGATGAGACATTCAGCAAAATTGCACATAACTCCTTTTTAATGAGAAGAAAACAGCCTTGCGATACAATTGATCTAAATACTGTTGAAGTCAAAGGAAGGCTTTGTATTGTATTCCTCAGTAGCTTTTTTTTTTACTGTTAATTGCTTGGATTTTTGTTTTCATACATACTTGTAGGTCACCAAATGATAGTGACAAAGAGCAAAGAGATTTGGAGAGAAGATTTCGAGAAAAAGAACCTGAAAGACAAAGGTATCGACTGGATGATGGCAGAAAGCATAGAGCTCACTATGAGTTTGACAAGTTTGTGAGAAGGAATGAAGAAGAGCTGAAATGGGGGAAAGGATACAACCAAGACAGAGGAAAGAAAGGGAACTACAACTACAGCTTCACTGTGGAGGCAGTAGACAAACTGGGTAAAGAGGACAAGTGTGATGACATGGCATCCAAAAAGGAGCGCATAAGAAATAAGGTTCTTTTATTCATTTAGGATAATCTTTCATTAGTTAAATATGCTTCAAGATCACAGGTTTTACTTTTGCAAACTCAGCATAAAGATGCTTTTTCAAAAAAAGCAATTCTTTATTTCATTTGCAGTAAAACCCAGGCTTCTTTCTGTTGTTATCAGAGGACAATAGTTAAAATAAGGTTACAGCTCTCTGCTCATTCATATTTACAATATATAGAAGACATTCTGTCTTCCTTTCAGCCCTAGCATTTTTAAAGCACTATTCTTGGAAGCCTTGTATTTTATGAGGGTATTAAAAATTGTTATACTTCTGATCTGTAATGAAATGTATAAACTGTGGCATACTAGTCTTTTAAAAAGGTACTTCCATTACCCAGCTCATAAAGTAATTATTTATGGATTGGCCAGGCATTGCTTAGTAGAGGAACTATAAGGACTTAAATAAATAACTAATTCAGAGACGATTGTATTTGAAGGGTGTAAATGTGCAAATTCTTCAGTATTGTATACCTGCCAGTATGAAAGGCTGTTGTTTGGTTAGAACAAATTATCCTCACAGTCATTGTCAGGGAAGGAGCAGGTGCAAAACCAGTGCAAGCAGGGCATGTAGTAGAGCTGTGCTTTATTGTGTCCCAGAAACATGGGCATCATTTTTCTTGGACTGTCTGAATTCATGGATGTGCCAGGGTCTTTTCAGGAGGTGGCTCTCCGTGTCACCCTCATTTTCTCTCCCTTCTGAGCCTAGATTTTTCACAAAAGATGACCAAAACACTGGTTTGTGTAGAAATTTATTCTACATGTGAAACTCTTCTTTCAAACGAAGTGACTGATTTGTGATGTGGGCTAAGGCTGACAGGGAGTAAACTTACCACATGCAGAGTGAGTCTGTATGGAGCGTGCACAGAGCAAATCCAGGTGGACTCACTGTGTGCGTCAAGTAAATCACCTTGTGCAAACACAGAAAGCCTGGTGTGCCCCGCTTTTTGTTTATGCAAAGGTTAGCTGGGCAGTATGGGTGAGTTTTACCTGCATATACACGTTAGCCACTTTTCATGTACACCAGCAGCTCAAGCTGTAGAAAAGTCAGAAAAATGGCTAGTTCAGAAACAGGAAGATGGGAAAAACAATTTTTCTCATGCTTGCGATGCTGCTCTTGAAATCTGGCAAAATAATCTGCAGCCTTGGAACTGGATGGTGGGTCTTGGGGGGCCTTTGGTCAAGCCTTAAGAAGCTGCCTCCTTTAGTTCTTCCTATCACACGTCTGGTAGCTTGCTGAGCCTCTGGATTAGTCCACACTTCAAGTGCTAGATTTGTTCCCTAAAGACAATAAGTATCAGTAAAGTTTTTTGCAGTGTGGTGACTTTTCCTTAGATTATTTGTCACGTAGAGAAGAGCTAGGGGCTGAGTTTTAAAACTTACCTGTAGAATTAACAATGCCAACACAAGTTTTTAGGCAGAGATTGAGCTTCTTTCTGAAGTTTGTAAGATTTAATTAGAAAATGGGAAATTTCTGGTGTAAGTAACAGTTGTGCTAGCTTTCATGCAGACTGCAAGGTGCAGAGTCTGTGATACGAAGAATTGTTTGGACCCTTTATTACAAACTTCCCAATGGGTACTTCTTGTCAGAGGATCTAGTTTTATGCAGATGTTTATGATGTAGAAAGATGTGTGTTATGCATTTCATACCACACTACAAAGCACCAACTAGAATGATCTAGTTGTATGGCCCAATAGTGAATCTTGGTATCTGGTCTAAAGAGATGGGGGGAAAAAAGTGGAGCAAAAAAGATAAAGGTGAAGGAAAAAGAAAGAAAAGGGGAAAATGCATATTGGGAATAAGGAAAAAGAATGAAAGAACAAAAGACCAGAATGACTTCAGATTATGAAGGCAATTGAAAATTAATGTAGTTTGATGTAGGACAATTTCAGTGCTCTGCCACTGTCTTAAAATAGGCTGTTAAATTTTATTTGCTAAACTTAAGACTTTGGTCAATAAGCTCAAGTTTTGGTGAATGGATTGCTTCATAACATTAAAAACTGGTATTTGTGAGAGTAAAACACTCTTAGTAGGAAAAGACTTCTTAAACAGACTTTCTAAACAGTATGTTTTATTACTAAATTTCAAGAATGAAAAGTGCTCTCAGGAGCTATGGAACATCACCATTTGCAAGTCTGAGGTGTCTTCTCCTCATAAACTGGCTCCTTCTTCCATTTTCCAGTGACCAAATCAGTGTGTCTATGATTGGGTCACTCACAAAGTCTGCAAATACTCAAATTGTACTTACTTTTTTTATTATCAGTGGGTGAATTCCCCAGCTCTCATACTCGGTATGGAAGGCATGATGAAGTGGAATGATAACTGTGCAATTTCATTTTGATATGTATAATTCAAATGTACATTCCATGTTTAAATTGTGGTAATGAGTGATGATTTGAAGGGTACTGCACACATATCAATTGGTAAAGTTCAGTTGAGGGTAGTTTTCTAGCTGTTACCTGCTAAACTGTTCTCCAGTTTGTCTTTTTTTTAAATGCTCATATTTAATATTTGTCATTCATCTGCAGAGTTGCAAGTGCACAGGCTGTTGTTCTCGGTTGGTGTTAGTGAATGGAGTAACATGTTTCAAGTTCTGCCTGTAATACTGCGTTTGATAGCTGACTGCAGTATGTCGACTTATGTCAAATGTACCGTAGGATCTTTAATTTTTACAGCTTTATTTATTCAAAATGCTTGGCTCCCAAGAACAGTGTTCTGAACAAGACAGATATTAAATAGTCAGTTCTCATTACATTCCATCTTTTTCGTGGGTCTTATGAAATGTAAAGTGGTTTAACACAAAATCTACTTTCTTCACAAACATTCATCACTTTAAAATCCCACATACGTATCCCACACAGGTGTCCCAGAGCATTAACCACATCTCCTTTCTTCTAGGATCGCCCAGCCATGCAGTTATACCAGCCAGGAGCTCGCATTCGAACACATATGGGATCTACAAGTAAAACCTATGACTGCAGTGGGAAGTCCTTTGAAGATGCTCTTGATAAAAAGTATGAAGCAGATAATTCAGCTGGAGGTGGTTCTGAGAAGAGCGAAGAAGCAGAATAAAACAAACTGGAGGAAAGACTTGAGGAAAGGGGTGAATTTCAGATACAGTGTCATGACAAAAAAATCCATCAGACTGTTTCAGAACTCCACAGGCGATTGCACCAACAAAATTATAATATCTCTGCCTCTTACTTTTTGTAAAATAAAGGGAAGAGTGACTGGAAACATATAAAGTATGTTACAGCAAGGAATATTGTTGCTTTTTTACAAAAAGCAGCATAAACACTATTTGCCTAATTTAAAAGCAGTTCAATATTTTATTAGATTTACCTTGAAATAGAAAACCTCTTAATAGTTTTAAAGGAGTATTTATATAAGACTTTTCAGAAGCTATTTCACCTTTTCAAGTCTAAAGAACTGAAGTGTACGTTTGCATCAGTTTGAAATCTGAGGCTTTAAAGGTATTTGGTGCATGACATGAGGGTCACAGGACCCCTTCCTGCAAGTGGCAGTGCAGGGGCTGCTGCAGGGAGTTGGAGGTGGGCTCGGTGGGACTGGCCCTGGGAGGAAGCTCTGGAGCCAGTAGTGTTTGCAGGATGAGGCCCACAGTTTGCACAGTTGTGAGAAATGTCCGTTGGTAGCTGTACCTCATTGTGTTTACATTCTTTTTCAATTAACTATAGTGTCAGGTAAGTGTTAGTAAAGCTACAAGTATGTTGTTAGAGAGTTTGTCATTTTCTGAGCCACTTTTGCCTTTTATGTTTTAATAGATTCTTGTGCTTGAAACAGGAGAAAGCTATTGCAAACCTCAGCACTTAAATAATATATCTGGTTTTAATAAATTAGCTGTTTTTTATGTTTTTGACAACTGACTTTTAAGAAAAAGTTGTTGTACAGTGATGACTTTTTATATGCTAATGTTTCATATAAGTTGCGGTTGCAGGATTTGGAAAATATGATACGTGAACATTCTGCAGTTCTATTTGTTAAAAAAATACACACATATGCAACTGCAAACTACCATTTTGTAAGATCTAGGCCAGATTCTGCCTTCTGATGCAGGTACATATATGTGTGTGTGTTATGTATCTCTCTTCCATTGGTTTCAATGATAGCCATGTGTTTACAGAAAGGCAGAATATGTTCGTTTATCTTTCATGGCTGAAAACTTCTCAGTTGTCTGAATCTGAGACCTGCTTTGTCATTGAAGTTAAATAGTAAGATATTAATTTATTTTTACATCCTCTTTGAACATTTTATTAAGCATAACATCTAACTGTTCTAGACTGAAAAATTATTTATTGTATTTTCCCAGATATTAAGCATTAAATAGAATAAAAGCAAAAAGATTTTGACGATGATTTTGAGACATGATCTTCAGCGATTTTTTCATCTATTACTTTAGAAAAATTAAGATGCTATGCTACTTTGTATTCTTCAGAAGCAGATAAAAATACAGTTGAGAAGAATTTTAATATCGAGCCAAGTAAGTGAGCTGCCAACTAAAATTAGTTCAAGCTTAAGTAAAACTGCTGTTAGAGAATAATTTGGATTTAGCTCCATCTAAAGTTTATCTTGTTTGCCAAGTCTGTCCTGACTGCTGAGAAAGAATTTTGTCTCGGCATCCTGGCTGAGTGAGGTAGTGTCAGCGCAGGGCAGGCTTTCCCTTCAGTGAAAGAGCCCAGCTTGGTCTAAAGAGGAGACTTGCCAGGAAAGTTCTCCTGCCATAGAGCCAGGCAGAGCTGAAATCTTCACCAGATGAGGGTCTGCTCAAAAGCAAGTATTTCCCACCTGTTTGGATGCCCAGGGGAGGCTGGAGGGGGGCTCTCACCTTGTGGGGGACCCACGGGACACAGAAAAGCAGCGATTCTGCACATGCTAACAAACTTGAGCTTGGTATCTTTTGGCTTTCAGGCTACTCCCCCTGCCTTCACCCGAGTGCCTAGGTTATGAGTATCTCTTTATAACATCATAGATAATTAACCAAACACAGTCTAGTTAGCAGTAATTTTCTATTTGGGTCTTCTTACTTGCCATCTCTTAGTTGCCAGAGAGTGGACACCAAACTTCGACTCGGTAAAAACTGTCAGGGTTTAAACATCTATGTCTGTCCAGTCAAGCAGCCGTGCCCTCGCTGACTGGGATTCCTGCAGCCTGTTCGCTTGTTTTTGCTTTCTTGTGAATGCAGCCCCCTGCACAGGGGGCAGGGAGCCTGGCCTTTGGAGTGAATATTCAGGACGTTCGGATTAGGATGTGGAGAGTGCACTAGTCAGCGTTTGCACCATGGCTGCATCCGGAGGAGCCCTGCTGCCCGGCAGTTTGGCTGCACCGCTACCAGAATTCTTGGGACAACCTCTGATACTCAGCAGGTACCGGCATCTGTTCCTCCTGCTTCTGAGGGGGCCAGCAGAAGGTACTGGCCACCACCAGCAGGATCTGAGCATTTCTGTAGCCCTGCAACACCTGCCACAACTTCAGGAAAGACGGGAGCAGCGAGGCAGTGCCAGGAGCACCAGGAGCCCAGGGCACAAGGGAGTGCTGCCTGCAGGCTTGACACTGAAGGGTGACCCCGAGGAGGTGAGAAATGCCTCCTGCCAGCAGAGAAAATGCTGCTGCTGAGCTTCCCCTCTCTGTGCTGACGGCCATCTCTGGCAGTGCCAGCAGGATGGTGCGTGCCTGTGGGAGCAGGGATCAGGTTTGGGCTGGGGGCTTGTACAGCCATGTCTGTAGGGCAGACTGCACCCCTTGCCTGATGGGGGCTCGGGGGACACCGCCTGCTGGAAGCAAGCGTATGCCTCATTGGTAACATTGCAAAATAGAATGGCTAACGCAGCAGAATGCATTTGCAAGTCTGTGCCCCCATCTCTGCTGCACAGGGATGCACAGGGCCTGAGCCTGCACCCCTCGCTGGGGTGGCCAGGCAGGGAGAAGCTGCCACCTGCTCAGTGCTCACTCATTCTTCTACGCTTATCCTGATGACACCAAATAAATGCAGGCTCAGAGCCTGTCTTTGTGCAAACTCAGCATGGCATGAGAGCTTTACTGCCACAATAGTAACTTTGTTTTGCAAATTCAGCTTTGCTGAAAGTAGATACAGCTTCCCTGTGGAATGGGAATTGTGTCTAGTTACATCGCAGCCAACTTTGGTGCCATCTGTTTTCTTGCTTTTAAAGTATAATGCGTTACATTTAATAAAAATATTCAGTGACTTGATAGCTTCACTGAATTTCTATTGCCCTGTTTCTTATGAAGTCCTGAGGTCATCAACGTTTAGCTATATGGAAATCACCCTGTCTGTCAAACTGAAATTGGGCTCCATTCTATCATGAGCTATTGTGTTACAGGACACTGATGTGGAATGTAAATATTCAGTAAAAAAAAACTACATTCATGCCTGTTGCAGCTTTAAAGAGAAGCTTATTCAACTCCAAAACGTCGTACTGACAACTTCACATTCAGTTTTTAAAGACATTCTGCTGCTCCTTTTCTTTTAAAAGCAAATGGCTGTAAGTTGTTTTCAGAGAGTCTTTGAAAGCTGATGGCTCATCCCAGCAGCCTGGGTAAGCCAGCCCTGCTCGCTGTGCTGCCGGCAGTTTTGCTGCTAGCCTCTACTTGCAGCATTGATCCTGAACGGTCCAAACAAAGGCATGAAATGTTAACACAGCAAAACCCACTGACTATGCACAAAATTACATTGAACAGCAAAAGAAAACATGCTTTAAAAGGAAAAAAAAAAAAAAAATCAAAATGTAGTACTTGCCCCCCAAACCTGATGGAATATAGGATGTTAAAAATCAGTGGCAAGTGTGACTTGCCAGGTGGTAGTGCTGTTTTGAGTCTTAAATGATGAGAGGAAAACCTTAAAATTCTCAGGTTATTATCATTTATATATAACTGCTTCCTTTGAAAGAAAGAAAATGTGAAACAAATGGGAAACCTATTGATATGTTTTTTTCTTATCTGATAATTTCCAAGTGATTTAAAAGAATGCACTCTGTCTTCTCTGCATCCACTTGGACTTTTCATTGAACTTCTTCCTGAAGACTGAAAGTGTCATCTTCTTCTTAGCAAGAGCTGGTTTATCTCTTTAACAATTTAACTCTCTCCCAAACCTCTTCACTGCTGCATAACTAAATATTTTCCAGATATATTTTGTGGTTTACATGTCATTGGGCCACATCCTGATCTCCTGAACATGTCCCACTTGCATACCTCATCTACAACTATGTGAATACTATCAGAGGCTCATTACTGTTACATAAATAAATATTACAGTATTTTGATTCAAACTGACACAAACACAGAAGACATTGGACTGCAACTGTGAATGCAGTGTTCTTTGCCCAATTCCAATAGGCATCCTTGATTAGGAAAAAAAAAACCTTAACTCTCCAAAAGGGTAAAGACTAACCTCAGAGGGGATTTAGATGCTGGTACAAAAATGGCATATTGGCTTATGGCCCGTACAGGATGGGCAGCCTTCAGCATGGACAGAAGGCAGGAGATACAAAAAGATGTAGAAGTGGGAAGTTCTTTTTTCCCTTTTTTTTTTTTTTCTTTTTAAAAAAATGTTTATATACTCTAAAGTCAAATACAAACATTCTGCATAAAACTTGCAGGTTGGTTTTTTTTTTAAATCAGGATCTCAGTTGCCAGCTCTTGTGAACAGAGAGAAAATTAATGCTAGAAGGATCCAGCTGGCCAGACAGAGTGTTTAGATTATTCACAGCACAAAGGACCCTGGCCTGTTACTGCTGATCTGTGCTGAGGTCACTGTGTTGTGCTGCTTTCCATCTCTAGTTACCGCAGAAATGCAGATGGTTCTATTGAATGAGACTGAAGGGAAGTTCCACTTCACATTGTTTCTTAACAGTGAACTTGAATATAAGCACTGATGTCTAACATTACCTGCTGGAACTTCTTGCATGTTTTTGACAACTGTTGAAGGTCTTCAGCATCTAGAAATGACAGTATGCATATAATTATGTTCTCAGGCATTTGGATGAGAAAATCATGATGCCCCTGGCATAAATTAACTGTGTATTCCAGCATGTTGTTGCCAAAGATGTTCCTCACCCACTCTGCAGTACAAGAAAAGAAAGTGACAGAGAAGAATAAACACAAAATAATCCTCACATAACCTGATCATTTTAAAATGTGATCATGAATGCAATAAAATTGGGCTAGAAATATGTCAATACTTTGGTGTTAGAAGGAAAGAGGTCTGGAGAGGCTGGGACTCAAGAGGAGACAATAGATTGGGCCATTGCTCTATACATTGATGAGAGAGAGGAAGGATGAGCTGACAACAGGCTGGGTGCTGGCTGTACCTTGAATTGCAGAAAGGCTGGGGATGACCATGGTTTGAAACTTGTCTGAAGCATTGACACGGAGGTGGGGTGGAGAGCACCTACCAGCCTGGTCCTGCAGGGGACCCTGCAACCCACCCCCCGCATCAATCAGGCAGACCTATGTCAGCCTTCCAGCAGCAAAGAGGGGCTGCAGCTACCACAGCCATTTTTCAGTGGTATAAAGGGAGAGGAGGGCATTGCTGTCCAAACTACTTCTCCTTCACAGAACAGAAGAGAACAGAAAAGAGATGTGAAGATGCTGCTGAGGGAGAGAGGGTCTGTTGGGGCCACGGATGTACCAAAACACTCTGCAGCCTTTTCCGTCCCTGCTCCAAGGTGTATGGCTGGTTGTGCTCAAGGTCAGCTCTGACACAGGGCAGCTGTTCCTGGCCATGCGCCTCCCACCCCGACCCACCAACTCGATTTCCCAGCTGGACCTGGGACCTCCTTGTCCACTACAGACCCATTGGTGAGGGCACAGCCCCTGCCCACCCTGGCTCCCGGCTCCCCTTCCCTCACAGAGCAGCTGTCTCTCCACCATTCCTGCAGCTGCTACTAAAGACAGAGGACTCACTCCGCTGACCGCAATGTTACTTCGTTCAGAGTTGGGTGTTCTGCCTCCCCTCCCCTAGAAAAGTTACAGCTCAACTCACTCCACTGAAATGAAATTAAATACTCAAGAGAGGTAATTTGGTCCTCTACACAGGGCAACATCCAAAACAATTAAGAAGGGAATATTAAATGTGATTAGCTTAAGGATGTCAAATGAAAAATGGAAACACTTCCACAGCTGAATAGACTCAGTGTTGTTTCCTTAGTTTATAACACTATCCTGCAATACAAACATTAAACTTGATTGTGTAATGAAAACTTTTAAGTTCCTTACCTAAAGATCAAATACCTAAGAAGAAATGTGTTACATAGGGTAGGAAAGTATTCAGTGGGTATTTAAGGCATACTTCCAATGACTTGTGATTTCTCCATAGCTACAGTGTTAGGTAACAGGTTTACTGCTCTATTCAATTACAGTCATTACCGTGTAATAAGAAGAACAAAAAGGCAATTCCAGAAACTAATTTAGAGGCCTAAAAGAAAGAATGAAATGAAATCAAACAGCTGTCTTTTATGATTATCCTCCATGCCTTCAAATAGTTGACATTTTCACTGAGAGAAACTTCGCAGGTGAATATGATAATTTTTTACATTTTGCTTATGCAAAAAAGATAATCTAGAACTGCAAACTAAATGCAAGCATCTCTCACTATAAGATTAACTGAAAGTGGGGAGACATGAAATTTTAGCATGATTTCATAAATCAAATGAAATCCCTAGATGCAGAGAAGAAAATTCATAACAACTTAGGGAAAAAAATTTAACCATACAGTACAAAAAAGTTATTCACTAGGCCACAGATGGCTTCTAACACTACATGCATTCTGTTTGCTAGTGCAATACTTGCTCTGTAACTGCTGATCCACAAAAATTCTGTATGGAGTTTCTTCACCTCTGGGCAAACATTCTCTTGGCTGCGTTGAAAGGAGATCTTCCAAGTACTCCAGATCACCTATGGAAATCACAGCATGAAAAGAGAACAGAAGCTAAATTAGTTTGGCCAAGAAGAAATGTAGTAAATGAGGTACACCTGATTTATCTGGAATTTAATGAAGTGTTTAATTCCATTCTAAATGGAAATTATTAGATGAACTACAGAAGCTGGAAATGAATTCAAGAACAGCGAGCTAGAGGAAAGTGCTGGCAAACCAGAGAAAGACAAAAAACTCAGGATGAAATGAGAACCACAGTGGAGACAGGCTAGCAGCTGACTCTGGGTTGACTTTACACACAATTTCCATGAATGACCAAGGCAGGAGTCAGCTAGTGGTATCTGAAGAAATAAAAACAAGATAAAATGAGATAGTGCAAAATGCAAGTACCACGCTTGGGGACGAGTAACAAGAGCGCTCTTAACTGAAGATTTGGATGGAAACAACCAGTTGTTTTTTGAGTCAGTCATGGAAAAACCACAATCCACAGTAGGTCGTGGTTCTGTGAAAGTCAGTTGCTGTCCTCAAGCGTGTCAGGCAGGGCATGTCCTGCAGACCCAAGGGAGACCTACACCTGCACAGAACCCTCTCCTGAAACCTCCCCTTGGACACTGGAAAGCTGCCTGCCCCTGCTCAGGAAAGATGCTTTCAAGCTGGAAGGAGGGAGGCGACCAGGACAAAGAGGGAGGGAAGACCAAGCAAGCTCCTGCTCCCCAAGAACACATCACATGGGAGATGGCTGAAACCAGGGAACAAGGAGAGTGGGCTTGAACTAAAGGTCACTCCTGGCACAGCAACAAGTAATATATTCCCTATAGTCAACAGAGGATGAGCCTGGGACTTGCCTACACAGAAGAACAGGTAGGTACCCAGCCTGTGGTGCTAGCTTCCTCCTATGGCATCTAGAAGTGTAACAGAAAAAAAATTCATCAGTCAATAATTGTGATTGATCACTAGACTTTCACTACACCTTTACAGCATGCGTAGGATTGATTTGCTTGAAAACTTAGCCAGAGATGCTGAAAAAATACTGCTTCTATAAAAGTAGCCTGTGAAGTATGACACATCACTGCTAAATGTTACCTGACACTACGGCCGATCAAGGAGACAGGTACCAGCTTTTTTTGAAAATGCTAGTGGTTTTGGCTAACATTTCAAAATTATTGAAGGTAATTTAAAGTTTATTCCTTCAAATAGAGAGGGAAAGCAAAAGCTGTTTTGAGGGGTGTGCTGGTTTAACCCCGGCCGGCAACCAAGCACCACGCAGCCACCCGCTCACTCCCCCTCACCCAGAGGGGTGGGGAGGAGGATCGGAAAAGAATGTAAAAGTCAAGGGTTGAGATAAGAACAATTTAATAGGTAAAGCAAAAGCT
>JAVJGI010000014.1:65459174-65474846 GCA_035590275.1 Ibycter americanus
GTGTGTCCTGGGCAGCTGCTGCAAACAGTGCATCAGTAACAGTTCACGATGAATGGCAGAGACGGTATAGAATACACAGTTCCAGTTACACCCACACAGTGATAAACTGGTCCCAGCCACTATAACTAGGACAATGGGCCTGTTAAGAAAACAATGACATGCTGTTTCTCAAAACTTTCACCCAACTAGGCAAGGCAGGATCCGGTGCAAAACAAGTTCTGATGCAGGAGTTGACAGCAAAGAGAAATGTGAAGCACACAGCTATCTGTGTGACAAACTCAAGTATAGAGGAGGACAGTAATCAGAGCAAGCTATGTTGAGACAGTGGCATTTGAGCTCAAAGTGAGAGGGAATCAGGAGGGATTGACAGGAAAAATCTTCCAGACTAGCTATTCAGATATGTGCTGAGTGAACTGGCAACATTTCAGAGTTTACTCCTGCAGAAGTGTTTCAACAAATTTGAATTGATAGCATGAGTTAATAGTGGCTCTGCACTGTTCAAGTTTTGTATTCTATTCTAAAACTAGATTTACTATTCCATGGAGTCACAGCCTAAGGTGCTGCAGTACCAAAGAGTTGTCTTGGCTCAGTAGTATGCCTCAGTTAAGTAGAGGTTTCAACAGAAGAGGCAGTTTCTTCAGTGATTGCCAGCTACAGTGTGCTGAAATTACAGCATTAAAAATGGTGAGTGATGGCAGTGTGAGAGAAAGTAACCCCAACTCTGTAATATTATTTCTTATGCCAAAGGCTTGAATGCCAACCTTTGGATGTTTGGAGGTGAAGATGAGGAAGTGCCTGTAACTTCTGTTTCCAGAGTAACCTCCTGGTCAAAAAAGCATAGCAGCAACCTGTAAAATTTTTGGAAGGGAGCCAGGGACCTTTTCTCACTGTATGATTTGGAAAGAAAATGGAAATTTCCAATGTAAAGTAAGATAGGACTGAATAAAAGGAGAGGATGGGAGGTGAGGTGAGGTGTAGTTGAGAGGAGTGAATAACAGAAAACTGCAGAAAGGGCAACAGTTAGGTGACATGTAAAGAGGAGGGAAATTATGAAGAGGGTAGAAAAATTTGTCAGGTAAACCAGTGTAAGCTATGATAAATTCAGTTTGGAAAAGCCTTTTTTGGTTTTCTAGGGAAAATAAGATGGACAAATTCAGATTACCACCAATTTTGGAAGTGGCGAATTCCCTTTCAATCCTGAAAATGTGATAGTGCCGTATGTCCTTGTCCTAATTATGTTCTGCTGTGATTTGGTAAAAAAACCCACAACTTTCTGTAGTTCATATGATCAATTCAGAATTTCTGGCTTTCAAATTGAAATATTCCTTTTCTCCCATTGCCCTGAATCCCCCAACATAAAAAATAAACCCTCATTCATAAAGACTTTTAGGTCTTCCGCTGTGTTAAGACATGGCTTGCTTTGATTTTTTTAGTTGATAAATTGTTTGCTGTTGCAGAGATGCAGACCACTGAACACTAGTGCTATCTTTCCATTTTGTTTTGATCTCTTACAGGAATATAAAGTTTTTTATAAGATGTTGGGGAGTGTTTTGTGGTCAGCACTGATTGTGGCGTGGACTACATTTTTGGGGTGTCTTTTGTATGGTTGCTGATAGTGCTGGGGAGCTACAACTTACACCCCAAAGGTCCTTCCACTTCACTATTTGTAGAGCAGTGCAACTACGTCTCATGTGTAGCTAGCCTGTGGTTGGATGCTGTTCATTTGTCTTATAGGTGTCAAGCAGGATCCCTCTTAAAGCTCTGTCTGTGGTCGCGTCATGCTTTCCCATTGGAAATCTACATATTCCTGTGACTTAATGTGAAGTGCTTGTGTGCAGTGCCTGCAAAGAAGTTGTTCCATGAGCAGCAGCGCAGCTAGTGGACACTTATTTCTTAGGTCCCCTCTGCTCCTCAGCCAATCCCCCTTTCCTGGTTTTTTTTCCCCTGTATCTGTGTCATCCTTTAGCAGCACTGCTAATTTACTTTCATTCTCTCCCTGTCCCAAACCCAAAGCAGCTCACCGTTGTAGTATTTGTAATTCCTTCCCTTTTCCCCTAATTACAAGCTGAATCAGACACTGCTTGTTCTGCAGCTTTTAAGACTATTTGCATACTGACCATTGATGTACTGATTGATTACAGACTAAACAGAGCCAGTAACTCGTTGAAGGCATTTCTTTTATTCTCTACTCAGTTCCTGATTTTCATGAAACTCGTACAAATTTGAAATGAGATTGGGTTGCTTTGTCCAATTTGATTGACATTGACTGTAGGGCAATGTGTTTGTGTAAGCCTCATTTCCATACGAAACCAGGGTAAAAATGCTTTAGGAATAAATTAAGGAAACTTGGTTTGGATGCATATGTTTAGATTCATTGGTAGCCTAATATATATTTAGACAGGAAAATTAATGTTAAAATTACACAAAACTTTTGTGTGTTTTGAAACAGTGTCTTACAAGACCCCTGAAATTAGGTTGATAGCTTAGCATGATAATCATGTAACATTGTTTAATTCGAACCTACGAGAAGAAAACATGCATTTCACATAAATGTCTAAATATTCCTTTTCCCCATAGAGATACCCCCCACATTTATGTGAAAATGACTTACAGAATATGGTTAGACTTGGTTTTCTGCTTTTTGTAGTAACCAATCTGGGTGAATTCTGTTGGAAATAGTGGAATCTAGCCAAATCATTAAAAATTATTTGCATTTGAGATGCTGTATTTCTGGTTTTTGTGGATATTTTTGTTTGTTTGGTTTGGTGGTTTTTTTTTAAGGTCTTGCAAAACCAGTAATTTTGAGAAATTTCCATCTTTCTTTTTGGGTGAGGCAAACAATGTTTTGAATACAGAAGGCTGTCAACTACACCAACTGGAAAAAAAGTCACTGCTATTTTTTTCTTAAATGGTGTTTTTGTTGTCATTGTTGTCATGAAATAATGGAATGGAAAAATTCTTTTCATAATGGATAAAGTCTTTATGAGCAGCAGCTTTTGTTTTTCATGTAATTAGTGAAAGGAAAACAGTGTTTAACAGATGAAAACAGGGCTAGGCTTTAGGCTGCTGTTTCTTGAAATTTTTTTTGTCTTTGTCAAAACCAGCTAATTTGTTTTGAAATTTTATGATGAACATGTGGTTTTGAAATGGCTTTATCTCAGTGGCACTGTTTCAAAGCACTTTTTGTTTTCAGTTTGCATGTGTAGTGTAAATAAAACCACTTCAAATCTGGGAAGACAACTGAGAAAGCAAGTTACGTTTATTAAATGAAACTTAAGCTTAGCACTTCATTACCTGGGTTCTTTTCTTACCATTTGCTTGCAGATTTTTTTACATAGATAGGAAGGCCTGTGTTAAGTAGAAGCTTTGTTTTTCAAGTTCTGCTGATGTAAAATGACTTGCAGAAGTTGGAGACACCTATATTTGGATTTCTTTATGAAGTAGTTAGTACCTGTGCAAAAGTTACGCTTTCTAAAACGGGGGTGGGGGGGGAAGCACATGCAGTTATTTAGGAATGGCTAACATTGACAGCTAACTATACAGATTTTTTTCCTTTATTGCAGGAACTGAAGCTTCCTCTTTAAAAGGTGCAGTGCTGTGAAAACTGTTACTGACGATTGAAAAATGGACATGTTGCAGATACTACGTAAAACCACAGAGCGCTTAGAGTGTGATCACTGCAGCTTCAGAGGAACGGACTATGAAAACATACAAATTCATATGGGTACCATACACCCAGAGTATTGTGATGAAATGGATGCTGCTGGTTTGGGTAAACTTATATTTTATCAAAAAAGTGCAAAACTGTTTCACTGCCACAAATGTTTCTTTACCAGCAAGATGTATTGCAACGTATATTATCACATCACAGCACAGCATGCAGCACCTGAGAAATGGAATGAGGGGCGGAAAGAACAGGTAGAAGGAGATTCAGATTCATCCAAAAAAAGTGTCACATCAGAGCCACAGAAACCTACTGTTTCCCCTGAGTTACGCAAACCTGCCCTTTCTCCTGAGCTTCCCAAATCTGAACCTGTTGTTTCCCCCAAGCTTCAGAAATCTTCAGTGTCTCCAGAGCCCCAGAAGTCGGCTCAGGCAACTTCCTCAGAGCCAGAGAAGTCAGCCCAGACCATGTCCCCAGATCCAGAAAAGTCAGCCCAGGCCACATCTCCAGATCCAGAGAAGTTAGCCTCAGCTGTGTCCCCTGACTCACAGAAGCCGTCTCCTGCTGTGTCCCCCGACTCACAGAAGCCATCTCCTGCTGTGTCCCCCGACTCACAGAAGCCATCTCCTGCTGTGTCACCTGACTCACAGAAGCCATCTCCTGCTGTGTCCCCCGACCCACAGAAGCCAGCCCCGGCTGTGTCTCCAGAGCCTCGTCGGCATTCCCCAGCTGTGTCTCCAGAACCTCGTCGGCATTCCCCAGCAATGTCTCCCGAGCCCCGTCGCCATTCTCCCGCTGTATCACCGGAGCCCCGTCGCCATTCTCCCGCTGTGTCTCCGGAACCCCGCAGATACTCCCCAGCTGTGTCACCAGAGCCAAAGAAACCTACTCCAGCAGTATCCCCTGAACCACGAAGGTATGCCCCAGCCAGGTCTCCTGAGCCCCGAAGGCATCCTTCTCAAATGCGTAGGCCTGCTTCTGCTTCTTCTCCTGAAACCCGGAGGCCTGCTCCTGCAGTTTCGCCAGAGTCGTGGGGACCTGGTCCGACTGTTTCCCCTGAGCCTTGGAGATCCACACCTCACGAGGTGCAGAAGTCTTCCACGGTATCTCCCTGGGCTCCAAAGCCTGCCATGTCAGTGTCTGTAGAATCCCGGAGGTCTGCCCCTGAGTCCCGAAGGCCTGGCCCTGTTGTGTCGCCAGAACCTAGGAGGCTTGTTTCTGACTCGTGGAAATCTACATCCTTTTCTGAATCCCAGAAGTCTACTCTTGTTTCTTCTGAGCCGTGGAAACCCATCTCATCTGTTTACCCCGAAGGCTGGAAACCTGTTGTGTCCCCTGACACGTGGAAGCATTCTCCCCCTGTTTCTCCTGATCTTCGAAAGTCTAGTCACACTGTTTCCTCTGACTCTTGGAAGCCCTCTTTCTTTCCTGAGGTCCGTAAGCCTGGTGCTTCGGTATCTCCTGACTCTTGGAAACTCTCTGAGTCCCGGAAGTCTATGTATTTTTCTGAAACTCAGAAATCCACCTCTGCTGCTTCGTCTGAGGTTCAGAAACGGGCTCATTTCCCTGAACCTCGGAAACGAGCTCTGTTCCCAGAGTCTTGTAAGTCTAATCCCACTGTTTCTGCTGATGTCCAGAAACGTGCCGTCTTTTCTGAGCCCCAGAATCAGGTGTCTACTTCTGCTGTTTCTGCTGAAGGCCAGAAACATGCCCTATGTTCTGAAGCCCAGAAAGCAGCTCTTGTTTCTTCTGAAGTCCAGAAGCATGCCCTATTTTCTGAAGCACAGAAACTCGCTCCCATTTCCTCTGAAGTTCAGGAGTCTGTTTCCTTTCCAGAGTCTCAGAAATCTGCTTCTCCTGAAATTCAGAAACATGGCCTATTTACTGAGTCCCAGAAACCTCTTCCTTCTGTTTCTCCTGAGACCCCCAAACAAGCTGTTTTTACTGACTCCCAGAAATCTACTATTTCCCCTGATGTTCAAAAGCATGCTGTATTTTCTGAGATGCAGAAGCCTGCTGCTGCTTTATCCTCTGATGTCCAGAGACATGCTGAAACTACTGTACCTTCTGAAATCCAGAAGAACATCCTGTTTTCCGAGTCTCACAAGTCTGCCCCAGGTTTTTCCTCCGAGCCCCAGACACCTAGTGAGTCTGGTGAGAGTGACTTTCTTTCTCACAGTTTAGATGATCAGAAACCACTGGATGATTTATTCTCACAGGATGAACAATCAATATTAGCCAAAGAATCACCAGAAGACATGTTATATTCATGCCCAAAAAAGAAGCTGAAGAAGGAAAACCAGGAGAACTCGGATTCTGAACTAAATAGCAGTGAGTGTGGAAAAACAGAGATGGACTCGATGGAGATAAAGGAGCAAGAATCCAACAGTGACCAAGAGCAATATGATATGGAGTCATCTGATTACGGCAAAGAGAGCAAAATAGATGCAACTACTCCCATGCAGCCACAGTGTGTGCTGCAGTTTACTGAAGAGAAGGAGGCTTTCATCTCCGAGGAGGAAATAGCAAAATACATGAAGCGTGGCAAGGGAAAGTATTATTGCAAAATTTGTTGCTGTCGTGCAATGAAAAAAGGTGCTGTCTTGCACCATTTAGTTAACAAGCATAATGTTCAAAGCCCCTACAAATGTAAAATATGTGGCAAAGCTTTTCTCTTGGAGTCTCTTCTTAAAAACCATGTTGCTGCTCATGGTCAAAGTTTGTTGAAGTGTCCGCGTTGTAATTTTGAATCTAATTTTCCCCGAGGCTTTAAGAAACACTTAACCCATTGCCAAAGCCGTCATAGTGATGATACACCTAAAAAACACTTGGACAGCCTTGAACCTCTTGAAGAACAGATTTAATCTGTTTTTTTCCTTGTGCTAGAAAAGCTGAATTTACAGAAGTGTTCAAAAGTGTTGCTCTATGTTAACCGAGTAGTTTAGCTGATCTGACAAGTCAGAAGATGCATGGTTTATTGTACTATGTTTAACTTGTCTTATAGCTGTATTACTGAAATGATTTACTTTCAAAAGTAATTTTAAATACGTGTCCATGTCTTTGTATTACCCATCAGTAGAATCATATTTTATTTTTCCGATGTACTATGTTTTTGAAACCAAAATGGATACAAATTAGTTTTGTAAAGATTTGTAAAACATACAGGCAATTAAGGACTGGAGTGACAAGCAATCCATATATTCCTGTGAAGACTGAACCTGTTTTTTCACATTTGTTAAATGTTGTATTTTTCAAAATGTTTTTATCAAATTCTCAGAATTAAAATTCTCCCCAAATTGAATGTGAATGAGCCAGGCATGAGAAACTGCCAATCCTTCTGGAATAGTTCTGCCCTGAGGTTGTAACTGAGTATATGGTCATTTGTTGGAAATCTGTTGCACTCAATTCTCTGACTTACTTGTCTCAGATTTAGAAGCATCAAGGTACTTACTTTGTGATTCTGTATTTTGGCCATGTTTTAAGCATGTACTAATATATGTTAAATTGATGGATTAACGCCAGACTATGTATAGCTCAACACTTTCTCTTGATGATTCAGATGTTTTTAACATCAGAAACCCCCTAAATTTCTTGTATTTGGTGAAATGTCATGCTTTAATGTTTTAACAATAAAAAGAAAACCAACCTGGCATTGACCATTTTTGTTGTGTTTTTTTTCCAAATCAAGAACAAAACCCTTTCATGTTCAACACACTGTCTTTTAAGTATCTTCGGCACCAGGAGATGCAAAATTATCCTGGAGGTCTGCTCTAAGTACTTCAACTTTCCAGTCATCAGCCTTTGAAAGCAAGGTTAGTCTAAATTTCCTGTCAGCTTCCGAAAAACTCATCAGATGTAAATGAGGGAAAACATGGAAAACAGGAATTTATGCACTGTTGTTTAGCATGCTTGCTTTTGTGCTATTTGCTTATTAACTGTTGAAAAACCATAAGTACTTTATAATTCAGCAGGAGTATAGATTTGCAGTGGAGGTAGCACAAGGAAAGTTTCATTCTCCTCAGGCTAAATTATGCCTAGACTTAAGCTGTTGTAAATATTAGCTTGGAATATGAAGGTGATAGTGTTAAATAAATAATAATAAAAAATCTCCAGGTGTAAGCTCCTACCGAAGAGCTTCAGATTGATTTGATTGAAGCCTGTGCCTGATACCTTTTGTGTTTCAAGAGGATTTCTGGAAGGAGAGGAAAAAGCATTCAAAGCTCTGCACTTTAGTGACTTCTCAGTGCTGCCTATTAAGAGCAAGCTTCCTTGCAGGGTTCTCTCACATGGGACCAAACCTGCTCTTATGCTGCTAAGTCCAGTGCCCTTTGTTTCCTTTCATGGTGTCCAGACTAGAATTCTAGATGGTTTTTTTTTCCCCTAGGAGTGACTGTAGATAAATCTGAAAAAGAGCACTTGACTATTGAGGCTCTGCTAGTGTACTGAACTTCATAGAAAAGCTGCTTTTCTCCTGTCATTTTGTCAGTCTTGGCACAGTCATTACACACAGTGCCTTATGCTATTTGAACAGAATGAAGAAATCAAGGAGAGGTTTGTTTGAATTGGAAGTGGTGTCACCTTTACAGTTCAGTGTCTCACTACTGATGGGTATTTCTCACTACTCTGCACCAGCTAACTTCCTTGATTTCTGGGAACCCATCATCAAGGCTTGATGCTGTTTCTCTGCGTTTGTGGGGTTTTTTTAGTTGGTTTTTTTTTGCTAACTGACTACTGGATTCTTTAATTTGGATTTACAGCTGTCAAATGTACTTTATAGCTCTTGGAGAAGAACTTTGAGAGTTCCCATGATGTTAGGGCATTGAATCTCTTTAAATTCAGACATGATGAGCACTTCCCAGTTTCTCTTAGTAGAGAGTTTTGGCAAAGCATTGTGGCAGTTGAAGGGCATTTCTGGTCTAGACTAAATATTCTTTCACCATTCCCTTACATAATGCTAGTTTGAGATCTTTTAAGATGTGTGGGAGGATCTGCTGGAATCTGAACTAATTTAACAGATTTCTCTAAGGAATGTGTAAGACACTGATAGAGATCAGACTGTGGATTTATTGTTTCCCTTTCAGATGACCCATTAAAGACGCTAAGGAGAAGGATGAATCCTCCTGAGTAAAAACAGTGATCATTCTTTTTTGACATAAGAAAGAAATGCAAGTGAAGCCCTTCAAGATTTTCCAGTGAAATCCAGAAGATTTTCATGTGCTTGAAACATGCCTAATGCTATAATGTAGTCCTTGGATACTCTCTGAAATAACTTCAGTTAAACTTGTTACTAATTTTGGTTCATATGTTAGAGTATGAAACAAATACAGACATTTTCAGTTTCTGGAAATTGTACAGCATATGAAGTCACGGGGGCATTTCATGAAAGCCAGCAGTATTGTGTGCTGCCCTCTTACTCATTCCTGTTCTTTGGCACAGGGACCCGTTGGGGTCAGTACTGTGTAGTTCTAACTTCAGATTTCCTTTGGAGGTGGTTTGCTTGGAAAATAACACAATCAGGTCAGGAGACAGTAACTGGGGCAAACACAAAGAAAGTTTACTTATAGTATAGGTATTTCAGATATCTGCAGTCCCTTCCCTCTCTGAACCCTGTGGGCTGCTCCTGTCTGAGAAAAATGTAATTACAGACCTTAGATGTAAAGAAGGTAACTCTACTTCCCACCCCCTAAAAGGCTATTTATAGCCTATGCTGTGAAATGTGGTAGACAAAAAAATTCCAAATACAGTATTACAGTCTATACAGGGTATGCAGTGGCTCATAGGTGGTGCATACAGCTTTGAAGTAATTATTTTGATAGACAAAAAATGAGAAGCCTGTTTGGAACCAGTGTATTAAGGTGTAGAGAAAGTGTAGAGCTCCAGCTGGAATGGGGCAGGAATAGAATCTTGTTGCAGTAACAGAGATGAGTACAATTAAACTTGGATTTTTTATGGATTTTTGTAAATATCCTGATTTTTTCATCATGCTTAAGAATAATGGGATTGGATATAGCAGGTTGTATATACTTAAAATGCCTTTCCTTCTCTTTGTATATTACTGTATTGCTTGCTTAAGCTCATGAAATTTTAGAAGCAGAAAATCTTGTAGAAAATACAATTATTGAAGGTTTGCCTATGGCTTCATAGTTCTGTACTTTGGAGGGTTTTTTTAATTATGCCTGTTTAGTGATGTAGACATGAGGTCATCACAACTGTTGCTATGCTCGTATTTACGTATTTTTAAAAGGAGAAGAAAGAGGAAGAAGTTGAGCTGCTGTTGCGACCTGTTCTGAAGGAACTTTTAAGTTTTGGTCACGTAATTGCTTTTCTGAAGTATAAGCATATAAGAACATTTTTGTTGCTTACTTCCCGTGGGGAATGAGACAGGTTGCTCAAGAAAGTATCAGAGCTGGGTAAATCAATTTAAAACTTGGAGAGTGCAAAATTTGGCAAGGTGAATATGAAACTGAAAAGCAAATAGATGAAGGTGTAGGGTTCCACGTGACTGCTAGCCTTTCTGTATATGCTTTGTGATAGACTTCAAAAGCATGATTGTGTGCTTTTAAAATACGGAATGTATATAAACCTTTCACAGTATATGTATAATACTTTGTATTTTCTTTCCTGTAGGTTTACATGACTTAGTTTAACATGTATTAAAGAAAAGGCAAAAAAGGGCAACCCCCCCCCAGTTTCTAAGGGATTTCTTGGTCAAAACAGAAGTAAAACCAATTGCTTTTTAACTAACAGCATTACCCAACCAGGGTTGCCATATGGATGTTGATCAGTTACTTCTAAAGATCAGAAACATAAGCATCCTATGTATAATTAACACTGAAAAATTATATATAAAATACCTATTTTTTCAATGTTATTTTGTAAAACTTCAGGGACTTAAGGAGTTAACTCCCTACCATGTGTATATAAGTAACTTGAATACATTCTGTGACTTACTACTTTGTATGTCCTGTGGCAGCAGTTCAGTGTAGAAAGAGTGAAGTTATCTAAAAGCCAGTAGAAGTGATTTACTCATGACAGTACAGAAGTCTGTGAAGATTACTTTTCTCTGCTTCCCAAGCATTCAAAAACATTATTTCTTGCAGTGAAAAATAATACGTATTAATGAAAGTCAGCATAGTGATACAATTTCCTGACTTTGTAGTGTATCCTCTCTATGTACTTGGGTATAACTCACAATAATCAACTTTAAGATTCTCTGAAAGAATGCTACTTTAGTAATTATATGTGTGATTGAGAAAATGCTTCTGTATGAACTTCTAGGCAAGATGTCACTGAAAACGGCAGTTCCTTTGATACAATCCCCATCCTTGGAGAGGAATCTCTTTTATGTATGCTTGGAAGGATGCAGGTTTGAGTCCTTTTCCTGGAGAATGCTCATTGGAAAGTACAAAATGGAAACGGGATAAAGAAACACCAGAGGATGATGTTGTTACAGAATAATGTCATTTTTTAGGTAAATTAACTGTGGCCATATGTGCAATGCAAACTTACCTTCATCGCTTTCTTGCAAAAAAGGGCGAATAATTGTGTGGAATGTCCAGTTACGTTTTAAAGTGCATTTTCACAAGCATTCAGTCAAATTAAAAGTAGTCTTCTGCAGAGAACTAAGAGGTGTTTTTCAGCAAAGGCCATTTCTGTCACAGATTACAACTTCATTTCATTTGATATTTGGGAAGAGATTCTTGCAAGAATTACTTCTTTCAGTAACAAAATACTTTATCTTCCTTCAGCATACCAAAGAGTATCTTACCAATATCTTATCTATCTTATCAATAGCTGTCTAGGTGAGCGAATGCGTTGTTTAAGCTCTAGATTAAAGGAATCATAGAATCACAGAAAGGGTTGGGCTGTAAGGGACCTTAAAAGTCATGTAGTTCCACCCCCCCTGCCATGGGCAGGGACACCTTCCACTAGATCAGGTTGCTCAAAGCCCCATCCAGCCTGGCCTTCAGCACTGCCAGGGACGGGGCATCCACAGCTTCTCTGCACAACCTGTGCCAGCATCTCACTGCTCTCATAGTGAAGAATGCAACCACTAGAATGTGAACATTTATATAATGTTAATGTTATTGGTTGTTCTCGTATTAATAAGCAAATTAATTGTGGAAACCCCCCATTTATCAAAACCTGAAGACCATTTAGGATTCAATAGTAATGTTTTGAAGTAAGAATTATGTGTACTTCACACAGAAGTATTAAATTTTAGTTCATTTAGTAGAAGCCAAACAAAGTAATTTTTGCTTATTTTTGTCTGGCATGCTTGGCCAGGTATTTCTTCTGAGTTGTAAGATCAAAATAATAGGTCTATTTTCTTTTTTCTTTTCTTATTTTCTTCCCTCACCCCCCAAACCCCCCAGAAGTGTTGCCATCTCCACGTCATAAAATAACTGACCGTGTTATTTCATGATCAGCTCAGGGCAGTATAACTGCGGCCTTTCTCTGGGTGGTCCTGACCTCTCCCTTGCCCTGGCAGTGTGTTCTCACCATTTTTCCTCTATCCCCTTTGCTGTCTGTAGTGGGCTGACCCTAGCTGGATGCCAGGTGCCCACCAAGCTGCTCTATCGCTCCCCTCCTCAGCAGAATTGGGGGGGGAGGGGAGAAGATGAAAAAAACCTTGTGGGTCAAAATAACATGAAAAAAACTGTATGGGTCAAGATAAAGGCAGTTTAATGAAGCAATAGCAAAGGTTGTGTGTGTGGAAGCAAAGGAAAACAAAAGATGTTATTCTGTACTTCCCATGGGCAGGTGATGCTCAGCCACTTCCCAGGAAGCAGGGCTTCAGCACGCATAGCGGTTGCTCTGGAAGACAAATGTCGTAAATAACGAATGTCCTCCACTTCCTCCTCCTTGCTCTTTGATTTTATATCTGAGCAGGTGTCATATGGTATGGAATATCCCTTTGGTCACTTTGGGTCAGCTGTCCTGGCTGTGTCCCCTCCCAAGATCTTGCCCCCACCCCCAGCCTACTGGTGAGGGTGGGAATGTTGGAGATACCGCCCCGATGCTGTGCTGGCGCTGCTCAGCAGCAGCCGAAACACTGGTGACCTTTCTAGCCACTGATACCAAGCACAGTGCTACGAGGGCGGCTGTGGGGCTCAGCCTGACTCAATACGCTGTCGTACAGCCCTGTGGTGCTGCAGATCAGCTTGCAGATTCTGCTGGAAACTTGCTGGTTTTCCCTCGCGTTGTGGAGTCAGTCTGTCGATCTGACTGGCCTTGCAGCTGCAAGTGCTGATGCAATGGAAGCAAGTGTGAGGGGGATGTTTCTTCAGAAGATAGAGGGCCAAGGCCAGAAGGGACTGAGCTCACGTGGGCTTACAGTGACTCTAAAACTGCACCCTGGCTTGCAGACATGCTGGCTAAGTTGCTCAGCAGGGATGTCTTGACAACTCAGTTGTGTTATTTTCTCACATCTACCTCTTACCTGACAGTTGTCTGCTGGGTTGGTCTTTTCTTTCAATGCCTCTCTGTAGTCTCTTTTTAGTCTATATCTTATTGAATGCTCCTGGCAAGATTCTTCTCATGCCTCATGAAAGAGTGCCAAAGCCACAAGTGATAACCCCCAACAAAATGGATAAATTACGTGTGTGTGCTTAGTGTTTCGTTAGCTGAGCTTGGAGCCTTGCCATAGTGGCTGAGACTCGCTGTTCTGTTGAAGCCACGGGGTAGCTCTCATTGTACCTAGACAATCCTCGACTGGAATGGTGGTTTGTATAGGTATCAGAAACAGATTTTTTGATTCTGTCTCAGATGCTTATACTAATATTGACTCTTCAAACTGCACAACCTTCTGAAAACCAAACCCTCAAACTCCAGAGTTTAAGTGAAACTCAGTGGAGAAGCAAGCATTGATTCCCAGTTGCTTCCTCCAGTGCTGCAGGAGAAAATTTAAAAATAGTTGTTTTCTATTTGTACACTTGACATTTATTTTTATTCCTTATTTTCCCTCCACGTACAGCTGTAGAACTTGAAGCATATTGAGGAAAAGTTAACTCCTTTTAAGTAATTGCCAAACCTAAGTGAAGCCTCCTGCCTATTGAAAGTAAAAAGAAAAATTAAATCCTTTAAACCTAATGGGGAAAATAAAATGTTTGTATTAAGAAAGATACCTATCATAGGTACCTGTCATCCTGACTTTGTAGAAGACTAAGAGTTACAGTTACAGCATCCATGCTATGTACTTCTACTTAGGAATAGTCATGTTCACAGGCACAAAAGCACAAAAGTGTTTTGATAACTCCTTAAGCATAGGTCCTACATGCCTTTTAATCTCTAAACCAATAAAGATTAGGAGCTAGGCTGAAAACAAGAAAAGCAGTTTTCAAAAAATAGCAGATAATGGAAATGGGGGGCCCAGGTCACGGTCGTGTTCCTGCCAGTGAAGAGCAAAGGCTTGCAGAAGCATGGACAGATCGTGTGGGTTGACACCAAATTGTGAAGCAGGTGTTATAGACAAGGATTTGACTTTTATGACTTGGGGACCCTGTGTGAAGACTGAGGGCTGTTGGGGAGGGATGGGATCCGCCTGGCAGTACAGGGGAAGAGCAGCATCTTTGCCAACAGGCTGATAAACCCGATGAGGACAGTTTTAAACTAAGAACAATGCAGGAAGGAGATGGCAACCTGCAATTAAGTGAACAAAACATGGGAAATGAGTGGAAAATAGAGGATGTGGGGGTCATGGGATCAGGAGACACCTCAGGAAAAATAAAATGGTGAAAGGAGGCCTACACCTCAAGTGTATGTATACGCACACATGCTTACAGCTTGGCCAGACAAGCAGGAGGAACTGTAGCTGTGTGTGGTCACAGAATGACACTGCTGGAATAACTGAGATGTGGTGGGACAGCTCATACGGTGAGGTTGCTGTGATGGACAATTACAGGCTCTACAGAAAAGACAGGAAGGGAAGATGAGGGGGGGATGCTGTTGCCCTACAGGTGAAGGAGCAGCTTGGATACATGGTACTTCTATAGGATGTACAACAGGCTGGTTTGAGAGCATGTGGGTCAGGATTGGAGATGTCAGTTAGGGTGACATCGTGGTAAGAATTTGTTGCAGAGCTCCCAATCAGAGTGAAAAAGCAGATGAAGCTTTCTTTAAACAGCTTGAGAAAGTCAGTGTCACAGGTGCTCGTTCTTGTGGGGGACTTGATCCCCCTGACATCTGATGGAAAGGCAGGATCCAGTCAATCTAGGAGGTTTCTAGTGGGTGTCAGGGACAGCTTCCTGATACAGTTACTAGATGGGCCATTGGGGTTCACAGACAAGGAAGAACTGGTTGGAAATTTGGTAATCTATGGTGGATTTGACTGCAGTGACCATGGAATAGCGGGGTGCAGCATCCTGAGGGGGAAGGAGCAGACAGAGTGCAGACCATAGACTTCAAGAGACCAGACTTGGAATTAATCAGGGAACTGGTAGGTGGGATCACATGAGAGGCAGCTCTGATGTGTTGGGATGATGTCAGGAAAACCAAAGTTCACATAGGGTTGAGACTTGCAAGGGACATCAAGGGCAGTAAGAACTGCTACTGTGTGGTGCTTTGACGTTGGCTGAGTGCTATGCACCCACCAAAGCTGCTCTGTCACCCCCTCCTCAGCTGGACAAGGGAGAGAAAATGTAACGAAAGGCTCGTGGGCCGAGGTGAGGGCAGGGAGATCACTCAGCAGTGACCATCACGGGCAAAACAGACTCAACTTGGGGAAGTTAGTTTAATTTATTACCAATCAAGCCAGAGTAGGGTAATGAGAAGTAACATAAAAACTTAAAACACCTTCCCGCCATCCCTCCCTTCTTCCTGGGTTCAACTTCACTCCCAATTTCTCTCCCTCCTCCCCCGAGCGGCACAGGGGGACAGGGAATGGGGCTGGGGTCAGTCCATCACACGCTGTCTGTGCTGCTCCTTCCCCCTCACACCCTGCCCTGCCCCAGCCCGGGGTCCCTCCCACGGGAGAGGCTCCTCCAGGGCCTTCTCCGGCGGGAGCCCTT
>JAVJGI010000014.1:65475084-65498154 GCA_035590275.1 Ibycter americanus
CAGAGGTGCTACCATCGTTGCTGGTGGGGTCGGCCTTGCCCAGCAGCGGGGCCATCTCGGAGCCGGCTGGCATCGGCTCCATCCGACACAGGGGAAGCTTCTGGCAGCTTCTCACAGAAGCTTCTTACCCCTGTAGCCCCCCTGCTACCAAAACCTTGCCGTGCAAACCCAATGCATACTGTCACATTAGTACAAAAATTCTGAACAAAGAAAATGTGGGGCTGTGACTGAATGGGGTGGGTGGATTAGTGACAGCAGGCACACAGAAGACTGAGGTACCCCGTGCCGGCTTTGTCTTAGTCTTCACCAGCAGGGTCTCCCAGGCCTCTGTGGTTAGTAAAACGGCTGAAGGAGTGGAAGGACTACCAGCAGAGAGGGTTGAGTCAGGAGTTACCTGAGAGAACTCAACTCATACAAGTCCATGGGACCCTACAGGTGGCATTGCAGGGTGCTGTGAGAATCGGCTGATGTCCTGGCAAGGCTGTTGTATGTCATCTTTCATGGAGTTTGTGAGAGGTCCCTCAGTCACTGGAGAGAAGCAAATGTTGCACCCATCTTCAAGAAGGTTCAGAAGAATAGTCCAGAATTGTCCTGGTCCTGGCAAATACTCAGTCATTGTAGTTCTGATAAAAATGATAAAAACAGATGTTGAAGATAACTTCTTACTGGTGTATAAATGTTATACTGATGCTGACTGTGAGGACAGATTCTTTTGGAAAATTAAAGAAATGCAGGGGGATGTTCATAGACAAAATCTTAAAGCTCCTTCAGTTCTCCCTCCTTCTGCAGAGTTTCCGAATCTATGACATTATAAAGGCTCAGCAGTGCAGTTGCTACAGACCTGAGTTGGCCCGATGACATCCTGCGCTGTTTTGTTATGGAGAACGAGGAAGCTGGTAATGACCAAATGAAGAGTTTGGAGAAAACTAGTTCTGCGGTTGAAATGATGTATGAGCATGTCAGCAACACACATGCTGGTGCTACGGCCTCACAGACAGGACAGAAGGTTTTACACGAAGACCATATGTGCACTAAAGAGATAATGTAATGACCTCTCTGCTGCAGCTTTGGCTTAAGGGGTTACTGCTCTCAGCTGCCCGACTCCCTTCACCTGTGCACTGTTCCCTAACTTCTTTTTGTTGAACTGTTCACCTGTGTGATTTCTAAAGCAGAAACTAGTCCATAAACAAGTCTTGACTGAAAATAATTTAAACAAAAAACAGAATAATTTGTAAGTGCCTGCGTTTATGGTTAAAGGAAGCATCCCACCATGGTGCAGATGGGGTGTTAATGTCCAGAACGGGCAGAAAAAGTCAGGTAAGGCTGAATGGTAGGTGGTAATTACATATTTCTTAGCAAAAGAGCATACCCCCATGTGTAGCCTATGTGGACCAAAATATTCCTGTCTAAATGAGTCCTTCACCACATGTCACCGCAGGTACCTTCTAAGACCCTGCTACTGAGCAGGCTGGGACTTGTAGCAGCTGAGCTATGGGCCTCCCTCTTAAATGAAATGCTTTCTACATCACGTGAGGCAAATCAGCATGTATTAAAATGTTAATGCTATTCTTTAAAGTTCAAATATTTTGTTGCATAAATTTGTTTTTTGTGTGGGTATTAAACGCAGCATTAGAACTGTGAAATACTATTTTCCTCATTTTCAGGTGCTGTTCTGCTCTGTACCAAACCTACTGTCCATTATTACTCTTCCTCTGGTTCTAAAGCAGCATCTTGATTTCAAAGTCAGCATTAAAAATAATTGCCAATATGGAATATTACCTTCTCCTAAAAAGAAATAATTGTTGTGGCTAACTGCAGGTTGCAGTTGGCACAAATAAACCCTTAAACTAAATGTTGCTCATATGCCTGTGAGATAAATATGCGCTGGACAGAAATTGTTGTATGTGTGCAAATAAAATGTGGCTTTTGTGAGTGTCACTTGCTCAGATGTAAGAGATTGTTTTGTTACAGCTTTCTCTCATGTCTGACTTTCCGAGGATCTCAGAGCTAAAACAATTTCCAGAACTGGAAACTGAACAGACTTTAGTCCCTTTTGACTGTGCTAATCTCTGTGGTGTTAGCTGCAACTGTAGGAGTGTGAAGTGTTAGAAAAGATTAGTGTGAAAATCCATGCTTCTGTGTTGCAAACCTTGGTGTACATTTTAATCTACACAAGAGGAATTCTGGCTTCTCTTTCAATTGTAGTATATGGATTTATATAATGAATTGTTTAATTCAATGTGGATGTTAAAGAAAATGTAGTTTGAATCAAGAAATTTAAAGTGCTAAAGCTGCTAACTGGCATAACCAGGCCTCAGCCCTTGCATAGCCCTAAGCCAAGGCTGGTTTAAAACCCAGTCAAGTTAATCTGTAGGAGAATAGAAAAATAACAGATGATCATTTTGTTTACACAGGTGCTTTCTGCAACACAGATGGCTTTAGAAAAATTAATATAATGAGTAAGAATTGCTTGTTCAAAGACTAAGCGTGCTTGAAGGATTGTGTGAGTTAAAGCAGGCAGAAAGAAGATCATGATCCGAGGAGGACCTTGGAACTGAGGCAGAGACTGGAACCAAATAGATGAATCAACTGGGACGAGATCGGGTGATGGATTCCAGAGCTGGTAAGACCAAACGAAACACCTAAAACCTCGAACATTGACTAATGATCTGATTAGTGTATGTAAGCTGTGCTGCATCCCTTTGCCAACTCTGAGTTGTGATTAAAGTAAGCCTAGTGGTACCCATGTCGGTGTGAATTTCTCCTTTAACAGTGGATGCAATCACATTTAAATCAGTCCTATACTCTGACATTGCTGTTTGTGCATTACTGTATCATGTCTTTCGTTTTTCAGTCTCCTTATTCTTTTAATTTGCTGCGGGTTCAGCAACACCTTTCTTGGGTAGGCAGTACCTCTGCTGGGGCTACAAAGAAATTTGGCTGGGGGATGTGTTCATCAGCCTGCTCGTGTGAACACCAGCTGCCTGACTCAGTGCTGGGAAAACTGGCAGGGAGTAGGGAAGATGCCAGCCACCTCCCAGGCTGCAAACCTTGCTAGATCTAATGCTTTGTTCTTATGTTAATGAAAGCATTCTAAACCGTTGTTCGGATGGTGGTGTGCCCCCCATGCGGGGCTCCTGTGTCTGGGCGCAGCTCATCTCAAGCAGTGCAGCCTCTCGCGGGATGCAGGGTGCAGGATGCAGGATGCAGGATGCAGGATGCGGAGTGGCCACTGCCATGCTGCTGCCTGCAGCCTGACTGGCTTCTGCACTTCTTCCACCGCACTGGGGCTGTGGGGCCTTGCTTCTTGACTTAGTTCACTATTCCTTTAAGCTCTTTCGAAGAGCTGTAATATCTACTGAGATAAAAATAAAATGACGGATGGATGGGGAGTGATAACAGTGTTGTTGTTTTGCGCACATGACAACTATTCCACCACAAAGATCTTGATTTTACGCTACACCAAGTGCTGTTTTACCTCGTCATCGCTCACTGCTCCCCTGAACCTGGTTTTGGTGAAGTTATCCATTAGAGGGAGCTACAAAGCAATTTATTAGTAGATCAGCTTTAAGGCATAGTTTTTAAACATGTTAAATACACATACAGAATACTGATACATCAATGATATGTTCAGAAATAGCTCTGTGCTTTTCTCCTTATCATGGTGAATTAGTTTTGGCCCTTCTAAGACTGATTTCCTCGCCAAAGTATCCAGAGTCCTCTGTTTTAAAGCAGTTCCTTGTTTTCTTTGACACCCTTCCCTGCTGTGCAGTTATCCCATTCCCATAGCACGTGCATTATTTTACAAGGATGTTTAAAACACTTATGTAATCTCCAAAAAATAATCATTCTTTTGTTCCCTAGGACAGTACTTCTCTCATCTTGATAAGAAAAAATGTTAAGGGAATTACAGAGGAAGCCTGCCTTTGCGGTGGTGGTATTGAAGAGCCAGGCTGTACTCAAAACCACCTAATGCCAGCCTACTGTGCAGGGCACCCGTGCTGGGGATAAGCTCTGTAAGTGCAAAGAGGATTTAAGTACAGTCCACAGTGGCTGGTGCACACAACAGAGATGCAGCCTTTGACTGATGAGAGGGTTTAAAATCTCAGACCTGTTGACTGCCAGAGGCTGAGAGGGTAAAGCAGGGCCACAAGCACTCCCCCCAAGTCCTGCTCATACAGCATTTGCAGCTGGTCCCTGCTGCTTTTGTGAAAGAACCTGGCACAGCTTCTTGCCCAAAATTCACATAGGGGAGGGTGGTGAGTGATCCATGGTCACACAGAAACGCACCAGAGGGAACTAGTGAGGTGAAAAAGATGCAAGTGAGAAGCCAGATTTAGATTCAGGTTAAGCTTCTCCAAGTCTGAGCAGAGAGTGGGCAGCCTCTGAGCAGGAAATCTGAAAATATAAATCCAGGCATGGCTGGCACTGCCCTAGGAAATCTGCCTGCAAGGCAGTGGTACTGCTGGCCTGACTTACCCTGGAATGTTTCCACTTCCAGCACTGACCACGCTCTCTTGGCTATTGATGGGCAGCAAGACAGCAACCGTGCTCTGAGACACTGCCTTCAGATGCAGCCTGCTCATCCGCAGTCATATGTCCCCTTGAAGGGAGTTTGCCTGAGTGAGGCTGTGCACTGCTTGACTTACTGAGGCAAAAGCTGTTTACAGATATAAAATACAAACAAGCCCAGAAACTTTCGTCCTTCATTATTTTACATCGACTCTCTGTGGTCTGGGCTGGCTCCAGCATTTTTTCTCACTGCGCTCATTACTCTGGGCAGTGATGAAACTGGATAAGCCAAATGACCAACTTGGCTTTGACATGGTTATAATGTCTTTGAAAGTAGTGGGGAGCACAAATGTGCTGCCTCAGCCATGGGAACCTTCCTGCTTCACTTACAGTAAGAAAGAATCAGAAATCCTGAATTCCCTCACTTTCAGACTTCTCTAGCACACATCCACACTAAGGTGTTGCACAAAACATCAGGAGAAAGAAGTCAGAAGACTTCCATGATTTGATCTTTTGAACCTGTCAGTGAGAAATCCTTTGAAATCTAACTTCCTACTAAAGAAACCCAGGTAAAGCCGTAGGGACATTTTAATTATATTAAAAGTGGTCGCCAAAGAGGGTCACATCACTTGGAAGCGAATGCTGCTTTTGAATAATGATCTCCTGCTGCAAGATAAATTGACAAAATAAGTGTGATAAATGACCTTAGGCGGGACTGCTGGCATAGCCTTCACTGTGTTTTTGAAGCAGCAAGGAAGGATTCAAATACCTACGCATTTACAGCAGAACTGGGCTAATTTATCTGCTCTGGTTTCTGTCAGCACGTTTATGTCCAAATAGCTGAAGTGAAGCTTCCAGTTCTGCTGATAAGTAACACAGAAAATTAAACCACTGCCCCTGGCTTGCACAACATAGTTTACATTGTTTTGCAGCAGCTGCGGGGTGCATTCTTTATGCTTAATGTAAACAAACAGATAGGACCCCGGCTCCTGGCGGGGGGCTTCTGGGGTTCGAGGGCAGCTGGGTGCTGCAGAGCCATGCCTCCGCGGCCGGGCTGCTGCCGGGCTGCCTGCGCTGGAGCCGGCACAGAGAAAGCAGGCACTGGAACCTTTGATGGCTGTTGGCCTGTGCTGTATCCTATCCAGATTTCTTAAAACTGGCTATTTTATTGTTTGGCTATAAACTGGTGGTTGATTAGATGCAAGTGGGTTTGTTTAATTAAAAAAATAAAAGGCCATCTAATTGAGTTAAAACTATGTTGTTTATGGGAGAAAATGCCAAAGTTAATTACGGTTACCATCTGTTTCATCAAAACACTCGTTCACTTTGAATACCTCTATTGTCAGGGCTGGTTTTAATATCTTTCTCGGATTTATTCAGTGAGGAGATACTTTAAAACTAAATCATGTTTTTCCCCATAATCTAGCAGACAACAGAGTGGTGGTGTCTGCAGTGACCTTATGGTGCTATTTATTTTAAAGGAAATATTGCTGTGGCTTTAATCACTGCAAGCTTAGCTCTGTGCACAGGAAGGTTGCATGATTTTTTCCAGGCATTTATTCAAGGAGATCTTTGTGTATGTGTTTCCGTGTGAGGCAAATTGCAAACATGACTGGCGTTCTTTTCTGCAGTATCTCCTTTCCGCTACCTGACCATGATTTAACTCCTGCAATATCAATTCTTGAAAAAGCCATGAAGAATTCACCTCTCCCCATGGTACTTACACATACACACGTATGTGCACACACCTTGCTCTTAAGAGCTGTGTCACGATACATGAGTTAGCTATCTTGAGAGTCTTGCAATACCCTTGTATGACACAGCCCGGAGGAGCTGAGTGACTGGACGTAGCATGACCTCCTACCCCATGAACTTGGTTGCAGCACGGGGCCATCCATCGCAGCCTCCTGCGGCACTGCTGGGCTGCCTGCCTTCACTGGGGGATGCTAGCACAAATACCAGTTCTTTACTAGTTTCCAGGAGGATTGTGAGGTATTTGAAATCAAGGTTTATGTATTGCTATTGGTAAATAGAAGAGGTCAGACTAGTGCACAGGTGGGTAGAAGCAAGGTGTCTGTGAAGCTGGCATCAGGAAAACAAAACCCGATATCTTTTTTTAACAGCCCACCTGTCTTATTATATACATATTCTCCGAAACATTCATTTGGCTGATAAATGAGAAGGTATCCCTGACTGAATGTTTGTAATTTCCGAGGCTCAAAGGACATATGAATTCATGTGTACTGAATCCTATGAATTCATGGAAAATTCATTGGAGATTTAATATGCTTCTGGAAAGAAAAAGTCTTTGCTCTGCCTGCTTCAAAAACAAAAACATCCTTTATTATTCTTGGTGATAGGACCGTACTGCTACCACTTCACATAGTGAAATGGCGATTCCTTGAAAATCTTGGTGCTCTTGTATCTTGGATAAATACTAGCCTAGTGGGAGTGATAAAGAATTAGGCAATAAGATCAGAAAGAGAGATTGTTCCTGAATCAGTCCATTAGGATTAACCAGGCTTTGTTCCATGGCAACTTAGCTAAGAATAATCATGACTGCAAATAGTGCTGTTCCAGTTTCTTGGGTGGAGCACAGAGTAAAATTGCTGGTCTCCAAATACAATTGTTAATGTGTTTGGCGGTTCTTAAATGTCACTGTGGCCGTACTTCAGCAATCCAGTTAGAGTTGGTTTTGCTCTCACATGTGATGCATAACGAGTTCAAAACCCCGCAGGCAAGCTGAGTTCATAAGGTCCTTGCATTTTCACGTTATTTTCCGTGGGACATGATTTCTGACATTAACAGTTGAGGTTGACAGTATTGCCTCTGCCACCTGCCTTGAGTCACCAGTGGCATAGGAGGCGTGAATGGAGTATGTAAAACGTGGGCTGGAGCGGTCAGGCTGGCGTATTGGTGGGTCCTGATGATAAACCGGTTCTGAGGAATGTGGATCTCTGGTGAGGAAGTTCAAAACACCTTCTCTGTTAATCGTGCTGCAGTAAACACATACCCAGGTCCCGTTCTGGGTGCAGCTGAGCTGGGCCCAAAGGAAAGGCAGTACTACCAGTGAGCAGTTGGATTACATTGATTCTGTCAAGGAAGAATCTTGATAATCTGTGAAGAATCATACATCTTGCATTTCTTTATATTACTTGTTTTTATTATTCTATTGTACACTCCCCCTACTCCACATTGCAATATATTTTTATTTTAAACACATCTGCCTGTCTCATCTGTGCTCAGATATGACAGTGTTTTCTTAATTCACAGATCTAAGTCAGCATTAATCATTTTACGTATTTGATTATGGTGGCATAGTCATTTAAAGAATGATGATGAGCATGAATTTAACCACTTCACTACAGGCAATACCTAATGTACACAGGGTTCAGGTAACATTTATTTGTGTATGTAAACCCACTGCAAAATACTCTGGTAGGACACCCCCACACCCCCACACCCCCCCATATTTACTGGCTTATGGTTTAACATGTATTTCCAAGTGGTCACTTATTTCTCCTAAAACCAGCTGAGGCCCTAGAAGATGGTGTGTGCAGGTATGCCACTGCTCTTCACAGGTGCCTCTCTTTGAGGGTCTCACTGCGGTAGATCTGTGCCTTTGGGGCACTTTCCTGCCTCTCCTCCCCATACCCTTTACCAGGGCTGTTAATCCAACATGCCCAGCTCTTCTGGGAACCCAGCAGCCTCCTTCTTCGGGGAGTCTGGCTGATGCTGAGAGCACCTGACATCTCATTTAGCTTTAGCTATCTGGCCTGAGCCTGTTGTCCAGGTTCCTCCATCAATCACTGGAGAGCAGCAGATACCACCAGGGGATGGCTCAGGCGCTCTTGGGGCAGGCTTTGGGGATGGGAGGCTGCCTCCTCCCCAAACTCTGCCCTCCCTCCCCCTGCCGCAAAGGGGACACAGGCATCCAGCCAAGACATGACCCAAATGTGTAAGGAAGAAGGAGAGATGGTTGCCAGCCGAAGTGATCCAAACACAGATTCACCGAAACACTGTTTATTCATCTGAAGGGATGTGGAGTGCAGAAGAGGGGATGAATGGAGTGAAGCCCATGCATACATTTCCCCATTAACTTTAGTCTCTCCTGTTAAGCTTTGGCAAGACACTTTGGGTTTGGTTGATCTCATCCTTGAGTTAAAAGAATCACGCTTTATTATGGGTGTTTCTCCCAGGGAGCCAACACCAGCTGGCATTGACAATTGCCCTTACACCCCCCCTCCACCTGGCTTCTTTGGCAGGCCAGCACCTTTCAGGTTTGGTCTCCTCTGTTGTCCTAGCTCCAGATCTGGGTTTTCATCAGATGAGCATTCACCAAGGCATTCCCCAGCTCACAGCATCACTGCTGTTTCACAATGGGCCTGTGGTGTTAGCTGAACTCCACCTTGCCTTGCCATCACTGCCTCTCCCGTTTCCCCCTCTGATTACCTGCCTCTGATTTACAGCCAGAGTGGATAATGGCAAACTCATAAAAATTACAGCATCTTTACGACATAATGTTTGCACCAGCCGCATTTACCACATGGCACTCAAACTCTTCAAACATACAGTTTCATTGAGGGTAATTCTGAAGTCTGTTTACTTTTAAAATAGCCAGAAAAAATGAACATACGATTTGTGCTTGTGGTTGTGTACAGCCCTGTGTGCCTTTGGAAATGCAGTGACTCTGCCTTTGAAGGCTATGGCCGTGTAGAAAACATCTGTAAATCTTGTGAAGACATGACAGATAGTCTTTCTGGGGTGTGTCATTTGGAAACTCACATGCAAGTTTGCAGAAAGCCCATCTCACTGATTGCAGTCTTCGGGCTACGGAAGATTATCCATGAAAAGCAGACCTGCCGCACGCACACGCAATACCTTGGGCACAGGCCTAGGTTATGGCGAAGGGCCCATCCCATCTGAGACTGCTCACAGGCGGTGTAGTTAGCTGAGAGAGTGGTACGTGTGTGGTCATGATACTGATGCTCCCATCTGCCATCCAATTTTCTTGTCCTGGCAGAAGTGTTGTTATGTGCCATACTTTTACCGTGAAGGGGAGTACACACTGCTTACCAGCTGTGTTTTGATTCCATTCCCTGTCCCTACACTGTGTCCTTGTGTATCTATACCTCCCAGCACATCTGCTGAATCAGCCAGTTGAGGCTGAAATACTTTTCAAGATACTAGTTTAAGAAATATTTATGAAGGAGCAACAAAGCAGAAAATGCAGCCTCTCTGGTGTCCTTTGGCTTGAAGCTAAAATGAAGTTCACCAGCAGGAGAGAAGAGCAGATGCTCTGCAGGCCAGTGCTGGTGCATGAGGCCATGCTCTGGGGCTGGCCACAAGCCACACTCGCCGCACCAGGCTAGAACAGTGGTGTGCGTGGTGAAGTGTCCTCCATATCCACTGGTTGCTGAATACCCACCCTGAGCAGGAGCTAGGACTGTCCTTGTACCGCTTACCAAAAGCATTTGTTCTTCAGATTCAATTAAAAAAATTTTTTAGACAAAAATAACACACACCCCCCCCTTCCCTAAATTACTATGATTTATTCAATGCTTTGTACTTTTTTGCCAAGGTCATAAAGAACGCCTCCTTTTTAATGTGTTGCAGGAGAGCACTGATACTTTTTCCAGAACTGATTTAGTCTGTATACATTGAAGTTTGATATCCTGCAGATGCTTGGCTAATTCTAATAAAACAACCAGACTGAACCCAGCATGGGAATTTTATCATAATCCTCCTGAGGAAAAAAATGTTCATCCCAAGAGATATGTCATAGGTCAAACAAAAACTGTCATACCTCCTCCATGTTTTGAAAACACCCATCATCTTTACTTTCATTTACCACAAATATAAAAAAAGCTTTTTGTCAGCAATTTGTCTTTTTGTTTATGTGCTGGTATGGTAACTAATTATTACAAGTTCCACACACTGCTAATCTTGCCATAATGGTATTTCTAGTATGACAACTTTCATCTGCTGACTAAACAAGCACAGTCTTGCCTTTTCTCAGCATGGCGGTGAGTCAAAAGCAAGTCACTGGGATTTGAGGATCTTGGGGCTCGCCTGTGCATGGGTTTTGCATCAGCGCAATTAGACAAGTTTAAGTCAAAGCAGGGCAGCCCCCAAGCATGGGTGAAACTGCAGTCTGGTTAAAGTGCTTATATCAGCACAGCTCATCTGAATAAATGCAGTGTAACAAGCAGCCCATGCTGGAATAGCTGTGCTAGATAGCTGTACATGGAGCAGCTGTCCTGGTCTGGCTGAGACAGTTCCACAATGTACACCACTGTGCCAGTGTGGGAGGAGCTCATTGTACAAGAAATTGGCCATCATACTGCTCACCAAGGTGAGATTTTTCCCTTTGCCTCCTTTCAGATCTGGGAATTAGGGGCCTGGACTCTGAGCCTACAATTGGTTATAGGGAACAACACAGCACAGGGAATGTCCCCCTTTCACGTCACCTCACACCAGATGACTAGGTGCAGGAAACACGCTCTTTGCCACATAGCCCAGTGCAGCAAATGTTCTTCTGACACAGAAGTTCATGCAAGTGGCTCATCGTGCAGAAACCTCACGACAGGGCCAGACTCAGCGTAGTTGTCCTCTACCACATGCTCTGCTGCGTATGACGCATCTCCTGTACCGTGGGGGTTGTGTTTGTTCCTTGTTTTGTTTTTTTTTTAAAGCCTGGTCACCATGTGCTGATGGTGTAGGTACACAGTGTGTTTGCTTTGGCAATGAAAGCAGCTGAAGAATTTCCCACTTCATCCCCCAGCCCAGCTGCTCACCCTGTCCCTCTCGGTTATGCTGATACAACTGCCTGCATACAGGTAGTAGAAGTCAGTCAGAGAAACAGTCATGTTAAAAAGGAACTTCCAACAAAAAACCCCCACCCACAACCGCAAGGGGGACACTGACTTGCGGTTGGGACAGGAATGCACTGCAGACGACAAGCAATTTTTAATATGTCATTACAAAAGCAGTTCATTACAGGACTCTGGAAAAGAAGTATGAAGCAGCTTGTGTTAGGGGCAAGGGGGTTAAAGCCACAAAAAATCCGAAAAACAAGTGTTGAAATAAATAGAGCAAACAACTAAAATGACATTTGGAATTACACAAATGTGTTGTCATCCACTGTAAGTATCAAGTGTACTTCTTCAATCTGTCTAATCTAATCTAAACACAGAGCAGCATGTATATCTAAAAAACAAACTCTACCAAAACATTGCAGATACCCATCTTGCCCTGGGGACATGATAAGGAAGACAGCAAACCAGGTATGACAACTGCCAGAGGCATCATGTAATGCATGGTTAGAAGGCATTCACATTCCACTCTAATGAGAGTGGTAAAAACATACCAAGGAGAGGAGAGGAGAGGAGAGAGGAGAGAGGAGAGAGGAGAGAGGAGAGAGGAGGGGAGAGGAGACGAGATCATAGGTCTCAGTTAAAAATTAAAGCACATTAACATTGAAAGTTAGTTTCTCAAACTGTCGTCTTTTTTTTTTTTTCTTTTCTGTTTAAAATAGACACCATGCAAGTTCAGCATGAAAAAAAAAAATAGAGGTAGCATTAAAGCTTAATTTTGGATGCTAAATTTACTGGAACAAATGTGTATGCTTTTATTGCCACTGACATATTTAAAACCAAGTCTTCCTTCAACCTGTTTTTTTGTCTTACAGCAAGCTGTTATGGTTAAAAAATCCCACCTCTTTCCAAACATACCCAGCTTTATCCCAAAAAACTCCTTGCATGAATTCTGGTTTGAAGGAATAACTTTGACTCAAATTGAAACTCTTTCAGGACACTCCTAGAGCTTGTTTTCCAGGAGTTTGGACTAACATTACAGATTTCTTTCTTTGACTGGTAATTGATGCACCCACATGGGTATGTCCTACCACCCTAAAGTGCTATTGGCAAGAAAAGTGAGGTGACAAGGTCTGATGTGATTTGCAGTGAGGATAGGAACGAAGCTGCCATCTGATTTTAATGGTGATTCTCCAGGCCCCAGTTTGCTCACAGATGATCTTGCTCAAGAAAGAGGAGAGACAACCTCAGGTTCTGCAGACGAGAAAGCTTCTTCCTGTGACTGGAAACAACACTGGCTACTCTGTGACCCTTGAGTGTATTTTCACTTTGATGTTAAATTAAGTTACAGATACACAATAAAGCTTCTGCTATATTTTAGGTGTTGTTTGGATGCAGTCTATACAACTTCTAAAATGTCTTTGCTTTAAACAGGAGAGGATATAACATACATATTTATCTCATACTAAGAAAAGATTTCTGAGTAGGATTAGCCAAGGAGACAGTGTTTGCATTTGAATTACATTTTTGCCTTGAGTCTAAATCCTGGTTTAATAACACTGAGTTTCCAAAAAACATTTTGGTGTCATTTTCCCTGTCAGTGCTGGAAATCCTGTGAAATCACCAGTGACTATATTTCATGATTTCGGGGATGAAATCCTGAAGGAGTTCCTGAGAGATTTTGGCTATGCATGGAAAGAAATCGGAAAACTGTCCCTTCTTTCTTTGGCTTTGATGCAGAATGACTCCTGCCTTGGTGACAGCCTTTGCTCCTGTGCATTGTGCTCTGGCAGGAGCGCCTGCACTGAGTCCAGCTGTTTCCTTCCCTCCCTGCTCTTCCCCCTTGCTGCCGCGCTGCACGGAGGGCCTCTTCCACCTGCAGAGCTGGGCTTTTAGTACCCAACGTGCTGTTCTCTTAAAATGTGCTTCAAGCTGTATTGGCAACTTTCGTCTGTGGCCTGGAATGAAATATTTAAAAACCCAACAAACAACAGATTTCAGCTGTTGACCTCAGCAGTTCTTAGGAACTACATCATTTCCCTGATACTTGCAATTCAGTAACCAGAGAGGATGCTAGCTGGCTGGCTTTCAGCCAGGGAGCTGGTTCATCTGCATATGTCTGCAATCATTCCAGTCCATTGCCACAAGCGCCATGGGCAGTTTCAAAAAAACAAAAAGAGATGTAAAAGATGCTTCAGTCTTTGCAACTGTATACTAAAGAGAAGAAACAGCCTATTGCTGCTTTAGGGATTTAAGAAGCTGCAGTACTGGGAGCTGAATGAGACCATTTCTTTGGTATTCATTTCTGCATGGGCACTGTTAAACACAGTTGTAAAATGGGCATTTTTCCTGAACTTCAGATCAAGCGCATGTTCCTGAGAGGGCTTAATGCTTCCTCCACCAAGCAGGCTGGCACACACTTACGTGAGCTGTTGGCCACAGAGAGTGAAAATTCAAGTGGAATGAAATACCAGCTTATCCCGTGGGGGAGACACGTGCTTCCCTGACTATGTGAATGATGTGTATTTTTGTGGATACTTTTCTTTTTGTGTGTTTACTCACACAACAGACTTGCAGGGTTAAAGTTCAGTAACAAACCAGAAAGTTTTCTCATTGATTGGGTATTAAAAAAGTGAGGCACAACTATGTCTTAACAAAAATGTATTATATACCATCAGAATACAGTGGGGCAACATTTGTTATTGAAGTAAAGGAGGCAATGTATTTACCCTTATTTAAACCACATATATGTTGACAACTTTCTTTTACAATGCAACTCCCTGGTAGATTTTAGATAGATCTTTATGTTGCGTTCCAGCCATTGCAGCACAGTTATTACTGAATAGCTAGTGTTGTTGCTTTAATGTGGGTTTTTTTTATTGGGGCAAGGTCTTGTATCTCTTCACTCATAAATTTAGGCTTCTTCCATGCTGGCATTTAAATCAGGCAGTCAAATCAGGGGGGATTCGCCGCTGCTGTTAGACAGGGGTATGTCAGAGGGTGATTTTCATCTATGTAAGGTGTCTGATTCTCTTTTAACCAGCACTCCCAAGGGTCACCACTGGGACAGTCATGCCAACTCCTGCTGCAGAGAAGGCAGAAACAGGTATCAGATCACACCAGAGAAGTGTTGTAAATGGGGCTGATGCTCCTTAAGGCCATAACCTAAAACTACCAAAGCCAATGGTACTTTGGAGCTTTGAAAATTTTATCACGACTTCCCAGTCCAATATTTTGGATATTGGGCCAAAATCCATCTGAGTTCCCTTGGATTTTTATTTCCTTTCTGAGTGGTAAACATACCAGTCTAGCTGTAGCAGGGTAACATGCCAAGGATCAAACTTATCTGTCTCTGACCAGGATAGTTTGGTGGAGGAGGGAAGTATAATCAGAGCTGGACGGCAAACGTGTCACTCATAACTTTTTTCTGCAGGACTCTCTTTCAGTGCAAGCAGACAGTTCCTGCATGGGTAACACTCACTGTCAGCTATGCAGTAATCTGGTTTTTTCCTTAGAGGGTCTCAAGCCCTGATTGTTGACCATCCCTCAAGTCTTGTTCAGAGGAAAAAATTATTTTCTCAGAAGACTTTTTATGTGGCTTATATCAACAACTGTCTGATGGCTTATGCAAGCCATGAAGGTGGCATCATCTCTACAGGAACTAAGACCTGTGTCAGAAGCGTCTGTGTCGTTTGTGTTAATTATTTTAGATGTCTTACTTGAGATATTACAGACCCAGCATTTGGGACCATTTGGCATTGTTTGGCACTTTCTCAAATCAAAGCTAGTAGCCCAAGGTAAGCCTGGTGTGAAGGGTTCATTCTCAAATTCTTCCTGGGACTGAAAACACAGAACAGAAAGGTTTCCTAGTCTCAGTTCCTCTGCCTGCACCCAAGGTGATCAAGAGAATAAAGGAGAATAAAGGAGAAGGGCCTACTCAGTTCTAAGCTGGACTATGATTCCAGAAAATAAAGGTAAAAGTCACTACCATGTCTTTACTGAGCATGTGCAACATATATTTTTTCAGATATTTCTAATCTGGAAATAGGAAAAAGCACATTTCATGCCAAACTGCAATTCTTTCCTCCTGAGGATGGTGACATTGCAACCTTGACGTATTTTTTAATGTGAAAAACAACACTTTGTCTCTTGGTGTTATTCTGCAGTGTCTGATCTCCCACAGCTGACATGAAATGAAACACCCTTCCCCCCCAACCCAAAGCCCCGATAAAATCAAACTGAATTCAGAGAATGGAAAATTTCAGACCATCTGTTCAAAGTTACAAACAATTGAAACCAAGGTATTTTTCTGGCCAGAGTTTTCAACCATATCTACAATAATTAGGTTTAGTTATATTTCTTTAAACTGTGTTCCTTTTTTCCCCCACACAAACACGTTTATGATCTAGAGCCCTGAATGCATTGGAAAAGGCAAAACAAGCACACACAAAAATCCCCTTTCTGCAAAGATGAACAGGGAGAAAATCCTCTTCCAGAGTCAGAAACAAGGGTACTGCTCATAGCAAAGACAAACCGTAGCTGCATATGCCTACAAAAATAGCTTACACTCTGATAGCATATGGGTTTGCTGCCACCCTTGGCAGCAAATTACTTTCAGTCCCCATCCATAGCTCTTTGACATGAGTATCCATGGCTTCATTGTGGTCTCAAAGGAGTTAACAGCACAGTTTCCAAGCCCTCATAAAGGAGAGGGAAAAAAAAAAAAGAAAGAGTTGAATTTTTTATCTTTTGTGGTTTTTTACATTTTTTACATATTTGTGGCTACTGCTGTATAGCAGGTGACCTGCAAGGGAGTACGTACATTTAAATGCTTCTGTGGCTATCAACTTAGCAGCTTCACCCTAGCAGTCAGCAAACTTAAAAACCCACTTCCATTTGAGAAAGTCTGCCAGGGTGAGAATGATTCCCTAATTAACCACATCCTCAGTGTATCACCATTAGATAACACAAGGAAATGTGTTCACGGCTTGCTGCTTCATCAAGCTGCCGTAGTGATTCATTCCACATCGACTAGCACTGGGAGAGCAGAAAAGCCCACACTGACAGCAGAGATGTGAAGCAGAGCACCATTTCCATAAGAGTCTCTTTCAAGTAGTATCTCTCCCATCGTTTTTCCACAGATGAAGGTTTGCCCTGTGCTGCTCCAAGAAGCCTGCCCTCCATTTATCTCCCAGAGTAGGAGATTTTTGTAGTTGGGTCAGCCACTCAAAGCGTGTTAGTCAAAATGTGTGTTTCTTGAACTTGATGGGAGCTGGGATTAGCTGGATGCCAGACTCTCTCTGAAGCAGTAATACTCAGTTTCCACTGAAGCCTGCTCCTGGAGATGGAAGAGCTCTTGAATTTCTTGCAGTCGTAGAACTATTTGCTGAAGAGAAGAGAAGCTGGAGCGTGGTGCCCCACTCTAAGCACTGCACACCCCACAATGATCAATTGTTCTTTGTGGAACCCCCTGTCTGATTACAGCCATCTGAATGCTAGCTACAGCCTCCCAGCCCAGGGGCCTGGACCCCTTCGGTCGTCAGGCAACAACAGCTGCATGTAGGCATCACCAGAAGATGTTTCATCTGTCTTATTTCAGATACCCACCTCCATATAGGAAGCCTGAGCAACCATTTTTGGATTAGATCATCAAGCTCTTAGAAACCTGTACTTGAGCAAGATGCATCCACACCTCTATATTCAGAAATAGAACTTGTATTTCTCTGAAGATGTGAAAGGATATTTATGTTTTGAAGCATCTCTGCATTTTCATTTGATTCCACCCTCCCCAGCATCACTCCCTGTCACCCACATGTAGCATTATGATTGATGAAAAACTGTGTGTGTGTGTGTGGTTTCAGGGTCTGTCATCTGCCTGTTAACAAATGTGATGGGTGCATAAATTACTGGCAGTACAGCCTGGTGCTCTGAGTTATTTCAGGGACTCAGAGTTATTTTTGCAGGATGCACTGTATTTTATATTACATGTCTACAACACTGTTCCTTACCACTGTGATACATCACTAGTTTTTCTTCCAAAGAATAGCCTCTTCTAGGTGGCTTCACTGGGCCTGTCTTTCTCTGCAAGCACATTCCCTAAAGAAGTGATATGCTACTCGAATGTGGCATGTACTTCATGACTCCTCTCCCAGGATGTATGCCAATCTTAAGGATTAGACTCAGTGTGTGGAAAACTGATGGGAGTTTCCCTCGGGAAGAAAAGTTTGATTTGTTCAACCGGGGAGGGTTAGCATTCATTCCAGAAAGAAATATAGTTTTATGGTTTAGCTCTAGTAGCAGCATGTCAGTTAAATTCATATTAAAACATGGCTCAACTCTTCTTTGTTGGTAGTTCAGGGCCAGATGGCAAGGCCCTACGCTGACCTGCTTTAAGGGAAATACTGTACTTTGATCTTCAGTACTGGCTAGCCCAGGATCCTGCCAAGATCCTATCTCCCCGCCCTCCCCACCCCCACCCCCAGCCTCCCTCACCTACCACAGAGCAGGTTGATCAGCTGTGCATTTGAACTCCTAATCCTGTTTTGTCTATATTCACTTTGCTGAAAGACTCCCTTTCCCTCCAAAGGGCATCTTCTCTCATGCATTGGCATTGCAGCCTGATCTGCTCCAGATACATGCCTGAAGATAACTGGTATGTTGTACAGTATACAAACAAATGAGATGTTTAACATGTTATTCTAAGTCCTATAACATTAACTGTCTGTACAATGTGAGGGAAATGGGGTTTGGTTGTGATTCTTGTCCCACAAAAAAAAAAACTGAGTGCTTGTTCTACCGGTAACGACCTGCTACACATCCGATTTTCCTGCATTATTTACTACATTCATCTAGATTGTGCTGAGGACACAGACAAAGATGAGAAACTGAGAGACACTGAGCTGACAAGAGACATGGAAGAGAGAATTTAAGGCACAGAGTTGACTATGCAGGGTGAGACAGGTACACAAAACAGGCACTTGGCTTAACAGCTGTTGGGAGGATGGTGCTACACTGAAAGAAATGGGGTTATTTAAAAGCAACTAAAAGCTACAGATTAAAATACCTCTGATAATGGCATCATAGCTGTATGTGTCTACAAGAAAGACACACCCTTAGGAAGACAACTGTCAGGTGTGCTTTCCAGGAAGGAAGATCACTTTTCCAAGAGGAAGAAATCTAGTACTTCTCATTAAAGGTCTTCACCTTCACTGAAAGTGATGGATTTTTGCCCGTGTCAGTGCTGGAATCCGTAAAGTTACACGTCTTAAAAAATGAGAGAAATGCTTTCTTTTTGTGTCTGGTTAGTAATATTAATATATGAGTAGTGTTGTAGCTTTGAGGTGTTGTGGGAGTTCCTTACTTTACAGCAGCTTCACAAGCAAGGCATTTGTCTAGTGCCAAAGTAGTCTTGCATGCCAGCCTGACTTTCAAGAAGACAATGTCCTTAGTATTAGTTATATCTCTCTTGGGATATCTTTTTCCTTTTCTTATGAATAAGATAAGTCTGTTGAATAATGTTTGTTCATTATCGAGCTTTCCATTCTTAGGAAAGGAGAGGCCTTCTTCCTCTTTAAGCGTGTTTGTTTTACTTCTGAGGGTTGCTAGGTTCCAGTATACTGGCAGGTAGCATAGACAGCAGGGTTTAGCAACAGATTTTCTATATCTGAGTCATTGGATGTACTATAGAAAGAATATAATGTTCTCTAGAAGGAATCAGGGTTTTCAATTCAGGATATATGCAATATAAAAATTAGCAAAATTAAAAAGTGGTGATGTGTCACCATTTTCTTCACACAGAAAACATGGCCAAAAACACATCAATCTTTTAAGAAAACATATGAAGCCTCTAACATGTTTCATTACATTTCCTTTTTGCAGTGGTAATGACTTGTTTTGAAATAGCACCTCCTAACTTCTGTAACCTTAATCCAATTCTTTTTAATACAAAGCAGTAAATAACCTGAGGTGTAGTTCCCTGATGCACAATTAAATGGAACAGAAAACTACCGTGAGTGGGAATAGGTTTGAACGATCACTGCATAAGCATCTTTCTGTGTGAAAAGCCTGTCTCTTCTGCTAAGACTTCTGTCTCAGCCTGTTGCCATGCCACTTGCTTGTGGAGCTCTCCAGCCACCGGCTGCAGTTCGATTAAGCAGAGCTAGTCAGAACTCATTGTCTTCCTGCTCTTTGCCATCTCCTTGCTCTGTGTCACTGTTGGCAGTAGCCCAGGCTGGCTGCCAGCTGTTCAGGCTCTTATCTGTGTAACATCTAAACCAGTATTTGAAGTACAGTTGACCCCGCTTACAGGCACAAGGATAAGTAAAATCAGTGTTCCCCAGCCTGGGATGGGCTCCATGAAACATGAGAAAGTGATCCATGAAAAGGCTGCAAAATAATTTTTGTAACAATTGTCCACGCAGCTACTTACCTATATGAGCAAACAAAACCAAGAATAAGTAGTGGTAAGATACAAACCTTCAGACTTTGGCCCTTTTTTGTGGTTATAAATGCAAATCTTTGTGGCATTGCTGTACAAACCATCTTCTGTGATCCTTTGGCTAAAAATGTTGAGGAACACTGGAAACATCTCTTGGTTTCTATGACTTTTTTCTGTGCACAGTGTAACTAAACAGTGTCTCACAAGGCATGTGTGCCACTTCTGCATTGCAAACGTGACCCTCTGCAACAGCAAGCATGTGATAAACCAGCCAGGGTGGCTGTAGCCCCTGCCTGAGTGGCCTTACTGATGAAGCACCTTGAAGAGGGGCACTGAGACTTTTCTCTTTTCACTGAGAAAGCCATTCCCCACTGGCATTATCGAAGTGACCTCCTGATCCTCTTTACAACCCCTTCTCAAAGTCCTTCTTTGCCATGCCACCTAGCCTTGCAGTTACCCACCAGCAGGCACTGTGGGCCAATGGTACTATTGGAAATTGCACTGACTAGTTTTGTCTCAGCGCTTGATCACTATCTATCTCATGTCTTGTACCGCAATCAAACAGTAAAGGTCTGGGACAGTGACTATCTCCTCCTTTTCTGTGTATCATGAGCCCAACAGGGTCTAGCTCATGATGAGGATATTGAGGTGCTAAAGCAAAAGAAGTAAAAATAAAAAAATAATAAAAAAAATTTTAAATAATAGAGTGTTAAACTAAGGAAGTAATAAGTACCCATATTTAGCATATTCTACATATTTTTAAACAGTTAGTAATGGAAAAGATCACCGTAGGAATAATAACTGTTACTATTTTTGCCTTGTGTAGATCTTTTCATCTATGAATCTCTGAGTACACTAATTAAACACTTTGTGAATATCCAAGTGCAAATAATTCCCATCTGGAAGGGATGGGATGCTGAGAGCAAAGCAACTAATGCCAATATCCTCATCTAACATTATCACTGCAGATCTGAGGTTAAGCTTCCATTTTTAATTAGTTAGTAGTAGTATGACAACACTGGATTAAGTAGGTCCTCATCTACCGCTTGATACATGGGCCAGCAGTCACCATCAGATCGTGGATGTTTGCTATGGGCATGTACCAGCAAATCTGTGACTTCGGAAGTGACTCAGTCATTGGCCAGAAACACTTGCATGCAGGTTTGCTTAGTCTTAGCCATAAAGCTGGGCTTCAGCTTCAGAGCTGAAGGTGGCAACTTCTTCTCATTTTACCACTCATCATCTGTGGTAAAATAATTCCTTCTTCCAATTTCTTATTGACAGTGTTAGGATTTCAGCTTTCCCTTTGTGGGATGTCAACCACCTCTCCTCTGCAGTAAACAGCAGAGCAATCAGTGTCAGTACCAACCACACACCTTTTCCTTAAAGTCAGGCATCCACAGCCCCAGAAGACAGTCATCTCGGTAGAAAGCAGCAATCTTTTAAACTTTTACCATTGTTTTACTAAAACTTCTGCAAGTGGTTAAGTGAATTTTCACTTTACTGTGTGCCCATGGGAAGGGATAGATGCACTTTCTCCCTGTCTCCGACCCATTTGAAAGCAAGGTGAGTGGTTTCCATCTCCGTTTCAAAGGCCAGCTACCCACTGGCAAAACTCTCAGGGTCCAACTGCTCTTCCGTTTTCACAAACTAACAAACGCCCAGTATTTCTTGGAGCAGCTCTGAGTCAAGTTTGGGTTTGTGCCATGGACCCGTCACAAGGAGCCAGGCAGCCAAATAGGCAAAAGGTGCCACAGTTCCGTTTAGCTGTATCCTTCAGTAGCTGTTTCAGTTGTAATTCCCTTTTTGTTCAGCCTGGAGCTGATGGTGGCTCGGGGCACCTTTGGGTGAGTGGAAAAGCTTCCAGCAGCAAAGTGGGAACACTGAAGTCAGCTCCTTGCACATCCTCCCCCCTGCCTAGCTGGGCTGGCCCAGGGGACTGTCTGCTCAGATGGCTCCAGATGGAGAAGAGGGTCGAGGAGGGTAAGTGGCAGATGGCAGCTGAAGTTGGATCAAAACAGGAGGCCTCACCTCTCTGTGACAAGCACTGACAGGAGCCGGATTTTTTTTCTGGCCGTGTTTTTGTTGACTGTGTTCAAGAAGTGCCCCTCTGCAGAAGACTTTGAGGTTTTTGATTTAAAAAGTCCACCACTTTCTGCAGTTCTCCCCATCTCACCCTGCCTGGGAGTGTAATGGGCCAGATCCAGACCTAAGTTAAAGTATCTGTGAACATGAAGCTCAGGTGGCAGGGCCCCTTGATGCTGCTCTTTTGACCAGCTGTAATGCTTCAGCTGTGGGGAGCTGTTTCAAGGGGTGATCCACCTTTCTTGCCATGTTTGCTGTGTGAACATGTTTGTGCAAGATGTGTAGTAAAAACAATGCAGCCTTTTCTGTGGCCCTCCTGTGTTGACAGAAAGCTGGCAAAGCTGTCTGTAGCCCTTCCCAGGTGCCCTTCTTGTGATGATGCCAACATGTTTTGCCAACATGGAATTGGCCAAGATAGCTGCTTTCATGTGCGCTAAAATTCTGCTGTATAAAGTGCTAGGAGTGGATGAGTAAGAGATTTGCAAGCAGACCTGTAGGAACTGGTACATGCCCATGCAGCGCTGTTCTCTATGCAGCTCAGGATACAATAATGCTCTTGTGCAAATCCAGGGGTATTTAGCAGAGGTGGTTGGCACATACTGCCAGCTGATACTCTTTCTTTTCGCTTCTCCTGCTTTGACAAAACAAGAGATGGATTGGCCTAAAAGGCTGATGTCAAGCTGTTGGGTAAAGCAACAAAGTATAAGACTTTTATCTAATTTTGCAATCTCAGGATGGGGAGAAGCTAAAGATGAGACCAATACACAACAATAAAGCTTGCTAGCAGGACAAAAAATGTGGCAGAGGTATCAAGCCTGGCTGTAAGACTTAGGTCTTCACTACTCAAATTGATTGGGCAGTGCTGTTGAGATCCATAAGCTTGTATTTGCTACCAGACATGCCGGTGCCAGTAACTGCATTCTTGTCATAGGACTTGTAGTGGGTTTGCATGGCAGGGTTTTGGTAGCAGGGGGGCTACAGGGGTAAGAAGCTTCTGTGAGAAGCTGCCAGAAGCTTCCCCTGTGTCTGAGGGAGCCAATGCCAGCCGGCTCCAAGACAGACCCGCCGCCGGCCAAGGCCGAGCCCATCAGCAACAGTGGCAGCACCTCTGGGATAACGTATTTAAGAAGGGGGGGAAAATCTGCAGAACAACTGCAGCAGGAGAGAGGAGCGAGAAGGTGTGAGAGTAGCCCCCTGCAGCCCCCCCGGCCGGGGCAGGAG
>JAVJGI010000014.1:65500387-65520097 GCA_035590275.1 Ibycter americanus
CAGTTCACGATGAATGGCAGAGAGGGTATAGAATACACAGTTCCAGTTACACCCACACAGTGATAAACTGGTCCCAGGCACTATAACTAGGACAGGCCTGCAGATCCTGTCCAGGCTGCCATGGTGACCCTGGAGGCCTTGCCTGCCCCCTCACCAGCACCGGCCCCTGCATTCAGGCCGGCTGAGGGTACTCCAAAGAGGGATAAAACTCTGTCAAAGCATCTCTGGAGAACTTGGCAGTGCCCTAAGGGCTTACTGTAGTTTTGAAGTGCAGAGTTGTGTTATTTTCCCTTTTGCCGAGGTATCAAAGTGGCTGCCAGACTGTCCAACTCGTTTGCAGATACCGAAGAGCCAGAAATAATCTGACAGAAATCTGTCTCCCAGCATGTGGCTGTCAATCTGCAGTATGGGCTCTTGCATCACCATGGAAATTAAGAAATCCCTGATTAAGAAACCTCTGAGTTTAAATCTCATTGAGAAGGAAATGAAGTAGTGAAGTGTCACAACATGGCGGGACAAAATCTGTCCTCCCTGGATTTACAGTGAGATAGAATAGACAGCTTTGGACCAGGGTCAGACAGGGCGATAGGGACTGTAACGGGCTCCTATCAGAGGGCCCCACTGGCAGAGAGAAGTAATGCCTTGAGTGATTACAGTGCATTGAAAATTTCTGTCCTGCCCCTTGGAAAAACATGCTAGTTAAACATTAAGGTGGTTCCTTTGCCAGTGGCCCAGGTCCCAGGATGGGGACAAGCACAGACAAATGATCACAAACTTGTGTTTCTCTCACCTTTCACAGAGCCAGGGTTACATCCCAGCTGAAGGTTTCTTAGCCTATATTTACCTCATAGCATGAAAGCCCCTGGTTTTTCTGACAGTGATTTTAGGAAATAGGTGGAGCATAGTGGAACATGCTGAAAGTGTGGTTAGACAGCACAGGCTAAAATCTCTTGAGGAAGGTGCTGCTGCACCCGTCCCACGGCTCCCTTCTTTCCCAGTTTCTCAAGTATTTGTTACTGCCAAGTGTTTTGGCTGGGCACTGGTGCTTTTCTGACCCTACCTTGAGCCGAGTTACTTCATTAAGATAGCAGAAAACTAAGTCTACAAAGAAAAAGTTTATCACTGTTGCAGCTGTAGCAGGGAACTGGGTCTGTTCACTAAAGGGTCAGATAGCCAGCAAGTAAGGGATGGTATGTTGAGGAAGAGCAGGGACTGAGAAAGCAAGGGGCAGGTCTTTCTCCTTTGGAAACAAGCTGTTGGAGCAAGTAGGCTGTCTTGTCCAACTGCACCCTTATTTCTCATGGCTTGTGTGCAGCTGGCACACAAGCCCTGTCAGCATGGCAGTCCTTGGCCCCAGCTCCGTCCTTCAGTGAAGCAGGGCAGTTGAGCCAGGACAGGCTGTAGGAGCCACTGCAAGGTGTGTTTCACTGGGCCTCTGACTTGGGTGAAGTTATGTGGCAATCTAGGACAGCAAAGATATGAAAATAAGGTCAAGGAGAGGGGAAATGAAGACTTTCTCCATCTCCAGTTATGGTAGTCCCACATCCTGCTTTGGTTACTGCATACTCTCTCTTGTGCTGTTGGAATGAATCGTTTTGCTCCAAAACCTTCTGAGGAAGTGAAATGAAAAGCCAGAACAGCACATTTGTTACTGAAAGGCACTCAGTCTTGAGGTATACACATGCAGCAGAAAGCATGGTGCCATAATCTGGTGTTGAATATGCCAGGCCAAAGATAATGTGGATCAGGGAATGGCGTGCGGTCCCAGCCCCACGGGGTCAGGAAGAGCGTGACACAGGATTTGTGCTGCCTCTAGGCTGGCTGTAGGAGATGACAGGTGATCCAACATAAAACTCAGGTGGCACAAACAGATGATGGCAGATTTCCTATTAAACCCCCTGCCCCTCCCTGCCGGTACAACAACTTAGCTGTGAAAACTTGACTCGGCAGCAAAAGTTTAGCCTAAGCCAGCGCTTTCCATTGTGTAGCTGCAGCATTTTTGATCTAGGAGTCCTAATGCTGGATTTACTGCACTGTGAAATCATGGGCACAGGAAGGGGGATGCAAACAACCAAATGAGGCCAAAGCACTCAACACCTCAAGAATAGTGGCTGTAGGACTAAACCTGCAGAAAACTACAAGGACTGCTGGGTCTGGCAGTGTTTGAGCTCCCAGCTCTATTGTAAGCACCCATCAGAGCAGATTAACAGCTTGCCAAGTTTAGTATCTATGTGAAAAGCTGGGAAGAGGGACTATGATAAATTATCTCTCCATATTCTGAATGCATCTAATTTGGTGACTGACCATCTGTTTCCTTTTTTTAGCTTCTTTTTAAGTCTCTGGCATATGTGCTGGCTTTCAAAATCACTTCCAGATGTAAAATTATTTCAGATAACAATCCCTTTTCCTTCTTTCACATTAGATATTTAGGTGTAATGGGTATGGCAACACAATTATTTTACCATTGCCTTTCTCATAATTTTTTCTTTTTTTTAAAGTGTGCTGTATTCTATTATAAGAGTACTGTGTCCGTCCTCTCAAGTAAGGAGCCTCAGTGCCTACAGTGTACACACTGACATCCAAAGTTTATGTTCCACATGCTCCTCTGCACAACCTTACAGAAGCAGAGAAAAGACCCAGCTCACTGGGTAGTGTGCTTGAGGTGGGGTCTACAAGAAGGAAATTTATGAGAGAAGAGAACTGTGTGAGCAAGATACTGGTGTTGTCCCTGATTACCAGATTTTTTAAAGTAGTTAGGGGGGTTTGCCCTGGAGTGTCAGACTTGCACAGTGACATGAACTGAGTTCATGGAAAAATTTAAATAAGCGAAAACACTAAATCCACATGGAATGCCATAAGTGTGAATGTCTAAAATTTGTCTCCTGAGGATTTCTGGACAACAAGTTCTAAGTACTCTTTAACTAACAGTGAAAATGCTTTGAAGCTGGCTCTGAAACGAATGCATTTCTAAAGATGCCTCATCCTCTTTCATGTCCTTTTACTTTCTGGCTCAGCTTTAGATAACATGCTGGAACCATCATTTCTGTTGAACTTATCACAAACAGTATCTTCTGCCTGCTGGCGTTCAGCTCATTACTGAGATGAAGGTTCTCAAATATTTCCATTTCTTTTATCAGAAAGTTAAGAATCTCTGCATAAAATTACCAGTAATGAAAAAATTTTCTCTGAAAGCAGGTCCTGGTTATTCAAGTTACCTGGAAGTAGGATAGTGAAGATAATGGATACTTTGAATCACAGATAGTTTAGAAAAAAATGAAAGGACAAAATAATTTTGAGATGCATTGAAGAAGAAACTTTTCAGAAATGTCTGGTGAAATCAAATAGTTTGAGAAAAATAATTCCAGGATAAATAAAATATTTGGTTTAACCTAAAATGCATTATTCTTTCTGCTTTGAGCATTGTCATTCATATTTAACTTAGTAGAAAGTAAATTTCAAGGAAATACCTAAACAGAAAGCTGAAAATAAATGCATTTCATTTTGAAAAAAGCAGAAGTGAAACAAGTAATTTTCTTCAAAAAGAATTTTATTTTTTTTCTGAATAGACAATTAAAACCCAGCATCAATTAAAAAAATGTTGCAGCTTTACTGAAACTTCTCTGAGAAATACTTCTCACATTTGTACATATAAGTTGCTTTCCAGGTCGGAAGAAGAGAGAGCAGGAGGGGGATGCAAACAGCCATAAGGAGACAGTAGTTGCAGGCCCTGCTGCCCATCTCTTCTAGTGAGGGTCCTGCGGGGCCCCAGTCCTGGTTTGCTGGCAGAACTCTCAGAGAGAATGAATCTGCCTGGGGCTCCCAGCCTACACTGTGCGCAGATGGAGGTGTCTTGAGCCAATGCAAGAAAATCAAAACCTCTTATTCTGAAACACTTTAATTTGGTGAGGGAGAGACCTGTTAAAGTAAGCAGAAATTCTTACTGACAGTGTAACCCATCATTTCCTCTATCTATGGATTTAAGGAATAGCTATTAGAACACTGATTTTTTGTGACCCCCTCCCTGTTTGTGAGTGGCACCTGAGATACGACCCTGATTCTGGGCAAGCTCCAGGGAGTGAAGCCCCCCTCCCTCTGGGTCAGAACTTGAAGCAACAGTCTCTCTTCACTAAGAGCAGAGGGACTGAGGGTCTTGATTCCATGTTCTGAGTGGTTCTGCTGGAAAAACGTGACTACTGCCTTGGTACTGCAGCCCAGGTGCAGGCCTGTTGCTCACCTTTCAATTTTACCGCAAGTTTTCAGACCACTTTGAGTTTGATTTTCGATCCATGCTTCAGCTTGCTTCTCCTTCTTGATCTTCCTAAAAGTCGTATTTGCTGTCTTTCAAGATGATTATCAAACAGTTATTTGCTGCTGCTAACACAGAGCGGGGGAAAACATTTCTGCCAAAAGTATACAAGAGATTCCTACTCTTAAGTGCAGGATGTCTCAGCTCTAAAACCTTACCTGCGCGTGGACTGTACTGCCTTGTAATGGGTTAACCATCTTGATGTGGAAATGGTTATTTCTGGAAAGAAGAATCCATCTGCAGAGGTACCTTTATACTAATGTGGTGGAAGGTGTGACCATAAAGTGCATGTGGTATAAGCAAACCAGTAAGGATAAAGCCTTATCTTCATATGTAATTCAGTGGAAACTTTCAAATCGGAGTGTTTTGGCAGCATGTCATTTTTTGAAACGGCATATTACAGCAATGTGGTGTTTGCTTCCTTTCTGGATATCCTATGTACTCCATGGATATTTTTTTTTTTTAGAAAAGTATTTTGGCATAGAACAAAGCAAAGAACCAATAGCTTTAAAACACAGCACAGAAATCCTTCTGGTGGCAATCACTGCATGCAGTAGGAGGCTAGTCTTCAGCTAAACTAGTCTTCAGGTACAGCAGGTTCTGGCTAGTGAGGCTCCATTGTCATTTACAAGCAAGCATATTTAAGTGGTTAGGTTGTCTTCACTCCATTTTGTTCTGATTTGGCTAGTGCACTTGTGCTTATTACTCTCAGAGCACACTTAAGGGACCAACCCCTTCATTTACAAGTTCAATTACACAACAATTTGTTTCATCGGGTCACTCTGTTGTGAGTTGTTATTTGCCAAGTACTGCATTGGAAGAATTTGTTGGTCTTAGGAGAGGTGATGGTTCACTTGGCTTGGGAAGCAGAAGACAGAAGTCCTCACATGCAGGAAAAGCTGGGCTAGACGGAAAATGCATTAGCATAAGTAAGATACGAATTTAAGGCACAGAAATTGTACTTGCAAAATACATCAGTGCGAATTCTGGCTTTAAGGGAACTCTGGAAACCACAAAGAAAATAACTGCCATTAGCCTGGGAATGACAGTAAAAGAGGTTTAAACTCAACTATATTACAAGGTGTTTGGGATGCACCAAGAGCATGTGTAAACATTGGGGTATACCTGCACAGTACATCTGAGGTTTACTAGCAGTTTGCCATTACCAAAAGGGGCAGTCCAGCCACTCTCCATCTGTCCTAACCTAGTCCCTCCAGCCCTGCTTGCAGCCACATAGCTTTGTCCCATCTCTTGGACCATTCCTATATCTCAGACTAGAATTGGTGAGCCAGTTCTCACCTGGCAGAAACTGCTCACCTTTTTATTTTGGCAGGGTCATTTTCGGTCAGCACAGCAATGCAACTGGCACTTCCATCAGATGAGCACCAGAGTCAGTGCTCAGAAGAGGTCAAGGGCTTTCACCTTGTGTGACGGGGGCTGGCAGAGGACTGATGCCTTTTCATTCAGCTGCAAGGAGCATGTAGGTTGCCAGAGCTCTGTCATACTGCAGCACCTGGGATCTAAGGTACATTAACTGTGCTGTACAGTTGTGTAACTCAAAGAAGTCTGTTCCCTGGCTATGAGTCCATGATTTTTCTGCTGGATTCGTAATGCTGCACCATCTTTTTCTCTGTGCAGAGCTTCTGAGTATAGAGGGAAAAACAGTTTGTTTGGGTGCACAGAGTATGTACCCCTTACAGTAAGAAGGGTAGGCCTTGAGTAGTTGGCAGGCATACTCTAAACAGTGTTAGAGAAAGCTATGCCTTTGGATGGAGAATTACTCAAAGCTTGCATTTTCTCTCCCCTTCTAGTTCCTGTGAACGTACAGCATCAATATTTCTTACCATGCCAACAAACCAGCCTCAAATAGCAAGGGTTTGTCCCTTCCATGAAATCTCAAAAAGACAGAGAAATAATACGAAGACAGTTGAAAATCTCATTCAGATGCAACCATGTCAGTATGGGTTACTGCTGGCATAATGCATATTTTTCTGTATAAGTGTTATTTTTTTTTGAATTGGTATTAGCACACAGCCTATTCCTTAAAACACTACACACCACTGCTGCCTCTTGTGCTGCTCTCCCAGCTTGACAGTCACTGCTGCTAAACTGCGGTATAACTGAAACACCGAGGTATTTGCATGGGAAGATACTTTCTGGAGTCTAAGCAAAACTTGTAAAAGGAACAACTTAAAACTGCAGACGTATATGGGAGATCCAGATTCTGTAGAAAAGATTAATTTGGGACTTTTAGAACAGTAAAGGAGATTTAGCCATGTATCTTTCATTAAACAGTATGAAGAAATCCCCATGTCCAGCTTGGAAAATTTTGGAAAAAAAAATTTAATTGCAGATGACAGAGTCTTCCTGAGTAGTACTAGCTCCAGCTCTGACCCTTTTAAAATACCAAATTCATTAGGAAAGAACGAAAGAAAACAAATATAGAAAAACTGTTACACATAAAAATGTGCTGAAAAATGGAATTAAAAAAAAAAAACAACCAAAAAATCAAGTTCTTAAATTCAAACCAGCATTTAGGGGCTACAACAACATAGAAACCTTGGCAGGATAATGAGCTCTGACTGAAGGTTATTGTTATTATTCATTTTCTGGTAAAGCAGGAGCCAGTTGTGCTAGAATTTATCCCAGTAATTTAGAAGGAAGCTTTTTAAATACCTTTACTTAGTTCTTTTATCATTCTCTTAAACTTTTTACTACTTCTGGTTTCACTTTTTTTTTGGTCAAAACCTCAAAAATTTGTTAAGGAGGACTTGGTTAGTTCAACTCAAATTTTCACTGCTTGCTTTCTGACCATTGTTTCTTTTAAAGCTTGTACAAGCTGAGGTTAGCTCGGTAGGTCCTGAGCTTCAGATCCCATTCTTTGACAATACGCACTTGGGAGAACTGGAGCTCAATATAACACTCAGAGTAAAAACTTGGGAGTTGTTAGGTTTCTGCTTAGTCATCTGTTCTGTTTTTCAAGTGCTGTTCCTTTTTCTTTTTTCTTTCCCATTAATGACTGCTGAATAGTTTGCAAAGAATGCTGCAGACGACCGGTCTTCCGTGATGCAAAGTATTATATTCCTCTGCCTCTGGAAGCTCCCCAGTGTGAACACCAATACCTATTTGTATAGAACACCATGAGGAAACAAATCTGTAGAATTCCTAGGAGAAGAGGAAAACAGAATAGATTTAAAAAGACATCCAATGATGATGATTGAAGACTTAGAAAATTACTTTAGTTTAGTCATACAAGATCCATCGCCTTGTTACCCACCCTGCAAAGAACAGGCTCCATATCTTCATGGGTGATCTACCCAGTATCTTTTGAGAAAACAAGTAAGAACCAAGTCCCTTTGTGGCTTTTGGATTCTAAATATTTCCCACTGTCCAAGTCAAAATGTGCTTTCATAAAATCCCTGTTTGGCTGCTCTTGACCCAGAGGTGGAACTAAACTCCCCAAGCAGCAAAGTCCTCAGCCAGACTAGAATTCATTTCCAAGGCAGTGACCGCTCAGCTTTCCATTGGGTTAGCAGAGTCTCATCCTGCACAATTGGTTGGTCCTGTGTAAGGGGCTGTGGATGCATATATTTGGGAGTAGGATGGGGATGGAACAGAGGGAATCAATGTCTTTTCTGTGGAAGACACGTGGGCCTGCAAAGGTATAACATCAAACCACAGTATAGGGTCAAGAATTGTGCATAAAGCCACCTTTAAGTCCTGGTTTGCTACTTCAGAGCTTTGCTGATGGCCAGGATCCCAAATGATCAAACTTTCTTCTTGAGTATTTTAGTGTTTGCAAATCAAGGAAGGTACTTTTTATTCTGGAGTAGCGGTTCTTAAGCTTTGAGTCATGGAGTATTCTGTGGCAGTCCACAAAGAGGCAGCTGGTTATTCACACAATGGTACAGGATTTGTATGTTAATATGGCTCTTTTGAAAGTTACATCTGGCTCAATTTGCAATTATCAGAACATAATGAAAGAAATAAAAGTTGGATGGAGTACTTTCTTGAAGTTACTCTGTAATCTGTGTACTAACAACTGGTCTGCAATGGCATAATTTGCTGCGATGTGGTTTGTGGTGTGCAAATGATGGAGAACTCTGGTTCTCTGTTGAGTAATTACCATAAAAATTTATGTTGGCTTAAAAGTACTTATCCTCAGAAAGTCCTTGTTCCCTCCTTTGACTATAAAAAGATTAAAAATAGTATCTGATATAGTAATTTAACTTCTTGATGACTGTATTTGTCTCCTGCTCAATCAAGACGCCAATACTGCTGCTGATAAAATACAAGTTTGCAGACACATGCCGGCGCCAAATGTATTCCTGCACTTGACATGAAGAAAGTGTGGCTAAGGTTAATCATAAGGAAGTTCTAGTTAATCATAGCTTTGGAGTGAAGGAGAAGCAATGTACATGCATTAGTGTAATACAGAGCAATTTGCAGGAAAAAAAAAACCCTAACATTTTTTTATTATCTCCCTGTGAGACTGCAATTTGTAATTTGCACTGTAATTCCATCAGCTGTCTTTTCTGCCCCTCTGCACAATCAGATATAGCATCACTGTGTCATTACAGAAACAATTATTCTAACAACAGAACTAATAAATGCCTTCTGTTAGATGCAGGATTTAGCCAGCAAACACAAATAGACCTTTTACATCAATACCAGCTAAGATTAACAGTGACATTTATTGTCACCCACTCATTCATGAATTGCCACATTGTCACTGTAAGCCACAGGATGGAGAAAAAAAAAAAGGGAGACAACTACGAAATGCAAAGTTATCATTCATGGGAGTGAAGAAACTGCGACTATTTAAAGATATTAGTCAAAAACTAAAACTAGGAAATATTTGAATCCCACATAAAATCCATATTTAAGATTGTAGGATTGAATATTTATTGAGAACTTTGTCAAACAGATTTTTTTTTTCAGGTACAGTACATTATATATCCTACTTACTCACAGTATTCCTGTGTTAACCTGGACAACTCATACAGTATTTGTGTGCCTCATTTCTTCAGGCTTATAATTTTGGGGGTATATTTTACAGCAGTATTTCCCATTCTTACATGTGGATTGAAAGCAATTTAGTAGTGTCTGTAGAGAACCTAGAGATGCTCTGTATGAGCAGGGTAACAATGCTGTTTTGATGAAATATAGGAACCCGAGGATCCTATAACAACTGCCTTTTTTTTCTCATATTCCCCAAATAAAAACGCAGATTATATGGAGCAGCAAGATTAGTGAGATTCTTAACTGATGTATAGTTAAAATTACACTGCAAAATTAGACTAAACCTTAAATGTCAATTTTTTAACAGAGATTTTTTTTTTTTTCCTGCAATAGTTTTGTAAACTTTAGTATCGGAACACACAAAGCAGATTTTCGATAGCACTCATCATTATGGTAATTAGCTATCAAGCCCAGGATCTAGATGCAAGTTGTCAGCTAAAGCCTTGTAGCCAGTCTTGCAGTCACACACTGATTTTCACGTATATTCATCGACTAGGTTGGGTTTAAGCTTCTTCCTAGGAATATTAAATCAATCTAGCCTGAATTTAATTGTGTTGTTTGAACTAGGTTTTAAGAATGTAGATTTGAAGATTTAGGCTAACGATAACCCTTTAATGCTATTTGAAATTTCATGAATGCCAAATGTTCTAGAAGATTTTCAAATGAGTTGACTGGCTCCTACGAGAGTCATAGTGAGGCGAGAGGGAAAAGCAGGAAAACATCTAGCCAAAAGCAGCATGCCTTTTCTTTTTTGTATGTGTATATATATATATTTGACCTATTTTACATCAATAATCCCTGCCTGGCTGCCACTGTTTGGGCAAGCTACAAAGATTCTAGGGACAGTGAATGAGGAGCTACGTAATTTCTTGTATTACGGGATACCAACTGTGATTTAGCAATATCAGCCTACAACCAGTAGTAGTAGCAATGTCATCAACAGAAGTTTTGACAGGCTAATACATTTCCTCCACTCCCAATCAATCAATTTCGACTGCCTCAGTATCACTTCCCTGTTTCATTCAACCACAAGTCAGAAGAGCTGATGAGACTATCATGAGGTTGTAAAGGACCACAAAAAGTCACGCTGGTGACAACAGCTCATAGCTTATGGTTACAATTCCTTTCTAAAAAGACCATTGGGGAAAAAGCAACATTCTCAGAGTAGGTAATTCTTCATTACTGACCCATTAAAGTAACAGGTCAGAGGGATTTAAACCAGGCACCAGAAGAGGACCCCTGCAGAGCACTAGTGTGGAATAGGGAACACTAAAATTGTTCCGTGATGAAAAAAAGAAGCTGTTGCACTGTAGTGCTTAGTCACTGTGTGTAGAGGCATGTTTGAGATGGGTTACTTTTTTTTTTCCCTTCTCTTTACCTCAGACATTCAGTTTGAAGAGTGTGTAGGGAAGTGAACTTTCAAAATGATTAGTCATCTGTAAAGTTACAGTCTTCTACTTTCAATAGGATGTGAAGCAAAGTTTTCCAGAACATGGATTCATCTACATGGGGATCAAAAGGAGGGTCTGCAGAGGAGGATGAGGTGGGCATTCAGGTTAACCAGAACTCCCATTTTTGACATAGCTAATGGAATAGTTCCTGTGAACTATGCTTAGTGTTTCTTACACAGAGTGGTCCATTATTCACAGCGTTGCCTTTAAGGTACACAATACTGAAATAATTAAGAAGGCGTGGCCTATTTCTACATTTGCCTACTAAGTTTTCTTGTCTATGTTATAATTAGGATGCTGTATGTGGAGACCTTTATTATCAACACAATATTTGTTCTTCCCACTCTTGAAGTTTAACGTAGAAGAGGAAAGCTTATGTTCAGTTTTTCCATTTAATTCTTAATAAAGAAATCTCTTTATTTGAAGCATCCCCATTTTCTGAGCTTTATAGATCTGCTAATCAATATTTGTGCAATTCAAGCTACTGAAGAATAGGGAAAAAAAGGGAGGTGGGGTAGCTAGGAAAGAAGCGGGTAGGTGCAGAAGGGATGAATGAAGATGCACAGCATTGCACTCCTGAGAGCTTTGCACTTTGCCAAGCACCATCAGCAGGACATTTTCATAACAGATCTTTGCTTTTGCTACCTAGTGGAAAACCAGTTGCTTTTTTTTCAGCCAGGTATTTCAGTTTAGAAGGAATCCCATTTTAATTTAGAATTCTCTGAGTTTTTATCTGTTCTGAGAGGTTAAATCTTAAAATTTGCCAACAATGTAAAAAATAATGACTGCTATACTGTACAACTGGTATATCAGAGAGGAAAAAAGCACAGTCCCTCAGTGCATGCAGTAGAAGCCTCCGTTTATCTGTACTTACTCACTTTCAAACATTACTTCAGATGAATTTACTCCAGATCAAGGAAATGATTTGGGTTCTCATCTTGTTTAAGCCCCCACAGATGTGAATGCTGGAGAAAGGCTGCTTGCATGCACAGGTTTGAGAACTGCCCAGCACTTCACGGATGTGGGCACTGAGAAGTGATGATGTTACTGAAGGTGCACACCTTCCAGTTCGAACACAAGTTGCCTTTTTCTTTTTTTTTTTTTTTTTTCTGGTTTGCATTTTTATGAACTTAAGGAATGGTTTTGTTTTAAAATGAAGATTCTGGACCTTTGTGGACAAGAGCATCTGTGTTTTCGGTTGGACTCTTCCCCCTCCCCCCCTTCTAATAGTCTCTTCTGAGGATGGCTGTAGCAAATTTTTTGTTTCTGGGATAACTAAAAGGAAATTGATTGCTACAGGAGCTTGAGGCAAACTTTAAAAGGTGAGAAAAAATCAGGCTAAAACCCAAAAGCCTAATACTTCCTATCACCCTGACAGCTATCAGTGACCTACCATGCAGCCCTTAAAAGATGTATTTCTTGGGACACAGTACTGCAAGCTATTACCCACAATGCAACTAACTCACTTTGTAACTCCCATACAACAAAAAAACCATCCTTAACAAATGATATATTTTAAGAACAGATATGATAATTTTGCAGCAACCCCCCTGCACTAGTTTCCTGTAGCAGCTGTTCAGTGTTTATCCAACTGATTTCTATCAGTAGCTAAAGAAATAACACACTCCAATCAGCCATATCTGCTCTACAAGGTACTTGGCACCACTTAAATGTAGAAGTCTCCTCAGCACTCCAGTTTCATCCATAGTTCAGTTCATACCATTTATTCACATATAATGTAATACCTGTACAAACAACACAGGCAGATGAAATGATGCAGCACCTCTGCTTCCATCCCCACCAAGGAAAGTACTGCCAGCAGCTTCAAAAGGCTTCAGATTTACCAGTGCTACAGCGCGCTGTGCAGCTGCAGACTGCGTGGGGTGGCAGCTACAACACCTGCAGTCTACTCCACCCAGTCCATCCGTGACAGAAAGGGAAGTTTCAAGAGTCAGAAGACAAGTGCGAGGTTGATGGCTAATCATCCTGCTCAGGAGGCAGTTGAATCAGCAGGACCTAGCTGCATTCCTTTAATTATACTCTCCCAAAATGTCACAGAGTTACTTCCATAAGACATACTTATAGTAAGATACTATGTGATAGGTACTAAGGAAAAGAAATAGCAAATGTAAATGTCCTTATATATTCAAGTGTTACAAACATGTTTTCTGGTACTCCGGGGCTTTATGTCATGCATGTTTACGTTCAGTGAACAGAGGACATCTTTATAGCCTGCATAGTTAGTTTTGTCTTTCTGTATTTCAAGTAGTAACAAGGACAGCAGCTCTTTACTACGAATGGTACCAAGAGATTTCCGTGCCCCAACAAACACTGTGGACATCAAAGAGGTATCTGTTATTTATGCCCACTCTACTACTAGTTTCTCAGGCACTCTAAGGGACTGCAAAGTGAAATAATTGGTAGAGGTCAACAGCCAGCTAGCAAAAGTGAAAAGCCTCTAGCTTCAGGGGTAAAAATACTGAGGAAATGCCTGGTGTTTCAACTAAACTTAGGGCTAGCTCTAGATACAGCTCAAGCAACTGAATTATTCTGGTGGTTAGAAATATTTCAGATTAAGGTTCCAAAGTGTCTCTTCAGGGACAAGGATTAATGCAAGAACACATTCTATAGGCTATCTGCTTTAGACAGACAGCAGTAAGCTTCAACAGTTTACCTGCACTGATGCAAAGGCATGCACAGACACGCATCTGTTGACCTCCATTGTCACCTCAGTCCTACCACAGGTTTGCAAAATGCTTTTTAATGAAATATGGGCACATTAAAATAGAATATGACTTGCTAGCTTCTCCTCATGCTTCCCAGTAATCTAGGGGAGGAGACAGTTCACGGTTGTCTATACAGAAGGGTAGGTGCTGAACTATAATGGTTCATGAACTATAAACCTAAACTATAATGGTTCATTCAGCATGGCTAATCTAGTTGAAAGAACACAGGATGCTTTTTCACCTTGAGCCAAGTATTACCTGCTTTTAAGGTAACTCTTCCACATGCCACTAGCAGCTTAACTCCTTGAAAAAATTTCAGAATAGGGTTTCTTCAGGTTTTACCACAGAAGATTAAGTACCTCACCTGTAACATGGTTTTATTAAAAGCAAACAAAACCTGGTAGCTTGGCTCAGTTTCTCCTGTAATGTGGGTGTATTAGGACACATCAGTACTAAACTAAAAATGACAGAAGATAAATTCTGGAACAGTTGCAAAATGATAAGACAAGGTGTTTTTTTATAACAAAATTGGGAATTCAAAATCATAAGTTCCATTTTTTTTCTGTCAACCTGTTCACAATTTAACACAAACTGAAAAGCTAGTCCCTGTCCCAAACCCTGATATTAATCTCAGACTTCTTCATTCTCCCCATGCTCAGCTGAGGACATGAAAAAAATGACAGTATGTACCTTTTTTCTTCAGTGTCTACAAGGAAACAAAATGCATGACTAAATTACTTTTTTCTGGATCAAGTCTCCAAAGTTTAATCTATTGCCTTCAGGTTCATATGCATTCCATACAACTCAAGGCATATTAAGTCAGGACTGTAGTCCCCTTACCCCTCCTGTCTAGCTAATGGAAAAATAAGTTAGCAATGCAGTGCTGAAGGGCTTCTCTTCCAGTGAGAAGCCTGAAGTGGAGCCATTCTGATGTACCAGGACTCTCCTGCAACAGCTGTAGCTAGCTACACTCACAAGAGTTGTTTGTGCTTTTGCAAACAGTACTAGCTACACAAAGAATTGCTGGTAAGAGGACCAACTAACATATCAAACGTCAGACATTAATTTGCATTAGATCTCTCAGCAAGTCATCTCCCTCAACTGTTGTTCTGTAGGAGAAGGGATATATGTTTAGATACAATTTTCTAAACAATTAGTCAAGCCATTGCATGATCAGAAAGGCTCATGTAGCCTGCTCTCCTGCTGAGTCCTCCCCCTCCCCGTAAACTCAGCTGCCTCCTGCATGCCCCCACTCGGCCCTAAGCTTCCAAGAAGGCTTCCCCCTCCCTCCTTCTCTCACTCATGTTCCCAAACTACTGATTAGGGGTTGCTTGGTTTGGAGCTGAGCATCCTGATCCACCAGCACGGTAACAGCCAAGCCTTTTTCCAGTCTAAGCACAAATCTGATGTCTCTCAGAGGAGTTACTAGCAGCATGAGGTTTACTAGTTTTAACATATATTTTCGTAAGGCAACAGCTTCAAAGAAATTTTAGATATACCAAAATCCCACAGTCCAGCTTGGTAATAAAATGAAACCTCCCTTTAGAGAAGCTGCCAGCTAGTTAAGACATTACAAAAAGCCTTAATCCCAAAACTTTTTTAATTAGGTACTGACCTTTACATAGTCACCAAAACTAGTGTTAGTCTTCCCAGAGTCAGAGATATTTAGCTGCACAGAAATAAAGTCAGGACGCTATTTTAAGTTAAGCAATGACACTCTCCCAGGCCCTTATTTAGACATACTTCTCCACAAAAAAAATTGTTGAGTCTTCAGTTACTTTGACATGAGCTATTAGAGAGTAACTGCCAAAGAAAAATGTTACTGTCTTGCAAAGGACTCAATGAATTTTTTCCATGTCTTCCTCTTCCAAGTGTTAGACAAAATCAGACATCTTTATGATACCACCCCCTCCCCCAAAAAACCAGCACATAGTTTTAACAGCCAATATGCAAGTAGTACCTAAGTATGCAGCATACAGAAGTCCATTCAAGTATAAGCAATTCACGGGCTCTTTTTATTTCAGTAAAACTAAAGCTTACAGATTCTTAACTCATAACCATTCAGAAAGACACCCATAAAAAGTTGTAATAATAGAAACTGACAGGGTTCCAGGCCTCTAAAATATTTCAAACATAAGATACAATAAAAGATATCAAATGTTTACATTACAGTCTTGCTGCCTTACACACTGTCATAAAGAGTGAACAAACACATTCAGTAACTTCAAGCGTACCATTATAAAAACACCAGTAAGTGCTCCAGTTTTCTGTACCATAAAACTCTTATTCCAAATCACATCCTTCTAGGCAATGTATCCAAAATATTCGACTCAAGAGTACCTTTAGACTGTAAATATTCTGAAACAGGGCATCAAGCCTTTCCTATCTCCAAAAAAACCTGAAGTTTTAGCTCATGTTATAAAAAGTAACCATGTGGAATGTGACAAGTCATAATGTGAAATCAAAGTGCTTTAGTCCCATAGCGCAGACAGACACTAGTGTTATCTAGCCATTTGTCAATATATCTCAAAACACCAAAAGAGATGTTTGCTGTGTTGCACCCCACTTTGCAAAGACCTTTGGACCGTTATGGTGAAATTTCATTAACTGCCAGCTAAACAGTATCAGTGGACCAACAGTTTCATTTTGATACCTCAAACAACTAGTTATAAACGGGCATCTTTTTACCATTTTTCAAGTTCCCTTAGTAATTACCAAAGTTCTACTGTATTATGCAAGATAAAACTACGTTCCAGTTAGTCTTTTAAAATCCAAAGTGTGCTATATTCCAAACCCCAAAGCACTGAAACCCTCAAATTATTTCCTCAGACCCCAACAGCTATCTAAGACTCAGTATTTTTGTGCAATTTTTTGCTATTTCCACATGAAGAGATAAACACTTCACCCAACAACTCATATGAAAGAACTATACACTTTCAAAGCAGAAAGTTACTTTAGTAAGGTTTGGACATTGGTAGTTGCATGGAATAGGTGCTCAATTCAGAAGCAGCCATGCTGAAGAGGGCTCATCGTGCCAGCGTTCAGTCAGAAAACTTCCTTTCTACAGAAGTCTAAAAAGCTATTTATCTTCCAGAGTAAAGGAAGTTTAAGACTTAGGCGTTTAATTGTCTTGTCTGTTACAAAAGAATTAGCTGTAAAGTATATGAATATTCCCCCCCATCCCTTTTCATTGTACAAGTTTACAGCTTAAATGGGAAGGGTTGAGGGAAAACTTCTGGTCCTGTCCTACAGATGTAAAGACAAAGTGCTTTGCAAGACTGATTTTATCCATCACATTTGTGGCAAACAACCCAAAATGAAGGCACATGAAATCTATAATAATACAGCTTATAAATTGTAAACTAAAGCTGAACCTCTGTATAATTTCTAGGCTTTTTGCACAGAAGTACTGACCAGCACCTATGCAGAGATTCAATTTTTTTAATGTATCTTTTCCCAGAAGTAACTGTCACTTGCATGCCTATGCAAATACTGTCATTTATTAGGTTTTGACACAAAGTGCAGAAATTGGTAATTTATCTGCATGGGAAGTCTGAAACAAATGGATTGCTAGCGCTCCCTTCCCCTGTCACTACAAGAAATGTACACCTACAAACAGCTGTTACCTTGAAAGTGCACATCTCCCAGCAGCAGTTTCCCTGCGAGGTGTTCTAGAGCTTGTGGCATGAATTTAATCAGTTTCTCAGATCTGGATTTTAGCACGTTGAAGCCTATCTACTTTTGGTTAATTACGGGCCAGACACGCACATACATTCTGAGGAAGCCAACTCAAAACATGCTTTAACAAATGTTGCATTGAAATTGGCGGTACCTTAACATCTAAGCACAGACAAGCTGCTACCTTGAACCACATTCAGGATCCTGGGTCAGCTCAATACCTCATTCTTAAGGAAAGCCAAATCTAGATACAAATCTGCCTCCTACATTTCACTGGAATTGCTACCTTTAAAGCAGAGAAACAGGATTCAAGGTTTGTAAAAGGTTTAGCAGACGGATAGGCTCATCAATCAGATTAAGACTTACTAGGCTGTTAAACAACAGTTCAAAGCCTTGGTTACCACTCCTCTAGAAATACAGGTTTAAAAGAACTCAAACACCATTGGCATCTCTTAACTAGAATATGTCATTATACTGCTTTCACTCAGGATGATAAACAGTGATAGTTTCAGAGTTCTAGTTATTCACCTTGTGTGTGAATTCACACACCTTTTTTTCTTTCTCCCCGCCACACCCCCCCACCCCCCCAATTTCTGCACAAAGTCAGTTGAAGGGATTGGCACACAAGTTACTAGCGAACACAGACCTGTAGCTATTACATTACAGGACCATACTAGAGTTTCATCAAGGTTTCATGCAATGGTGTCTGTGCTCTTTTCTAAAAGAGAACAGCTTTCACAGGTAGCACATACAACACAATTTTCTGATTTTAAATGCAGTGAGTTACACAAACAACATTAAGAAGAACTGACCAGACTTAATAACTGGAACTGCGCTAGGTCTGGCACTTGAGAATTCACAGTGATTAAAATAAAATTGCTTTGCCTAAGACAAAACATAAGATACCAAATATATAAAAAGACTCTTTGCTTCCATTATCTTGTATTAGTATTCCAACAGCGATAAGCAAGCTCAGTAGTATCTCAGACAGCAGAGACCTCTGCATGTGGTTAACTTTATTCACTGTTTGCAGTGCAATGGATTTTTTGTTGTTGAATATATTCACAATGTCAAATCAGGCAATTTTCAATGCATAAAGTCAACACAGGCTCAAGTCTTTGATGGATTTAAGCTTGGATTCTGACAGGAAACCGTTATCTAGCCTCTCATTTTAGGTACCCAACTCCACACTGTGCCAAGTGGTATTGCTGTTAAAGAGAAACCTGAAAGTATACTTGCATATTACTCAGGTGTTCTTCTGACATAGCAAGTTGTTTGTAAGTAGTTCATAGTACTAGCTGATAATAAAAAGCATAAAGCATTTGCGCTTTTCTTTCCCCCACTCAACTTGCTAATCCTAACACTCACTAACACAGGTTTCCAATCCTGAAGCCTGCTCTTAGAGTGAAAGGAGCACAGCTTCTAAACACTCCAGCATTTCCCAAGACACCTGCTGCTTCTCATTTCAGCAGAGAGGGTCCAGACGAAGCAGCTGCTCTCAGGAGTTCTAAGCCACCAGAGCCGTGTTGACCCACTGGGCTCACCTACCCCACTGAACTGAGAGTCAAAGCAAGATATTGAGGACCCATTTGCCCAGAGTCTACAAGGGCAGATGAGCACCCACTCGTACCTGCCTCACCCTCCGTGCCACACCCTAGGGCACACTGGTCCGTGCACCCACCTCCCAGACCTCCTGCTCCCCGGCCTTATCCAAAGACATTGGATTTTGGCCTGAGCTTGAACGACGCTTTCAGGGATTTCTCCTCGTGCTCTTCCTCCTCAGTGTCACCGCGAAAGGAGGGCGTGTTGTGGATGATCTGAGTCCTGAAGCGGATCTTATTAAGCCGAGGCTTCATCCGCCCACTGCTGGAGGCTTTCCTGGTCATCTCCTTGCCCTTGCCTGGCACCGCTGCCCCTTCGGTGCCCTCAGCTTCCTCCCCAGTGCTGTGGTGGTGGTGGTGGTGGGAGAGCCGGTAGCTCATGAGGTTGGAGGGCAACACCTTGGAGAGCCTCCAGCGCCCGCTGCCATTGCCAGCGGCCCCTTCCTCCTCCTCCTCCTCCTCCAGGGCCCCCACGAGGCTCCGCATATCCCCCGAGGTGCCCTGGTGCAGGTACTGCGCAGCCTTGCGCCCGCTGTAGTCACGGATGTCCACATCGGCGTCGTAGGCTCCGACCAGCAGCTTCACCACCTCGGCGTGGCCGTGCATGGCGGCTATGTGCAGCGCGGTGTGCCCGCCGCTGGTGCGGGCATTGATGTCCACGGGCAGCTGGTGACGCTGGGCGAAGTTGACCAGCGTGGCCAGCAGCTCCTGCCGCCCGTGCTTGGCGGCCCAGTGCAGCACCGTGAAGCCGGTGATGAAGTCCCGCTTGCAGAGCAGCGCCGGCTCGCAGCTCAGCAGCCCCTCCAGGCTCTCCCACCGCCCGTCCGAGGCCGACAGCATCCAGGCGTGCTCCAGAGGGTCCAGGGCTACGGCGCCGGTGGTGCTCCCCTCCTCCTCGGCGGAGGACGAGGCCACCGAGGCGCTGT
>JAVJGI010000014.1:65521359-65605334 GCA_035590275.1 Ibycter americanus
GCCCCGAGCTGCCCTCGCTGAGGGAGCGGGGCCGGCTGCCCCCGGCAGGAGCCGCCGGCGGGGTGGCGCTGGGGAAGCCGCTTCAGGGCGGGGGTCGGCGGGGGCTGCGGGCCGAAATAGAGCCCCCGCGTGCCGTTGAGGCCCCGGAGCCGCCGGGCTTTTAAAAAACCTTGCTGTTAGGGGAGCTTGTTTTCAGCTGTCGCCCCTCTTAGGGCTCCCGTAAGGTAACGCAGCGCGTATTTCAGGTCATCAGTTGAATGTTGGCTATTGGAGAAATACTTTGATTAACGCGTGGTGGCGAAGCTGTCAGCTTCGCGCTTCGAAGACGCTGAACGCATCCACGCGTTAGTGCTGGAGCATTAGTTCCCTTTTGAACGTGAAATAAATCGATTCTTTTATGACTCGAGTTTTCTGCTGTGTTTTACATCTCAGCAGTGCAAAGCCCAGAAGGGTTCTGGAAGCAACAGGGAGTGGGAAGGATTTGGGGAAAAATCCTCCACCCTGCCTGTGGATTTAGCTGCTTTTGCATTTTCTGGTAGTGGGAAGGTAAATAAAAGTACCTGTCTCGGGTGCTTCTTGGCTCATTCCTGCTGCCGTGCTGTTACACCTCCGTTGTGCTGGCGGAGCCGTGTGTGAAGCTGCCCCGTGAACTGAAAAAAATGGAAAGTGGCTGTTACTTTTCTGAAGTTTTCTTTCCTTGAAGTGATTTTAATCCAGGGCAGTGCCTTGCTCTGATTCTCAATGGACACCTGAGCGAGCAGTAGGAGGAAGAGGGGCTGCTTTGAGTTCGGGTGCCGAAAGAGTTACTTGTTGGACCATTGTTAGAGCCGCCATAGGGCCCGACCACGTCCTGGAGTGAAAGAGCTTCATTCATGTTCCCCTGCTTGCTCACAACTTGACTGTTGACCACAGCTTGCCTTCTGTCGGGGCTCCCACCCAGAGATCTCCATTTCACACATACTCTCTTTAAGGCCTGTATGAATCCTTTGCAGCTGCAGTATAATGCAGAGCAATGCGTTAATTGTATGTAAGTTTTCTCTCTTCATACATATTATGTATATATAGTGAGGTGGAGAGTCAGTATTTCACAGGCTGAGTCTCGTGGGAAGCTGCAAAAATGTCAGGAGAAAAAACCTAAGAGCCAAAGTACAAGAAACAAAATACAGAATTGTTTTGCTGGTTAACGCATGCAGAGTGTGGAGAGATGCAGTAAATCAGCCAAAGTGAGTGAGAGCAGGATTGAGGGTCCGCTAAGTGGATAGATTTGGTAAGGGAAGAGAGGAAGACATGTGTATGAAAAACTTTACAGAGAATGCTATAAAACCAGATGTATAACAGCTTTGTAATGGAGGAGAATGATTTTGTATTAGGTTTATAAATGTAAATGATATAAATGTAATGATGTAAAATGTATTTATATTGACATCAAATAATATTTCCTAGTTTAACACATACTGTATAATGTTAAAATGTTTCCTACTACTTTCTGGGAAAGATTCTATTTTCAATTGTTTTGCAAAAGAAATGTAAAATCACTCTCAGAATGCAGTCTGACCTTTTATAAATCTGTTTACAGTCAGACTGCACAAAGTCTGAGGTACAAGTATTTAGTATTTCTGATTTTTGAAAATTTGACTTCTGGGAGCGTTATGGCAGCCGTTGTCCCTGTACAACAGCATACAGTGCTCGTCATTGATTAATTTAAAAGGAGGAAAAAAAAAAAATATTGTTGTTGCAGCCTAAGAGGCCTTCTAGTAGCAACTGCTGCTGTCGCATCCAAGAGCAGTATAGCTTTCTCATTTGGACAAGCAGCGTTAACAACAAGGGTCTGATGCAGTCAAGGGTGAAGAAAACTGACTTGCTGCTCTTCAGGAAACACAGTGCTAAAGCTGAAACAGGCACAGCTGAGCCAGCACAGCCAAAGAGGTGCAGATCTTCTGAAAGTGAGTGCAGTTGTGATACCAGTACTGATACTGGCGTGAGTGTTTTTCTGTGTCGAACTCATCTGAGAGGGCTGCACTAGATATCCGTTCCTTTGTTTCCTTTCTTGAAAACATGCGGGTCAAGAGAGGCCTTTCTGCGTGGACCACAAAATGGAACACTTCCTCCTCCTGCGCAGCAGTAGCTGAACAGTCTCATATAGACCAGGACTGCCGTCATCGTCCTTTGCCTGGCACATGGAGTGCCAGCTGTGAGGAACTGGTTTCTTTTTTATTGTCAAGCCTTGATTCCCCACCTGCTGCCTTTTGCCACATCGATCCATAGGCAGCGATGGAGGAACAGGTACTACACGTGTGAGATTTTCAAGTTACTTAGATGCCCGTTGGTGAAGAGGCCTTAGTGGCATTTGCAAATGAATACGCTACTGTCTGTGAAATCACCTCATCACAACTGGGAGACTGGCAAAGTGTCTCAGTGTCTCTGCTTGCTTGTTTGTTCCTGAATACCTCAAAATACAGTCCAGAAGTTGTCTTCACTAGCAACCTGCACATTGTGTCCCCTATTCTCTACTGACAAGGCTGTCACTTTTTCCTCTGCCCATCCTGATTGATTTCAGGGCATTCAGGAAGATTCTGTCCTGCCTCAGATTTGTTCAGATGGAAACACAGGGCAAAAATGTCACCTTTTCTTTTTTTTTTTAAGGTTATTTCCAAGGTCTCTCCACATATACATGTATGAAGGAAATCTTGTGGCGACTTATGGTTTAAGGCAACTTCAGCTGTATTTTGTGTTGAAGTGGGCTAGAAAAGGGAAATAGTTGGTGCACCAAAATACCATGTAAGAAGTCATTTGACAGAGATGAGGGAAGAATCCTGGACATCTGATGTCTGGACCAATCCCTAAAAGTTGTCTACTGTTTCTGTCAGACTGAATAAATTACCCGATAACTGTGAGTGAAATTGTCAAATGAGTTTTCATTGAATCATATTTTGGCCTTTTTTTTTTTTTTGTTCTACACGCCTTTTGAAGGGACTGTTTTGTTCCATACTTGACTCCTGTGTGTTGCTTTTTATTTTATAGACTGATGTGTTAATTGCATGTAATTTTTAATGTATCTCCTTTCTTACTCTGCATCTTCACAGAGTTTTCTTTCTTTGTTTTTTTTTTCTGCCTCCTCATCCTATATTTTCTGTTATCTTCTGTGTTATTTTGCTGAATTTTCCTTCCTGATCCCTCTACGCATCCCATCTGTTCTCTGTCTCTCTCTCACGCATGTATCTACATCAAGAGATATCAATGGTATGCATACCTACACCACATGTCTACATTTTAGATTTTGACTACCCAAAAATGGATAGTATTTTTCTACTTGCTTCCAAAATCTGTTTAGTTTCCTACTTACCTCATGTGTTGGGAGGCAATAGCAACACTGATGTTTACTGGATTAACTGTAACTTTGGTTATTAGGGAAGTAATTGACTGTGAGAGAGTAATGCGATTATTAGAAGATTAAAATAGATTTTCTGGTTTAATGAATGTCCACACCTGTTTGTGATAGTGGAAAACTCAGGGCTCTGAAAGAGTCACATTTGGAGCACTCATGGTCATGTGGCTGATGCCCAAGCATCCTTCTGAGGGCCTGTGCGCAGCCTGCGTAGCTGCCTGGGCCTGGCAGGACCCTCACCTCCTGCCTAAGCACACCAACATTGATTACTTTTTTTTTCTTCAAGATCTGAAGGGCAAATTTCAGTCATCTGTACAAGCTGAGTGGCAAGCTAGTTACTTGCTTGGACTACGAGTCTGGTTCTGCAGGAGGCTTATGCACAGAGATGTGTGTAGTCTGAGACCCAGCTTTTGCTGTGGAATAGCCCAGTCTTGTGCAGTTTTAGTCTGAAATATGTGGCAAATTTAAAAGGTAACTTTTTTTTTTTTTAGTTTTTTTTCGGAAAGAAAAAAAAGAAGCCATTTTTAAATGTTACTTTTGTCTCAGGCGATTATTTTTGTTTGCATGCTGTTTTTAATGGGCAAGATGACTTTATATAAACCAGTATACTTGATTAAATGAATTTGCAGAAATCCAGATGCAATTCCAACTGCATGCTACCAACCCTTTAAAACGGGGGGGAGGGAATGAGTGAGATGTGATTTGGACCATCTCAAACTATCTATATTGTGTGCTATTTTGATGAGAGTATGAATTCTGAGAAAGCAGTGAGAAACAGGAAGTATTTATGGGAATATTACAGCTCTTGTAGCATTCAGATTGCAAGCTTTGAGTTATTCACTGAATAAAGTTGGAAGAGATGCTGTGTTTGGAGATATAATTTAGCTGCTCCATCCAATGGACACTAATTTGCAAAGACTGGCTAGTATGGTGACTTACCAATATGGCTTTCAGCATGATTTACATGTCTTAACTTTTGAGTTATCACCATTTTTCTAAACTGGTGATACGGTAGTAACTTGTTTTTCAGCTGAGTGATGTATTATTTCTTTGAGAAGTAATAAGAATGTAGGCATCACATAGTCCATTTTGTGGATTTAATTTCCCTGCGTATTTGTTAGACTATAACAGAGTGAAGCTGTATGAGGTGCTGGTGTTGAGGGAGAGACATGGTGCTCTTGGAAAATTTCAGAAGGAAAAATGTTGGCTGTTGCTTTTCTATTAAGAGAATGCTTCAATTGATGGCAGGTGGAACAGGGTCACGAAGTGATTCTTTTGTAAGGAAGGTGGAGGGAGGTGGGTCTCCAAATGAGAACAGTAGCTCTTGGTCCTGTAGTGTTGGTTGCATAGAGAACAGAAGTATAAACATGCAAGAATGTAGTCTTCTAAATCAGCATGACTGAGACTGTCTCGAGTTAAGCTGCACAGTATTTCTTGAAAGTTTTGTAGTCTTAAGAGCTTTTATTGCAGCATTTTTTTGTGAAGCTGATTCCTGAAGACTCTGTTATGTCTTAGGACAACTGTCTGAACAGTTTAATAACAGTTAAAATCCCTAAAAAATTGAGTTATATTTTTAAATAGAAATAGATTCTGCATCTTTCTGTCTCTAGCTTTTAAAATACTGCTTTTAATGTAGTGTTGAGTGTTTTATTTTGCATGTGTGTGCTACCAGAAATATCCTCGTTATATGTCTCATGATCGAGTCAACGCTGGCCATTTTCTTGAAAGAGCTTACAGAGGCTGTGTTTCTGTACTGTTTCTTTGTAAAAATAGCTTTCGAGACCCTGAATTATCCCTTTTTGATCATCCTTCAGTTTGCCAATCTTCTCTTTAAAACAAGAACCTTAGGACAATACTTTAGAACATGTTCTCATGAATGATATATGATAATAGTATTATTTCTGCTTGAAATTCGTGTTCTTCTCTGTCCTCTGTGTTCTCCTGCTGACGTTCTCCTTGTCAGGTCACACTTAGCTGGTGAACGTGTGAGGTTTTGGGGTGTGGTTAGTGGTTTTTTTTGTTTACTGTGTCATTACCTCTGACAGAAGGGACTAGAAAGAGTGATTTTGTGGTTAAGGCGCTAAATTACATGTGGGGTGAATGAGGTTAATGTTCTTGCTCTCTTGGTCTTTCCCTTTATTATCTCAACTAATACCTTTGTGCTATCTCTGCGTGCACAGAGTGAAGATGATATGTCTCTTCCCCTCACCCCGGGACAGTGCTGAAGAAAGCTGTGCATAAAACACAATTTCTCTATTGGGGAAGTTCTTCTAATTACCAGGTTCTATAATCTGTTTTTACAACTTACCAGGACTTTTCTGTGTTGTGTAACTCTTTTGTCTCGTATCTGAAATGACATAGAACTTGCCATGTACTTTTATATATTTATATTTCTAGAAAAATTATTTTAATTTTTACTCATAACTGTGTAGTGTCGTTAAACTAACTTTTATGTACTGAAGAACGATGAAATATGCTATCTTAAAATAGTATCAAATTTGAGATGTCTCAGAATATCTTGGCAATTGCGTAAATACTGCAGAAATTGTTACTCTCTGTCCTGACTACAATACATATCCATAAGAAGCATCTGTGGGAGAAGCTTAGAAACACAAAGAAATTAACAGTCTTGGGCATCTGATACGGATTTTGAAGTAGTGATACAGCCAGATGTCCTTTGAGTACAAGCATAGCCATAGCTTTCTAAGCAAAGCACGGAGAAGACACCTTGTTTTGCACGTTTATTATTTCTCGTTGTCCTATGTTTCACGCAGGTATTTGGTCAAATTTCAGTGATAAACAGCCAATGTAACAGTGGAAGAACTAATTATTGTTGCTTTTCGTTTCTAGAAAACAGTAAACTCATGAGTTTAATTGCTAAATTGTAATTAATCTCTCCCTTCCTTTTGAAAATGAAGTTACAGAGTTAATGGCTATGAGGACTCCAGTCGGCTGGTTCTGCACTTAGCTTCGTACAGCAAATATGGCTGTAATACCAGTTTCCTAAGCTAAATACTTTTTAATTCTGACGTAGTCTCTTGTGGATGATGTGGTAGTTATTCTAGTGACCTCTGGAAATGGTCGGTAAAGTTGTGGGTATTGGTGGTGTGCCCACTGGAATCCAAGTGGACTGGAAGGAAATTAAGTTCTTTCTGCTTGGTTTTTTTTTGGAGAGTAACAAATGGTTATGCAGGGATTTTGAGGGTAGCCCAGTGTGGTTTAGATTTAGGCTAGTGACATGAAGCCAGAAGGCCTCCCTTGTACAGTTGTGCTGAGCATTTTGCACTAGTTTTTAGTGTAGAGACTCAATGGTTTGTTTTAGAGAAAGTGTCTTATATTGGTGGAGATAGAGGTGGTTTGAATATCAGACTGTGTAACTATAGTTGTTAGATGTGCTGCCACTCTCAGATACATTTGTCTTTAAGTGGACAGAATACTGCCAGTTTGCAGTGTTTCTCAGCCCTTTTTAATAGTAATTTCCATATGGTAGAATACCCTGAGAAATTTCTTTTTCAGACATGCTTTGAATAAACATTTTTTATATAGCTCTAAGACATCAGATTTTCTCTTTAAATTGTTCACTTCGCTTACACATTTTCCCCCATTGTATTAGTCTGAAATGGAGTTCTCTGATTGTAATAGTGTGAAATGAGAGTTAGTGCAGTTGGTAGTTTCACACAAGAAGTTCTGTGCAAAACAAGAAGAGGATGAATATTTGCAGTGAGGAATGTCCATATCCTTTTAGTTGCAATAATTCTGAAATTTGCTATGCATACCTGTTTTAAAAGGTGGCACTTCTATGGGCTTGTAAGTGTTAAATAATTTCCTACTGTTGGCTATATACATGTTCCCAGGAACCAGTAATGGTTTCCAATTCCATGCGGACTGGAAACATAAGAGAAAGAATAGCATGGGCCTGTCACTGTTTATTTTGATAGGGAATGTTTGTTTAAAAATACAGTCCATTTGTATGAATCAAGATACTTCCTTTTAGTCTTACGCATTGTTAGTGTGCTCACTGCTTTGATGTCATGATGCTAGATTGCTAGCTGATGTTTGAAGAAGAACGTGCACCTCTAGACATTTCTAATAATGCACATAGTATTATCTCTTAGAGTTCTAGTGTGTAGATAATGTATTATTTTATATAAATAACAATTTCAATTCCAGCTACTCAGAATGAGTTCTGGTTGATAACATCCACCTTCCTGTGATTATGGTCTCTGTTTTGAATTCTGCTGCATAAATTGTTTTTAAATATTTTTTTCTTCCTTTCTAAGAGCAAACCAGTTGTCATCTGTTTTCTGTCTAAAGTTTTCAGTTCACATTTTCAGTTGGACTTGTCTGCTTGATTTTGTTCATGTTTCGTGGGTTTTTTTCCAAAGCATGGACTTCGCTTTGAGCCTGCAAATAGTCCTGTAAAGTAAATTTGAAAGTTTTCTCAAATAGTGGAATAAAATTGATTTGACAGATCTTTTTTCAGACTTTTGCTTTTCTTGGTTCCATGTAAATCATAAGGAATGAGTTCTAGCTTACTAGTAGAGTTCCTTTGTTGCCATTGCTAGTGGCTTTGCAACTCACTTCTCTAACGTATTTTTAAATGATTTTTCTGTAGCAAAATGATGGCTATCGAACTTTATCCTTGTCTGGGCATGTTGGTTTTGGTAGTTTACCTGATCAGCTGGTTAAAAAATCCATCAAGCAGGGCTTCTGCTTCAACATTCTTTGCATTGGTAAGTAGTATCTGGGTGTTTTAAGGCTTTGGTAGTATACCTGTCCTTAGGAAGGGACTGGAATTTAAATCCAGTTGGAATGTTAAACTCTTTCTTTAATGTTGAGCATGAAGTATAATTCCACCCCTTCCCCCAGCTTTGCTTATTTGTATCCATCCTTTGTTTTTATGTTTAGCATTTTCATAAACAATATGAAGACCAAAAATGTTGAAAATGGATGCCACGTATTTATTGATTTATGAGCAGCTGCCTGGATTCTTTTCAGTAAACTGGGCTACACTCTCTATTTTTACTGTAATAGAGAGTTTCAGATAAAAAAAATCTAAAATTCCAACGTGGTGTTACTGAAATATTTCTATACTTATCAAATGTTTGCTCTAGTATTTTACCCTTATTCATAAAAACCCATGTTGAACCCAGTGGTTTCACAGCTAGTTACTTAGTTTTTTAAAATCTGTAGGAAATTAGTTCACACTTCTAAAGAAACCAGGGTGTCAAGAGACTGTTCTGCTTATTAATCATTAGAAAGTAATTCTCTCTTATCTGTAGGATGATGAAAAAATTAACTAAAAGATGGTTAGTGCTCTTTATGAAAAAGGAATGCAGGCAACCATTTTGCTTGGAGAAATCAGTTGACAAGTTTTTGTGTAAATTTGTCGAGTTCCTGTGATAACACTTTGTATGCTTATTGTAGGTATTTATTTGATGTGCAAAATGTCTTCTCCAACCCTTCTGTTTAACTTTAGGGGAAACTGGAAGTGGGAAAACAACCTTGATAAACAGTTTGTTTAACAGCAATTTTGATGACCCTGTGTCAACGCATTTTCTGCCAAGCGTACGACTTAGAGCCCAGACTTATGAACTCCAGGAAAGTAATGTTCTTTTGAAGCTGACCATTGTAAACACAGTGGGATTTGGTGACCAGATAAACAAGGAAGATAGGTAAGTGCCCTCTTGTTGCTATGGTCTGCAGAAGTTTTGGTCCTCAGTTTCAAGTTGATTTTTCTTTGGGCTTTGTAGTAAATATTTGTCTTACATATGTTTCAAATATTTGGTTAACTGTTTTCGCTATGTACCAAAGTAACCACGTTTTTCTTCTCTTCTAGGAAATAATTTGAAAACTCAGATAAACTCTGTCCCTTTCTTTATGATATAATCTTTTATCAATATATGTAAATACAACATGCAGTATGAATAGTTTCTTTTGGGGTAGACGAAAGCAGGGAGAAGGTCAATGGGAGACTTCATAAACAACCAAACAAGTTATAACGTACTGTAGATTATATGCATTAGATCTACTGGGTTTTTAACAATTTGATTGGAACATACTGAAGACCTTAAACTGGAGGGAACATCACATGGATTACTGAAGGCCTGTGTTTTTTATGTTGGACAGCTCAGTCAGAGTTGTAGAGGTACCACACTAGTGTCTTTCAGAACTTTTTCTGGGTCTTTGCTATTATGAATAGAAGATTTTAAAATATTGAACTGTCTTTCAGCAAATTTTGGTTTTTTCACCTTAATTGTAAAGAATTTTAGCAATCCTTTGTGCTATATGAGTGCCTAAATGGTGGTAATTATCAATGAAAGATAGAGAGTCAAGATTATCATGAGAGCTATGGCTTATGATATGGCTGGAAAATAGTTATTGCTAGTGACTTGGATGAATGAGATGCAAGTAGATATTAGTACAGATATTAGAGGTTTTGATATGTGGTATAGGAGCTGCCTTTTAGTCCTTCTTTTAATTTTGTGTGTAACAACTACTCCTGAGTTTTAATAGCATTTTATCTGGTTTATAAACTTTGTGTAGAAGCAGAAATATAAGGGCATGCTGCTTGTACATCTAGCAACACTTTCTTTTAGAAAGCAGATTATAATCTGTTTTTAAGTAGGAAAAAGTAAACTTAAACTGTATCTACTGCAAATCAGATTTACATTCTTCTCTTACATTCCTCCTTTTCAATTTCTGGTTATTGTTTAAGAGCTCTCTCGTGTACAGTACTTCATCTTCAGAAGATAAAGGAGGTCCTATTTCTTGGTACTGGTAATTGCATGTTCTTTCTTGTATCTAAGAGTTTTGTATCTTATTTGTATCTTAAGAGTCCTGCAGTTGCACAGTTTGCAAAAATTTATAGAACATCACTTGGGAAGATCAATTATAATCATAACTAACTTTATGTAGCTTTTTTCACTAATAGTAGTTAGGAAATGTTTTACCTATATTAGGCACACAATTCTTTTTTTGAGTAGCCTTTCAGAAATTAAGATTACTCTGTACATTTAATTTTCTGCTGTACTGGGTAGATACTTTGAACAGCCTTTTGACATGTAAAGCAAAAATCCACAAAAAAAAAAAGTACAAGAGGAATTCTTTTCTTAGTCTGGCTCTGTTAAGGAGTAGCTAATCTCTGGTTGTTAAATTTTATTTCTTACAGCTATCAGCCAATAGTGGATTATATAGATGCACAATTTGAAGCCTATCTCCAGGAAGAACTGAAAATTAAACGTTCTTTATTTAGCTACCATGACACTCGCATCCATGTCTGCCTGTGTTTCATTTCACCTACAGGCCATTCCCTAAAAACCCTAGATTTGTTAACCATGAAAAACCTAGACAGCAAGGTAAGACTTTGAAACAGAGTTCCAAGAAGTTGTCTTATTTTTCTGAAGCATCTTGCAGCTTTTAGATCCTCTACCACCTTTCGGTTCTATATCTGTGTGTTTGGTTTTGGAATGTTTTTTACTACTGGTATACCTTAAGTTCAGTATAAATTGGTTCTGCAAGTAGCTTGAAGTTCAGCACCTGTTTATTTACAAATCAAAATCAGAGAGAGATATCTGGCAAAAGGTTGAAAAAAGAAACACAGCAAGGTTTAGAAAAAAAAAAGTAAAAAAAATTAGAACCACACCAACTTTACTTTTAACAAACTGTTAATATCTTATTGTGATTGGGTAGGGTACCCTTCATGAATGCTGTAGTATTTTGTTTTAAGTTTGTTTCTAGTTTACTAGTGAGTTTTGGGACTGCTGGAAAGTTGGCATATAAAAAGCTTTGCAGCACTGTGAAGATATTTGTTATAAATAACTGAAGAGGCCAGTGCCATGAACAGAACACTCTACCTGCATGGCTTTTTCTGAGAAGGCTTGCGTTAGTGTTTTAAACTTCACATCTTGATTTGTTTTGAAAGCTTTAAAATAGCAGTTTATAGTGTGATTACTTGGACTTTCTAAATTCTTATTTTTCTTTCTCGAATAGGGCTGTGTGAATGAGTTGAAGGTGAATGTTTAACCCATTTTAAGAAACCTTACATCATTTGGGTTTAATTTGTTGAAATTTTGAGAAATTTGAAAACTTAACTGCGTTTGGTGTTCCTCTAGCCCTTTCCTTTGTGCTTTACTGGAGCCTCTGCTGCTAAATTTTCTTTCTGCATTTTCTTTTTCATGAGATGTTTCTTCAGGATAACAAAGATCAAATCAGCTGTCTATTCCACATTTGTGATTGATGAGCACATTTGGCATTTTTATAATTTTGTTTGTGGATGTATTTTGCATTTTGAACTTTCTCTGTAGCACAGAGGAAGTCGGGGGGAGGTATGGTGGGACAAAGGTAGGGGAGAGCAGGGTCACTTCTTTCTGCTATGGTGTTGGTTTATGCCAAATTAAAATGTTTGTGAAACTACTCTGCAATACGCACTAATAGCTAAAGAGTCTTGATACCAGTAAGTGGGACATTTTCATGGAGCTTACTGTTCTACTTTGAGTTTTTAAGTTGGAGGTTGGGTTAAACCACAAAAATACTGTTTCTAGATTGTGACCTCTCTTTACTGAACGCTCTTTAAAACAGTGTTTCTTCCAAAAGAACAGGAAATAGATCCATGAATTTCAGTCTCCTGAGAAAATATTTTTCTGTCAGGATAAAACAAAAGTAATTCTGCTTTGGGGAATTTTAGCTTCTAGCCACCTACTCTAACTATTTTTGGTTCTGCTTTGGCTCAGAGAGAACATGAATGGCATGTAACTTTGTTGTTTTATTCTTTTGCAATGGATTCTACTTTCTGGTCTTATTACAAAAATATATATATATACCCACCCCCCCAAAAAAATAATAAACTTTAACTATAGTTTCATTTCCATCTCATGGTGGAATCACGTTTGTGATGCTTTTAGTACTGCATTCTCCTAGTGGCAATTCAGAACTCGGGATCTCCCAGGATGTGGAAGTCCCTGGGCACGTTTGCTGAGTACAGAATTCCATAAAGAGAGGTTGGTACAGCAACATGTGTACACTGAGTGTATAAATCTATGTCAAAAGTTGTCTTCAGTTTCTTCCTAAATCCAGCAGAGTGTACACTGTTATGCTTTTGTTATGGCCTGCTAGGTACAACATAAGACCACATTACGCATCTCAGAGGTAAAGAGGATTCTTGGAATAGGATAGGGTCATCCTGTAGTCTGTAATCTTGGGAGAAAAAAACAGAGGTATCTGTGGCAATTAATTTTAATCTATGGCTTATAAATTGGATTACTAGCTAAGACTTTGGCATCTAGCTTTTAGACGCTGGCAAGTCTTGTAGTTTTGCTTAGGACTGAGTCACTACAGACCAGCCAGATTTCATTCACAGATTAAGAGAATCTTCTGTATGCTTTCTTGCTGGGAATTAGTGATTATTCAACTAATAGATCTGCATTTTTAAGTAATTCTTGCAGAATTATATGTAGATTACTCTTAAGTCAGGCAATAACATGAGTGTACCTTGTGGGTTTGAGTTTGGGGTTTTTTTAATCAGAGTCTTTGGAAATTTTTTTACGATTCATAGAGATACATTTAAATCAGCCTGCAGGATATCAACCCATAATAATTTCAAGTATATGGTTTTTTTTCCTTCTCTGTAGCATAAAGGGGCAACAGATGTTTTGACATTAGTGTAAGGTGTTACATGAAAATCTTAATTTAAAGGAATAGTGTGTTTTCTCCTTTGGGGGAGCAGAAGTGACACTTTGCATTTCCAGCAGAAGGATGATCAGAGGCCTGAATTTTGTGCTAGCAAACACAGAAGTAATGTACATGGATAAAGTTTTATCCTGGTGACTTTATATGGTCATTCTGCATTGCTATTGAATGAGGCAGACTCAGCTGCTTCTTCCCATTGTGCCTGCCTAAGTATTTTGGGCAGCCGGTTCCCTGGATGAGGGAACTGATTTAAACTGAAAGCTAAAGATTTTTGCTTGGTTGGAGAAACTGATCAAGCTGAAAAGGGATCTGTCTCCTTGGACAGCTGCACAGATTTTAGTTCTACCTGGCAATGAGCAACTGCAGGCAAGGGGAGGGGCAGGACTGTTAGTTTTATTGCAAGTGTAGACTTTTTATGTGGGGTTAAAGTGATTCTGTATTAATGACTTATAACTTTGTAGCAAAATTCAGTTTTGTAGTTGTTGAGCGTTGTAGCTGGGGAAGAGGCTGGAAGGTAGTCAGATGATTTCTGAGTGAGTAGTAGGCATAGGACCGAGCAGTGGGACTTGGGGCACATCTATATGTGTCCAAATCAATACAATTTGAAGTCTCTTGTTAGTACAAATATGTGCTTTCAATTAATGTTATTCTTGGATGAAAGTACCGAGCTAATAGTTTCCAGGTAAACCTTAGATTCTGCAAGCAGAAATTAATTTTAACAGATTAAGCAAAGATAACTTTTTTTTTTGTTCCTTATCTAAAGCCAGAGTAGTATTGCTTTTAAACTTTAATACAATGGTTGTGATTTAACGTCAATGTCGATAGCTGTAATCACAGTTTCTGCCAATTTTGCTTTTCTTTTGTTACTGGTCTCCTCAGTAGTCTTTCTCTGCTATTCATTATATAAGAAATTTTCTCCTAATTAAAGAGTGCTTGAAAAACTTTGTGTTGAAAGTACAGAGTAAAAGGTTAAATCTGAGGACTCTGTGTTTGATTCATTTTTAAAAGCTATATGATAGAAAATCTGAATTGATGTCCCTCAGCTAATTTGATTGAAGCTGTGAATTACTCCTAGCTGTAATAGATTGTTTATACAATCCTAAATTAACTCAGTTATTTAAAAAAAAGTTCTAGCATTTTATTTGATTTTAGATATTTTACCCCATATGTGCTTAGGTTGCATATACTAGACGGTTGGTGACTATCATCAGATAATCTTAGAAGTCGTACTTTGGAGTTGGCATGCTTTTTATTCATTTGGGCATTTTGTTTAAGATGGAAGACTTATTTCAGAAACATCCATTTTGAATCCATTCTTGAGATTCCATGCTTACGCATTTCCATTCAGATAGAATATTCAGAAGAATAAAAAGAATGTGTGTGTGGGTTTTTCTTTTCTTTTTTTTTTTTTTTTTTTTTCCCCCTTCCTTTTTGCATCTATGATCAAGGAACTCTGTAAAACTCGTCTTCTGAAATTTATATTGTTATTTCAAAATATTTGGACATTGGCATGAATTCTTTGTGTCTAGTTCTGAAAAATACGTATTTTGGGAGTGGTGATAGTATTTTAAAGAAAAATGTGGCAGCTACTACCTTCCTAAGTTACTGTCATAACTATTGTAGGAAATAGAGCAATTTACCCTAGTAGAACTCAGTTTCCAGGTCTGAATAATTAGTGTAAAGACTGGTAGGCAAGATTCTTCAGTCTTCATCATTCCTCTGCTTGCAGCAGATACTTGAGAAACTCTTTGCTGCAGTGGTGAGGTGAGCAAGACGTTGTAGCTGCGAGGAACTCAAGGAAGAGGCTCGGGGTAGGCAGGTTTTGGTAGCCAGCTTCCTTTCCTTTGTGTATTTAAACTATCAACTTTAATTTAACACCTGAACCATGTCCCCTAGTGCTATAAACTAAAACAGTCAATTTTTTTAGCAGAGACATTAATACTTAATGTAATGTAGTTAATAAGTAGATGTTGCTGTTCTTTTGAGTACTTCAGTGTATGAGACCACCTTCCTTGTTCTTTTTTCAGAATTAATTAATTTTAAGGGAGTATATTAAATAATCTGTTGTTATTTTATTAAATGATGCCAGTGAATGTATTTTTCATGCTTTGTGAAGCTTTGATATCAATTAATGGAAAAGTTTGGGCTGCGGGGAAAGTTTTGAAGAGCTTATCACCAAACAATTTAATATATAAAAGATGTCACCTCAAAATTGAAGTCTTACACATTTCATATAATTTGTATCATTAATAGGTGAACATTATACCAATTATAGGCAAAGCAGACAGCATTTCTAAAACCGAACTACAGAAGTTCAAGAACAAAATCATGAGTGAATTAGTTAGTAATGGCGTCCAGATATACCAGTTTCCAACTGATGATGAAACTGTTTCTAAAATTAATACCATCATGAATGTAAGTAAATGACAAAAACTTTGATGTTTCAGTACTAAAGCATCACTATCTAATGCTGGTGCATGCCTGTTCTTTCACCATTATCTTGAGGCTTATAGGTTTGTATGTAACAAGTTTATTTTTTTCTCTCCTTAAAGAGCTTGTATGTTCTGTTGGTGTTTCCTCCCCTGCGTCCCCTACTTGCAAATCTTCCTGTCCCTCTGCTGTTGATACCACTTGTTTCAGGAGGCTTTTTCTTTTCCGGCTCAGCAACAGAAAGGAGGTTCTCACTCATAAATACTTTTTCTAATTTCTGAATAATTAATATATAATTACTAACATAGACGGACAGCTTGGCTTGCTCTTTTCCTCAGCAAATACTACCTTACATCTGTTAGGAAGTATATTCAGGTGTCTCATTTCTCCATTTTTTTCTGGTCTTTATCATAGCAAGTGTTAATTTGCTTTTTCCTTTTATTTGGTACTTTCATTTGAAATTAGGACAAATTTTCTCAGGGGGTTAAAAAGCCAGATACAATTCTGGCTTTTTTACTATTGTCCTTTCAGTTCCTCCCGGGAGTATCTGACAGCTTCAGCTGAGCTTGTGGAGCTAGACGTTTTTGCTTTGAGTGCTTGTATTTGCTGTTCATGTGCATGTGTTTGTCAATGCACGTGAACATATGTTTGCATGTACCGAGGACTGAAAGTAGGGAGGAGGAGCCCATATACTGGAGTGTACGGCAGTGCAGTCTCAACCTCTGTCACTTGTGCCAGGGCGTGAGGGTGTGCAGGCTGGTGCTCAGTAACGGTCCTTCTGCTGCTGGGAAAGGTGATGGTCTGTTACTTACCCCTTTCATGCTGTGCTAGTGATTTATTTTCCAGTTAATGATTTTTTATTTATCTTTATTCAGTCAGTTGCTGCGGGTCAGCATGCAGACAGTCAGTACCCAGCCTGTATTTCTGGCCATTTGGCCGAGCCCACAGCAGTAACTGTACCTTGGGTTCAAACCTGTGATCATCTCATGACTGTTACTGGGGATATGAACTCTGGCTGAATGCGTATCAGAGGGATATGTTCTAGAGTGGCTTTCTATTTACTGCTGGTACTCTTCCTAATGCAGCTCAAGATGTAGTCGGCTGCCTTTGCCACTGGGGCAAACCTGCTGAATCAGGTCCAACCTGTTGTCCACCAGGAGCCCCATGTCTTTTTCTGCAGAGTACCTTTCCAGATAGTCAGCCCCCAGCAGGTGCTGGAGCATGCGGTTATTCCTCCTGACATGCAGGACTCGGGATTGCTCTCATTTGAACTTCATGAGATTCCTGTTGGCCCATTTCTCCAGCCTGTTGAGGTTCCTCTGAATTGGCAGCACACCTGTCTGGTCTATCAACTGCTCCTCCTGGTTTTGTTATTGTAGCTTGACTTTTGTATCAGTAGTTTGACTAGCTACCGATCTCTTCAAAGTGGTTTTTGGTTTGGAACTGCCTGCTGGCTTTTTGTGAAATGGGTGTTTTTCTTCCCCTAATTTATTTCTGAAGTGTTTTCAGTTCTGACATAAGAATACTGAGAGGTAAGACTGTATTGGTGTGACTCTTCCAGGGGCATTTGCCATTTGCTGTAGTGGGAAGTACGGAAGAGGTGAAAATTGGAAACAAAATGGTGAGAGCTCGTCAGTACCCTTGGGGCATTGTACAAGGTAAATGAATTCTCAAAGGTATTTTTATGAGATTGTTGTTGTTGTTGTTGTTGAAGTATAAAATTCACCAATACTAAAAGGGGCTGGTGTTATCCACTGATACCATATTGATTGTATTTTGGATCAACAGTTTAAGGAGTTTAGCAATTAGTACTTGAGGCGTGCACTAACTGGTAGTTTCATCAGCCCTGATGCCTCTCTGGATTCAAGCTGTGAGATGGTGTGTGTAATTATTTGGGTAGGTTTGTATGGTGGCAGTACCTCTAGTACTACCAATTTCAAGGTTTTGTGATTGTCAGTAAAGAAGAGGGGAAAAAAAGAGAAATTTATTATTGTTCAACTCGAACAGGAAATCAGGACATGTTGGAACATGTTCGCCAGTACTTACAGTTAGTGCTTCAATGTGTGTATTAGAAATGATAAGGAAGTATAAGAGATATAATAAACAATGAGATACCTTTTCCTGGAAGTATAATTAGTAAATAAAATAAATTAATCTCAACGCTGTTTAAAATAGATGTTGACAATTTTGCTACTAGTGCATAATAATAAAATCTTCCTCTTTTAACTGATTAGTGGAAAATGAGAACCATTGTGACTTTGTAAAGCTTCGTGAGATGCTTATTTGCACAAATATGGAAGACTTAAGAGAGCAGACTCATGCACGACATTATGAGTTGTACAGACGCTGCAGACTGGAAGAGATGGGCTTCAGAGACGTTGGCCCTGAGAACAAACCAGTCAGGTAAAGGACTGAATGTGCAGCGCTTGCTTTCAGCATCCATTCACTTCTCATTTGTCTGTATCAGCCCAATACAGAGCAGGGTTCATATATAGAATAGGTTTTCTAAGGGGGAAAGAATCGTTTGGTTGTTTGTTGTTTTTTTTTTTTTTAAATCAGAGTAAGTATGTAACTGTTCATTGAGTTGTCTTCGTAGAGAAGTATATGGGATTATATGAGCATTGCTTTTAAAGGCATGCAAGCTAGCTGCACTTCTGAAATTTTTCTCTTTTAGAATAAACCTGGGGATTTTAATTTTTGTCAGTTTCCTTCAGGTACATGTGCTTTATGTGTTTTGAATTATTTTCATTGTGTATTAGCATGCTGTTTTACTTTCTGTTTGATTCTGAACAGTGGTTTGGTTGGACTCAAAGTTCAGAAGGAACTAAAGCAAAAACTTCTACAAAATCATTGGTTACACTGTTGGCTTCCCACATTATCTGTCATAATAACAAAAGTCTAGCCTTTTCAAGTCAAGAAATCTCTTGCTAGACTGTAGGAAGTTAATAGATGATTCCGAAGGAAAGCTAAGCAGAGGGTTAGAAACGCTTTGTTGTTTCATGTAGTAAAGCTACTTTCTGCAGGAGATATTTACAATTTCTTTATCCAGTTTGTTTAATCTTTTATTTCCAATTTTGTCATCTCCCTCTCCGTCTTCCAACTTCCTTTGGTTGTTTTATGCATGGGACTGTATTTTGTAAGTCATTAGAATCCTGATGGGGAAGAACTGATGCTTCAGGATGTTCAAGTCATCATGGTTTAGCAAAGTGCTGTTATTGCATAGTCATGGTGGGAAACACTGTCTTAAACCAGACAAGAAAACAAAATAAGACTTTGCATTAAAAGCAATTTCTAGTGCTTTGAACCAACTGGTTTGTTTACTTCCTGTTTTACTTGGTGATCACACTGTCTTTACCCATTCTGTTCTGGTAAAAATAAATTACTTCTCTCCAATAGTTGCTTTTAGTGGCTTAAATTCTTTGCTTTCACTTGAACTTTGCACTGAGGTTCTAAGGCAGCTGCAGTTACTGTAACTCATAGGGTGTTGATGGAGCATCGTTACTTTGACTAAGTCTAATTTATATATTGCTCATACAATAATAATTAAATAAGATTAATGTGGCCAAGGGAAGATGCTGGATGTGGGCACTTCTTTCTGAAGCCTTAATGTCAAGACACATTTAAAGATTAGTTCATTTAGATGATTTTGAGCTGACCATGAATCACAGTGGTCTCTTGACATTTCTCTTGACTTAACGAGAAAGGAATAAATCCTTTTCATAAGCAGAGAACCAAAGGTGAGTGATGTTTAAAACCAACTGAAACTGATGATAGATTTTTCACTATGTTTAAGTTTTAAGAGCATACACTAACAGCTCATACCTTGTTATTTTTGTCCACGGAAAGCTAATTTTAGAGATTGTTCATGGCAGCATTGACTGCAGTACTTTTGGCTTTTCTGAACTTGAATTTCACAGTGTACAGCCATCTCAAGATAGGAGTTAAATTATAAAAATGATCATCCACAGAAATGTTTTCTTCCACAGATGCAAGAATTGTCTTTGTAAAACCCCTAAACCAGTTTGCTTTTTACTAATGATATAAAGTGGCAGGTTTGTATCAGAATGTCATAGTATTTTATACTTCAGAAGCTAGTTTAGAAATTCATGGAGATACAGAAGTGCTAAGTTCCCCCTGGTGTATACTTTTTATGTATGGTCCATTAAATGTCAGTTTATTGAGAGCTTTCTGACAAGCCAGTACAGGTAATCATTAGTTTTGGTGAATTAAATCTATTGAAAATGTCATTGTTTTGGAAGGATGAGAATAGGTATTCTGTAAGAATCTAGAAAAATTAACTTTTCCCCAGATTTACTGTGACAAGAAGGGAAAAGTGGGACTGTATCTAGGATGTGTGCTTGACCTTCAGTTATGTGGCATAGTGAATGACATTGAGGTCTGAAAGAGAAGGCATTTGGTCTTTTGGGAGAGATGTTTTATGATACCATAAAAAGCGAAGAGAATTTAGAGGTTCTGTGTGTAGTGTAATTAGCAGACTAATGTAGTCTTACCTATAAGGTGTTTTATGAAGCTACTGAGGGAACAATAAAAAATGTCATCCTCAGCTATGTGATAGGAAACGTCTCTTTCCATAGAGGAAGTTCAGTGATTCCCATTTTGCTGACTTGTAAATTTAAGTATCTTTCAGAATAGGGAATATCCTGTTGTTCTAGGCAAAAATGTGTTATTAAATTGTCATCCTCTTTATCCTTAAAGATGTTTACAGTATATGCATATGGATTCTAAGAGCTGTAGTTTTGAAGTACAGTTAATATTGCATAGCAGTATATGACTGATGGTTAAAATTTCACGTCACTTGTGTAAATAATGATCAAAAGGATCCATGTGAGTACTCACAATAAGTAAAGAGTATTTAGGAAGTGCGGAGGGGCGCTAATTATATAGTTAAAAAGGTGTAAGGTCGTAGGCAGGACTTTGGGTATTACAATCATTGAGAGAACGGAATATAAAATCATCCATAGGAATTTAGGCTATTCTGATGCTTTCAGGACACCTGGTTTATACTGGCATTTTATCAAACCGTTATTTATTTAAATTGAATAACAATAATTAGCATAACTTTAATCAATAATTTGGAATTTACTTAATCTCATTCATATACCTTGCAAAAACAATACACAAAACCTTTTTATCAAAAGAAGAGTTCAGTCTTATAGAGGGGTATCATTCCAAAAGGTCATGAGAATTAGTCACATATGTACCATATCAGATTAAAATATAACATGTGGTAAACCACTTTAAAAATGAAGAATCCACCATATGGTGCTTCAGGGAATAAATGGGATACCATCTAAGGCTAAAATTAGTCATATAGGTATAACCTAGTTTCCAAGCCATGAAAAGCAGCCAGTCAGGAATGGGCTTGGAAAGCCTGTTACAGTAAAATTTATGTAATTAAGTTAATAGACAGCAGAGTATTTTGGGGGATGGTTTATGCATTTTATGCAGTATCGGTTGGATGTAAAATCCAGGAAGTGCTTTATTATAATTTTTTGCTTTCATTATCTTTTTCTAATGCTTAAAACTGGGATTTGCATTTCTTTGTTGTTGAAAAGTAAAGATAAACATTTTTTGGTGTGGATGGTCTAGCCCTGCTTTTTGGTGGTCCAGTTATGCCCATTAGGAACATGAATTCCTAGTTTCAGGTCAGTCTTGGCAAGGGATAATTGCTGAGATGTCCTGAATGGAAAAACTTGGGATAGTTGAAAACAGAATCTAGACATGAAGAGTGCTTCCAACCAAGCAAACTTCTAAATACATACACATCTAGTAAGCTTAGATGTTTGCAAGTTAGGAGAGGGTTGCTACTGTTACTGTTTTGAAGTTGGAGGTTTTGTAAGCCCGTTTTCCAATCTAAGCTACATTGTTGCTTAAGGGGACATTCTTGTTTTGAAAGAGGAGAACTAATAGGCAAGAGTCTGTTGAAAAAAGCCAAAGATTGGTATTGTATGCTTGCATATTTGGGTTCTCAGATGTTAATCATTCTCTTGTTTAGTTGTTTTTCTGTGCTCATAATTACAATTTGTTCTTCATCATAATTGCAGTTAAACATAAATATAACATGAACATCTCAGTTTCTCAGTTACGCAAGCAAGCATATATTCCATGCTTTATTCCTCCCTGAAACTGGGATATTCAGACCTCCCAGGTCTTGAACAAAAGCATGTTTATTTTTTGGTCTATTTTGAGGATGACAGCAGAAAAACAGGAAGGATTCAGTAATGTGAATAAATTTACATGTAGAGGAAGATTGATATGACTCTAGTTGTCTTTTCTAAGAGAGGAAACCTAGTATCTGAAAGGCTATTAAACTTTTTCCTTAAGAAGTCACTTGGGAATGGAGTTCATCAGACCAAGTGCAGATCTTGGCCTTTGAGCTAAGTATTTTAACCTCCTTATGGTAAGATTAGACTGCATCCAAAATACCTGTTCTTCATGCCTCCATTGGGAAAATGGCAATTATTTGAATCTATCATATCCTTAGTGTTGCTTAATATCAACTTAGATAGTTCACGGAGTTAAGGGACCATGCTAAAAATACCTGACACTAGTTAACTTACAAATTTTTTAGTTTTTCTGTTATACCTTAATAGATAGTTGAATGTTATGCAAGAAGTTACAAGTGTAGTTTTCAAGTTTAAAAGCTTTTTAAAATTTAAATGAAAAAACTGTAAAAGGCTGTAAAAATATCTGTGGTGTTCAAAGCCCACAAACATTGTGTTCCACTGAGAGTTGAATTCATTTCAATATTTGTGAACATAACATGTTTGATTTGCATCTTTATATTTAGGCTTCCGTGTTCTAATACTTACGCAGATAGAAAAACTGTATGTCACAGCTATGCTTCTGTAGAAAGGTAGGTGATAGTGCTGTTATGAGGTATGTAATGAATTAGTAAGGTGTAGACTTTCTTCACAATCCCTTCCCTTCCTCCAAAACCTCAATAAGAATACATTATTTAAATTGTTATCTTTAACATCTTAATTTTGCAAGTGGTTTTGTACAGAGTATAAAATTCTAGAGGTCTAACCCAGAAGAATGAGAGAACCTGTGAATATGATTTTCATAATGTGCTATATGAGAAGCAGTGAAACCAGTCTTCAGGTAAATGGAAAAGTGTTTTACTGTGAGCAATGGATGCAGTAATGTTGAGAGGATTGGCCTGAGATCTGGAGCTATTTTCCCTTCCTCCTCAAGCCACCTAAAACCAAAGACTGTTTGGATCATTACGTTGCTGATACGCCAAACACAGGAGAGGAAGCTTGTTTTAATTTTGTCTTTGTGATTTCCGGAACAATTCAGTCCAGGGGAAAGGGGATTTAAAAAATACAGTTTTATGTCTTCTCTTCCTTATACATGTAATTTGATTACTTAGTAAATCCAGTGCCTTCAAATTTAATCTTTTACTCATTTCAAGAAAAAATTACTTGTACCTGGTAAATTAGCTTAGGTTGAGTCTAAAGATGTCCACATAATGAAATGAAGGTGTGATTGCAGCATGTTAGCCTAGTCTAGCACTTGCTCTGGTGGCTTTATTGCACCCAAAGGCAGCATGTTAGCTAGCAGAACTGACACAGGACCGAAAAGTGTGTATAGTGAGATTGCTAACACTTGAAAAACCTGTGCTGTAGCTTTATTGTTATTACATATGCTGTCTAAACTTAAAGATAGTGCGAATTAATATACCTGTGTGAAAACCATGCCCTCATTTCACATGGTAGATACAATTTCAGGATGACCAAAATTACTTCACAGCTGGTAAAAAAATCCTAAACCCAAAAAGGTGGTTGTTCTGAATTTGTTTTGTTGGAATGTATTGCTCAAATAAGATAGAATAGGAAAAGTGCTCTGACCTTGAGGTCTTACAAACATTAAGTCTGCATGTGCAATTTCAGGATGATTCTTCTCTTGCTTTTTAGATTATATTTTGAATACAAATAAGAAATGTTAGGATTGGGAAACTGACCAGTCATCATAAATTTAAATACAGAAGAGAGCTGTTTAAGCTCACTGTTGCCCTAAGTAATTAAGTTTTTAGATGTCCTTTTTTGTAAGTCTTTCAATTTATAAATGGTTTTAATAGAAAAAGTAAAAGATGAGACTTAAAAACTGGTACAACAGTGTGTATGTGTATTAAAAACGTAAAGCAAATTTAAATATTTGATACACATATATATTTATTTTACACCAGAGCAGAAGGCATGAGATACCTGGCAAAGGACAGTAACTCATGGTAGCTGAAAAGAGCTGACTAGTCAGCACTCAGGAAGTGTCAGAAGAGATGAATGATGTAAGAAAATAGCCCCAGAATAAAGAGCTAGAACATTATCCATGCTTTAATCCATTCATAATCCCTGTGTCCTACAAGACACTGGACAGATCCTTTTGTTTTTGTAATAAACCATTGGCACAGCTCTGATCCATCAGTTTTGCCTCTCTGGAATCTTGTGACTTAGAGAAGTTTGTGGTAAATGTTTTATTGGAAGAAGCTGTGTCATTAAGCAGGTATGCTTTTCAAAGGTAGTGTGCTCTTTGGTGTATGAGATACATCTGTGTGCAAGCTCCATTCAGTTTTCCCTGAAAAGCAGAACTTTTTCTGCCAGCACTGTGGTGATAGCAGTGGTAGTATAACCCTGAAAATGTCAAACCTTTAATAGTATATGAATAAATTACCAGCATCTTTTAATTTGCTATGCTATGCTTTGATACGAAAGAAGTTTCTCAATTTCAAGTACCTGTTGTTTGGAGGAAAAATTTATGTTGTGTACTGAAATGTCTAGTAGAGTAACTTTTTTTTTAAATAAAGGGAAGGAAGGCATAGATTTAAAAATAAATGTTTTAATTACTTACTCTTTTGTTCTGTTGCCAGATATTTGCTCAATCATCTGAATTAATTTACACATCCTGTATAATTCCAAATATAAGTGTGGTATATATGGAGTATATTAGCTTCTGGGAGAGAGGATTCAGGAAAAAACAAGCAGTCTTGAGGTGTTGGCCAATGCATATGGGAAAGTAACCCTATCTTTTGGATGTTGAACTACTTAGGAAATTGTATTTATTCTATATTAATGTAACTCTGCCATATTTAAATTTTGACATTACGTAAAGAGAGTGCTATATATTTTGATGGTGCTGTTATTTTCCTTCCTTTTCATACAGGAATAATCAGTTTGTTAGTTGTATTCATGCTCCAGATGCATTATTTTGGTGATGTCCTCTCTTAATACTGAGGTTTCACAATGCAGAATTTGGGGGATTTTTCTGCAATTTTGGTGTCTTATTAAGAAGTAAATAAAAAGGTTAGGTATGTTGGAGGCAGAAAGTTATAACTCAAGTGTTTTAGAACATGAGGTTTCTGAAGTGCTGTATTTACTTTGAAATGTAAATTGCCCAGAAACTGTTAGCATAAATAATTTTACTCAGGGTTGTTAAATAAAAATGTAGAAAGGTAAGATGCTTGATTCTGTTTAGGTTTGTTTATGAATTTTTATGTGGGGAGCTGTAGAAATTAATGTTTCAGATGAATATTAATTGTTCAAATAATGTTCCATATTGTTGGTTTTCCACATTGAATAAAGCAGTGTACTGGAGGCTTGCTTACATTTTTGGACTTCAGTCTACAGGAAACCTATGAGGCAAAGAGGCATGAGTTCTACCTTGAACTGCAAAGAAAAGAGGAGGAGATGAGACATCAGTTTGTGCAGAGAGTGAAGGAGAAAGAAGCAATGTTGAAAGAAGCAGAGCAACAGGTAGGCATACCTGTCTGTCTTGAGTTTGTTTGCTGAGATCTGGAACAGTTAAGTTCTCATTAAAATCACAACTAGTTAATATTTATAATTTCCTAATATTTTGAGGGCAGTAATGCTTAAATTTAAAAGCAGATTGATTACACAGATTGATTGGATTAGCAGATTGTTTAGCGACAAGCAAACAAGAGAACAAGTCTTATGAGGAGCGGCTGAGGGAACTGGGGTTGTTTAGCCTGGAGAAAAGGAGGCTCAGGGGGGACCTTATCACTCCCTACAGCTACCTGAAAGGAGGTTGTAGCGAGGTGGGGGTCGGTCTCTTCTCCCAAGTAACAGGCAATAAGATGAGAGGAAATGGCCTCAAGTTGCACGGGGGGGGGTTCAGGTTGGGTATTAGGAAAAAATTATTCACTGAAAGGGTTATCAAGCATTGAAACAGGCTGCCCATGAAGGTGGTGAAGTCACCATCCCTGGAGGTATTTAAAAGACATGTAGATGTGGTGCTTAGGGACATGGTTTAGCGGTGGACTGGCAGTGTTAGGTTTATGGTTGGACTCAATGATCTTAAGGGTCTTTTCCAACCTAAATGATGCTACTATTCTATAAATGGCAGTCTTTTTTTGGAATGAGGGAGCTTATGGTCTAAAGGCTTTGGTGGATAGCTGGGACAAGTCAATAGAGTAGGAGGTGATATGGTGAGGTAAGAGTGATGAATGTAATGGTTGCATGTTTCTTTGTCTTCTCTAGCAGTACGCTGAGAAACATTGGTATGCCGTGGCAGCACAGTAGGTGCTTTTCATGCATAGGTTGCTCTGTAAAAAACAGGATTTCAGGAAAAAATCCCATGGGTGGTTTTTCAGCCCAAGAGAGTGTGGCATGTGGGTTTGTATGACCTCCAGGTTCAGTTATTAAATATAAACTCAACCCTCATGTTAAGAGGTTTGAAAGTGTGTGGGTGGGTGTTTGTTTTTGTTGGGTGTTTTTTTTTTTTTTTAAATCTTATCTATTCCCAGCTGCCTTAAGAATATTTGGAGATGTGGAACATTTCTTGAATATGTTGGTGAAGATTTTGTCCTGTCAAGCTGAACTGGCAAAACAGGATTTTCTCGTCTGCTTTCTGCTAGACTCTACCATGGTCATGCCTATTTATATTAAAACACTGGTTTAATTGCAAACCTGTGTATATCTATTAATGTTCTTTTCTGTACCTCAGTCTCCCAGCAAAGATGTAGCAGTTTTTGCGAGGTATTCAGATGTATATTTTAAATAAGAAGGTGGCCTAATACTTTGTTATCTAAATCTGTTAAGTCTCCCATGCTACCTGTGGATAAAAAGAACATCAAGTTCAATCCTCCTCAGTATGAGGCTGTCCACTTGGAAGAATGCTTGGCCATGTCCACCCAAGTAGGTTCAGCTAGGTCTTACGCAGTATCTGTGGTACCCTTTGATGTATTCCTTCTATGGTTTATACCAGGTGGTTTGTCAGCTCTGCATATTGCAACTGAATTATGGATGTTAGTTTTCCCAGTTCCTGATCTGGGAAAGTGATCATGCAGTCACTCCTGAAAAACATTTGTCATATACTCTTGCCGCTCATTCTGTGAGAAGTGCGCATGTGTATCTGGAAACTAAAGAAAAACGGAAATTTCCATTGTACTTAAGATTGCTTTCGTATCCTTCATCCTAGAGGATAACTGTAGGTACAATGTGCAGCATTACCACTCCTGAGCCATACAGTTGCTTAGGACCTTACTGTTTCTACCCTGAATGTTTTTATTCGTATACCTGTTTTTGCAATGCGCCTGGTTAACTGTTGCAATGAAATAAATAAACTAGTAGTATACATACATATATACGCATGCACACACACTTATAAAATCTGTCAACTCTACTGTGTAGAACAGGCATACTGTTACATCTATAATCTTAGTTATTTCTTAGTTCCCTCCTTGCAAAAGATGGACATAAATCTCTCTGATGTCTATACCAGTGTAGTTGCGCTCAGGTTGAGTTACACCCATGCAGACAGATACAGAAGCAGGATTCTGGGAGAGTTTGTGTGTGGGGAGATGGGAGGTGAGGAGGGGTGGAGCGAAGGACTGTTTGGTTATCATGCACAACTTCGCAGTAATTTTAAACTGGTCAAAATGCATCTGGAGAGTAAAATCCATTAATATGTCAAAAGAATAATCAAGGAACAATTACTGCAGAAAAGCGGTTAATTTCCTGCAGCCCACAAGTAACTCCCCCAACCAGACTTACTGTGTGTGTACATATTAATATGTAAATGTAATTAATATAAATATTTTATAAGTATATATGAAAATACATACTTGTATGAGTCCTTGCTCACTTGGTTTTAGGGAAGGAGATTCTACTTGACAGACCCTGATTTAATCCTTGTGTTGGTAATTGTTTCCTCTCTAAAGGCCTCCTTATTGTTGATATAATAAAAATGTAGTAAAATCTAGTAGGAAATCTAATATTGATTTAGTGCCTTCCATGGTTTCCAACTGTACTTTATGTGTAGTAGCCTGGCTTCTATGAGAACAATCTGATATGAATTATTATTTTTCTGGATTGCTGTTTTTTAGTCTCGCCAGTTTTGAGAAAGAACTATTATGTCTTATGACTTTTAACACAAGTTGAGGTAGGTTTGACTGTTTAATTGCAGAGGGGTTTTGTATTGTAATACCACCACCTTGTGTTACTAGTTGGAAATACTATTTTTTTGTGCTTTCTTTAAACAGATACAGACTAAATTTGAACATCATATGCTAATGCATCAGGAAGCGAAACTCAATTTAGAGAAAAAGAAAAAAGTTCTAGAAGATGAAATAGCTATGTTTATTGAGAAGAAAGCTAATGCTAAATTACTGCAATCACAAGCATCTGTCTCTACCCCTGTTGTTAGTTTGAAGAGAGACAAGGACCGCAAAAAGTAAGTGCTGATGCTAGTCATCAGAGGCAGCAATAAAAGAATTTCTTCACATATCACTTTTATAATGCAAATTAAAGTAATCTTTTAGAAAATTTGCAAAGATGCTCCTATTCTGTTATGTGATAAGAAGACAGAGGTGTCTAAAATACCTTCATGCTTGGATTTACTTTTATTGCAATTGCTGAATGTTCTGTGAGCATTCTTTCTTTTTTTTCTTTTTCCATGAAGGAACCAAGGTTTTCGACTTGAACTCCTGTGCTTTGATGTCAGAGATGAAGAAATTGTGAATGTTCACGAACAGAGCGAGAGGGAGAGGGAGAAGTTAGAGAGGGAGAGATACTCACCCAGGGAATTCCAGAAGTAGTATTTGATTGCAGCACTCAGGTTTTGAATGTAGGATATGTTAGTTTTGTGAAGCAGTCTGACTGCTGCTGTCCCATAATACTAAGTGTGTCTTCCTAGTACACATTTTTGAGAGGAGAGAGTGATAAAATGGGCTGTAAAATTATGAGTGCAGAATATGACCAATAAACATTTCACTTTCTTCCCTCCCACCCACTTCTTTCTTTCTCCACTCCCAAAAGAAAAGCTCAAATAAATTGTAAAATTTCAGAAATGTATTCAGAATTAGTCTCCAGAACAACATGCCCAACTTCTTCCTATATAAACATTGAATTAAATGTTCATATATTAAATTAAATTGAATTACATTTTTTTCTGCTCCGAACCCAGAAGTCAATTAACATATTAATTTCCTTTCCTGGTAGGTTGCAATGTTACTGCAAATAACATTTTGTTGATTAGTATCTTCTGCAATTGAAAGCAGAGTTTTTGGTACAGAAAGTATTCGTAACTGCTAGATTATGAAAAACTTTAGAAACTAGATGGGTGCAAATATTTCCACAAATATCATTAAGCTTTGACATTTTTGGGTTGTATGCTAGCAGCCTGCTTGTGTTTTTGCCAAAATTTATTGCATTTCAAGTAATGTTGCTGAGTTCCTTTTCCTAGACTCCTTTTTCTGGATTTGCATATGAAAGTGGAATTCTTGGTAATAGAAGTAATTATCTGCACTATTATGAGTAACTTTCAACTTGAGAAAATTTTTAGATCTGTTTTCTTTGTTTTAGCTTTATTTCTTCAGAATATGTTACACTTCATATGCTTGCTTTTGTTTTTCAGTTCCAGCTTTATGTGATACTGATGATAGAAGAAACAATATTGATAATTTCTCCTGAGGAATCAATGACTCATAGGGTGCTTTTGGAGGTATGGGAGTTGCAGTTTCTTACTAAAGGATTTGGAAAATACCTCTTGTTGCTGCGTGCTGCAAAAGAAGAATTTTGAAGTACAACTTGTACCCATATGGTGCGGTGATTACTGTCATTGCCATCACAGACTTTCTGTTATAAGTCTGCCTTGATACACACTTGCCTTACTCCATGGTCAACTTGCTTTCATTTTCAGTGCATTGTACCAGAGAAAATGTCCCTGCCATAAACAGTTCCATTCATAATATTAATGCTGTAGTACAAAATTATTCAGTGAATATATCTATTATAACCTTTCTAAAGAGTTATTTTCATATGGTATATTAGTCTACTAAGTATTATCTAATACAACTGTTGACATAATTCAACCATTTACTGATTTTGCTGACAGATTTTGTTTATAGGCTTTTACGTAGAAGCACTGTGCTGAATTTCAGATATGATCTTCCTAATAAAAATTTACCGAGATATTTTTGCGGTGCTGTACTGTTGCATGATAGTTTATCTGACATTACTAACTTAGTATGGAAAGTACCTATAACTTTTTGGTGCTTGTGGCTGTGGTGTTCAGTTACAGCAGAGGCTGAACTTCACAAAAACTACTAACTACAAGAGCTTCAGGTTAAAACAAGTTTAAAATGTTTTTTCTATTTTCAGTAGCCATGATAACTAATGGGAAACTATTAAGAGGTGCAGTTCTCTGAAGTTTTGTGTGACTCTAAAAATGAAATACTAACTGGACAGAAATAAAATACATTGGTTTTGCTTAAGTGTTTCTGTTGTTCTGCTTCCTTTCCTCCCACGTTATTAAAAACAAGGAGTAAGATTTTACTTTAATCTGAAAAATAGAAATGTTTTGCATCTGTTTTAGCTGTCTTAAGTCATTTATTGATTGGAAAACTAGACGATTTGTGCATACTGTGCCAGAAAGGCAATATGACTTGTGATACACTTGTCATATACCACTGTACTTACAGTATCATAGAATATCTCAAGTTGGAAGGGACCCATAAGGATCATCGAGTCCAGCTCCCTGTTCCTCACAGGACTACCTAAAATTAAATTATATGACTGAGAACATTGTCCAGATGCTCCTTGAACTCTGACAGGCTCAGTGCCATGACCACCGCCCTGGGGAGCCTGTTCCAGTGACTGACCTCACCTTCTATTTCACTCACACAGTGATGCCTGTCATATAAGGTTGTTTTCCTTCAATTCTGTAGCCATGGGGAGGAATAATAATACAACCATCAATCAGAAAAAGGAGGGGCGACAAAGGAAAATAATTAGGCTGTAGCTTCAATTGTGCATTCTCGTGCAAGGTGCCCTGACTCGCCGCAGCGATAGCAGTTGACTTCACTGGTCTTGCTGCAGTTGATGGCTACATGGCCAGTTTCACCGCACCTATAGCATTTCACTTTATGCTAAGATACATAAACCCTTCATTGACCAGGAAAGGGTCAAACTGCTAATTCAATCAGCTCTGCAGGAGCTGTAGCATTGGAGGGAAGGGTTAAGAGGAACCACCCATTTAGCCTGCACACTCAACCAGCATATAACTTCTTTCAAGAGAAGAAAATGGGCCAGGTCCAGGCTCAGTGATTGCTGTCTGATTGCTCCTTCCTGAGCAAAATGTAGCTTGATGAAAGACCATATATTTTGCTTGGCTTTGTACCATTGACTGGGCCATTTTTAAAATATGTTAAAAGCAAAAGGAGGATCAGAGATCACATTGATGAGGTTGGTCACCTCACAAATAGAATCGTAGACAAAGCAGAGATGTTTAATGCCTTCTTCACCTTGGTCTTCAACTCTGGTGATGGTCTCTGGGGCCCCTGGAGCCCTGTGTTGAAAGAGTGTGGCAGAGGGGATGATAAACTCCTAGCCAACCCTGAACTTCTTCGAGATTTGCTGCTCCAGCTGGATGCACCTAATATCTATGGGGCCTGATAGGATTCATCCCAGGGTACTGAACGAGTTGGCTGATGTTATTGTAGGACCACTCTCCATTATTTTTCAGCGGTCTTGGGAGTCTGGAGAGGTCCCAGTTGGCTGGAAGGTGGCAAATGTTGTCCCAATTTTCAAGAAAGGCAAAAAAGACAACCCTGGTCATTACAGGCCTGTTGGTCTCACTTCAGTGCCTGGTAAAATTATGGAGAAGGTTATTCTGGGTGTTACTGAAAAGCACTTGAGAGACAACACAGTGGTTGGTCACATCCAGCATGGGTTCATGAGGGCAACGTCTTGCTTAACTAACCTGATTTCCTTTGGATGATAAGGTCACATATTTGTGACCAAGGGAAGCCAGTAGATGCAGGGTTTTTTTTTAATTTTTGCAAAGATTTTGATGCTGTCTCTCACAGTATCTTTATGGACAAAATATCCAGCACACAGCTAGACAAGTCCATAACACATTGGGTGCAATTGACTGACAGGTTGAGCTCAAAGAGTTACAGTACATGGGGTTACATCAGGCTGGCAGCCAGTCACCAGCGGGGTTCCCCAGGGCTCAGTTTTAGGGCCGGTGCTCTTTAATGCTTTTATAAATAATCTGGAGGCAGGAATTGAATGTATGTTAAGTAAATTTGCTAATGATACTAAATTAGGAGGAGCTGTGGACTCGATCAAGGGCAGAGAGACCCTACAGAGAGGCTTGGATAGGCTAGAGAGCTGGGCAATCACCAACCATATGACATTTAACAAGAGCAGGTGCTGGAGCATTAGGTTTATGGTTGGACTCAATGATCTTAAAGGTCTTTTCCAACCTAAATTATTCTATGGTTCTCCACCTAGGATGGGGTAATCCTGGTTATACATACAAAATAGAGGAAAGAGGCTGGAGGGCAGGCCTCCGGAAAGAGATCTGGAGGCTTGGGTTGGTGGCAAGTTGAATATGAGTCAACAGTGTGCCCTGGCAGCCGAAAGGGCCAGCGTGCTCTGGGGTGCATCAAGCACAGCATCGCTGGCTGGTCGAGGGAGGGGATTGTCCCACTCTACACAGCACTGGTGCAGCCCCACCTCAAGCACTGTGTGCAGTTTTGGTGCCTCAATACAAGAAGGGCATCAGGCTGTTAGTGTGCCCAGGGGAGGGCAACCAAGACCGTGAAGACCTTGACTGAGGGCCAGACTTAGGAGCAGTGACTGAGGTCACTTGGTGTGTTCAGCTTGGAAGGCTGAGGGGTGACCTCATGGCGGTCTGTAACTTCCTCAAGGGGGGCAGCGGAGGAGGAGGCGGTGCTGATCTCCTCTCTCTGGTGACCAGCCACAGGACGCGAGGAAACGGAATGAAGCTGCACCCAGTCCCATCAGATTGGACACAGGGGAAAGGTGCTTCACTGAGAGGGTGGCAGGTCACTGGAGCAGGCTCCCCAGGGAAGTGGCCATGGCACTGAGCCTGTCAGAGTTCGAGTTGCCTCTGGATGATGCTCTTAGTCATATGGTTCAGTTTTAGGTAGTCCTGCGATGAGCAGGGAGCTGGACTCGATGATCCCTATGGTTCCCTTCCAACCTGAGATATTCTGTCATTTGGTGATTTTAACTTATGGAAACATGAGCCTCTTCCATAACAGCAACAACATCATCTCTATATAAAAAGGAAAATACTCAAAAGAAAAATGACTAATTTTTCAAGACCTTTGTGAAGATTTGTGTAATTCACATTCAGTATATCACTGCAAAAAGTAATTTAGTGTAATTCGTAGACAGGTAGACTACCTAAATGGATTTTTATAAGGTACTGATGCTTCTACCTTTCCTTGTTTTATTTACTAAATATATTTTTTAAAATCCAGATCCTAGCATCAAGACAGCAAAACACTGATAGCTAGGTATAGATACAGGATTTTAAACCAGAAAAAAAGGCTTCAACAGGATTTTCACTAGGGTGCGCTCAAAGAACGTGGCTTTCGCTCTTGGGGAACGGGCTGTGGCACCGAGCAGCTCTGTCACTGGGCCATGAGCAACCCTCTGCAGCTGAACCTGGTTGTATCAGGGGGGTTGGAGTAGATGATCTCCAAGAGACCCCTTCCAACATCAGCGATTCTGTAATTCTGTAACTCATTTAGCCTGAGCAATTTATTTCCCCCCTCCCCCCCCCACAGCAGGGAGTATTAACCTATTTTCTGTAGAAACAAAGCTGGAAGCGCAGGAGGCACTCTAAAATGAAGTGCAATGAGAGCTCTGAGCTCATGTGGTTAATTATATCTGCTAGGGCATTAAAATGCTGAAATCAGTCTTTCTAATTTGAAAACTTAAAAATACAATTAAATCTCATTCTGATCCAAAATCTTTTTAAAAGACTTCCCAGAAATGTGTGTGATAATGACATATTTTTCTTGTTGGGAAATGCTATTGAGATGCGTCAGGGTGGTTTCTGGGTGGTCATCTTGGGAGCTTTAAACTTGCTGAAAAAGAGTATTATGATGCTGCACAAATGTCTTTTGGCATCAGATATTTATCTCTTTATTTTTTGCGTACTTGTGATCCATAAGTAACCATCTCTCTTGGCACTTTCATGTATCACAGGTAATTGGTGTAAATTTCATAAACAAGGGACTCGCCAAACTAATGGTTTCAGAATTAAATTTGTTCTTCCAGCAGAAATTTGTCTTTCCCTGATTTTCATATCTAAGTGTGTAGAATTTCAGTATGTTCATACGTATGTACATATGTACATACATACAAATCCATACATTTTTTATAAATGTACATACACAGAGACGTGTATCTCAGTCCTACCTGTCTAGGTGTGTGTATATGGATACGTAGATCACTCACAAGTGTTAATGTTAGCTAAGAGTGGTCCCCAGGCTGTGCGATTCCTGATCAATTCAAGAGGCTATTTTAGTGCTTAACACTTGGTCTTTCTGCCTGCCAGCAGTTTCTGTGCTTATTTGTGCTGGGAGTAGGAAATCTTTACTACGCCATTCATCTGCGTACTTTTGGAGGGGCTGATCCTTTCCTGAGAAGGGACTGCGAGGCAGAGCTCTCAGCACCCGTAAGGTTTTACTCTTCTCTTCTCACAGGGTGGAAACGTGGAGCTAGACCTTCCTCCTCAGTGTGCTGGTTTTGTCTGGGGTAGAGTTAATTTTCTTCCTAGTAGCTGGTACAGTGCTGTGTTTTTTGGGATTTAGGATGAGAATAATGTTGATAACACAGAGATGTTGCTGAGCAGTGCTTACGCTAAGTCCAGGACTTTTCTGCTTCCCATGCTCTGCCACCGAGCACGTGCACAAGAAGCTGGGAGGGGACACAGCCAGGACAGCTGACCCAAACTAGCCAAAGGGATATTCCATACCATAGAACATCATGCTGAGTCCGTAAACTGGGGGGAGCTGGCTGGGGACCACCGATCACTGCTCAGGGACTGGCTGGGCATCGGTCAGCGAGTGGTGAGCGATTGTATCGTGCATCACTTGTCTTTCTTGGGTTTTCTTTCTCTCTCTCATTTGTTGTCTCCCTTTTCATTACCATTCTAATGATAGCCATAATATTATTATAATTAGATTTTATTTTATTTCAGTTATCAAACTGTTCTTATCTCAATCCATGGGTTTTACCTTTTATCCCAGTTCTCCTCCCCATCCCACCAGCGAGGGGACGGTGAGTGAGCCGAGTGGTACTTAGTTGCTGGCTGGGCTGGGCTTAAGCCATAACACTCAGGAAGACATTAACTCCTTCATCCAGATCTTAGAAAAGACAGAGGCCCTGGTAGTCATCAGCCCTTTGAAGGGAAGAGAAAATAATTAGCTTGTTTAGAAAGAGGATAAGAGGGTGCTGGTATCTGCATAGCCTTTTGGGGCTAGATTTTTCATGGTTTCTACTTACAGCTGTTTTGTTGACATGGTGGTTAGTTTTGGGAATGCCGGAGATGGAGTTCTATTCTCCCTCATGCTGGCAGCGTGAAGATACTTCATCCTTTTAGCCTTCTGGGGAAACATGACGATCCCAGTGCATTTTGGTGGAACCAGCTGAGCGGTCTGACGAGGTGTGCAAGCAGCCAGAGAGATGGGGCACGCAGAACTCTGTCGCCACCTTTCCTCCAGCATTCCTTAGCCTCCCATCATACTGTTAAAGACTCGTTTGACTTGCAGGCTTCAGTGAAAAATTCCTGCTAGCTGCCATCTAGAAACAGCAGGCCATACTGATGGATTGTGCAGAGGACACCATTGCTGTTTTGTGCCTGTGTTCACAGTAGATGAATGGTATCCAAGCTTTGCCCCAAAGTCAAATCATTCTATACCCCTAATAATTCAAAATGTGCAAATGCAGAATGCAAATAGCTATAGGTGAAAAATAATTTCATTGTCTATCCTGATGGAGTTTGAGATTGGCATGTGTTTTGTCTCCAAAGTTACAGAAGTTTCTTTGCTCACGTTAGCTTCTCAAGGAAAAAAAAATTCTTAGGCAAGTTAGAGTATCTTCTGACTCCTTCTCAATCTCCAATATATTTATTTTCACAAAATATATTAAGAAGTTGGAAGATACTGCTTGCACTTACAATTGGAAAATGGGGCCTGCAGTGGGTAGGCCTCAGTTTTTTAAGCATCATTAGAATTTTTTTTCTTTGCACCCACTCAGTGAAAATGAGCCATGGAAGAAAATCCATCATAGCTTTTAATCTGTAGTTACAGTCATGCAGGAAACCTGTGATGGACCAGGTACTTGGGCTGACATCCTTTGCTGGTACTAAGCATGGGTCTTTGCTCACCAAACTTGTACGTAGTTCTCAAACCTGCCATTGTTTTCATTGATCTGCTTAGGGGGGAGGATGATGCAATCTGAATTCTGACTAAAAGTAGTCAGAAAAAGGGTTAGGTTTGCATGAGACCTTGGTCTCCCTAAATCCAGAATGTAAATGCCTTATGCTGTTGCTTCTAGATCCCCCAGTCCCCCAGGTTTTAGCGAGGTACTTATATACATGTTCAATGTCTCCAAAACCATACTGGCGTTCCTGAAGCAATGTGGTCCATGGTGTGGACCTGAAGTGTCTGTGAGTGTATCCTCACCAGTGGAGACACTTCCCCGCTGATAGGTAACGTATCCTGAATTGTCAGTCCATCTGGCTGAGATTTTTCAGCTTTATTTAGATAGTAAAGTATGTGTTGATCCTGAAAGAAAAAAATGAGCAAGTCTAAGTTCATGTCAGATTTTACTCATTGCTCCAGTATGGATGCAGTTTGTGCTGAATGACACTATGTCAACAGGAGATGAGAACGACCTACCTCAAACATTCCTTAGCCTGGTGGACAAGATCATTGTGAGAAAGCTCATTTCAAATCCCTGCTCCAAGTCAAGCAGAGCAAGGGGCTGGGTTTAAAACTCTTCACACTCTGAAATGATTTGTGAATGTATTTCCCATTGTATCTTATGAGGCAGGTTGCTCAGGTCGCTGAGCGACAGTGCTCTTTACCAGGGCAGGTGTTCACACGCGACTGCTGGGAGGCTGCGTCTGCGTCGGTGAGTTCGGTTGGGGAAAAAACATTTCTTGTTTGGTATGAAATGAAGTTGGAAAGTACTAAAGATGGCAAGCAGCCCATCTGAAACTCTGCAGAGGAATTTACAGATGTGTGTCCTTTCAAATAAATTAACTTTACCCTGGCTGATATTCAGTCAAGTTTTAAGCAGCAAGGCTACAAAATCATCCCTAATCTTGGAACTATGCCAAATGCAAGAGAAACACAGATCGAGGTGCCCTCTGGGTGCGTGTTTCTGGTGTTGTCTTTAATCTGCTCACCTTCAATGTCTGAAACCCAGTTATTGACTTGAAGTTGCTAAAAACATTCTTTCAATAAAACATTTTGATGTAAATACTCAGAAAAAAACCAGACGTGACACCAGGGACTTCAGCTTTTTGAAACACCAGATCTGTTTGCAGGAAAGACTGTTTTTGAAGAATATTACAATTGTCTTCGAAATATAATTTCTTGGAAATTAGGAAGGAAGGGTATATTGAGTTTGCTGTCAGTCTGGGTTTCTCTGGATCTTCTATTTGGTACATTTTTTGTTGATTTCTTCTCTGTATTTTAAAGCCCATTTTGGTCTAGTTTATGGAGGCTGCCAGTGAGGGGTGCTAAATAACCATCCTGGAGAGCCTGCAGCTCCTGGAGCTGTGTCCTGCTGCCAGCCAAAAATTACGGTTAAGCATAAAAACAAACCCCCAGGCAAAGGAAAGCTGTGAAAGCCCCACTTTATAAAGCCAAAATTAAAGGATCATCAGGATTTTACTCCTCTGAAGGAGCTAGGATGGAAAATCCTTGGGCAGTTTGAAGTCCATGAGAGTGCACAAAGTGCAGGAAGGATTCAGCAGCGTGAGATGTGAAAGGCCATGTGCAGGGACAAGGTCTTGGGCATGAGTAACCCAGGGGGCTGAGAGGAGTGTTGTCGGGGTGGGCATGGTATGGTAGTAGTGACAATCTTTACCTTCCCAAGGTGGGGAGTTCCGTGCAGTGTATTTTAAAGCTTAGATGTTGAAAAGGAGACTCTTGAGATTTTTCTGTCTTGTCTTAGCTGTCAAATACATGAGATATTCTTTTGATTTAGACCAGTTTAACAGTGTGTTTTCTCACTGTGCACATTTTATTTTCTTTTAATTCTAGACGTAACAGCATATCCTTCCTCTTTCATGTTAGCCGCTTGCTCACTAAATCTTCTCGTAAAGGCTCTCAGCCTTAAAGCTGAAAATGTGCATTACATAAGTCCAAAAGAATGCCCTTTGGTAACATACTCAGTGGCTTACATCCCCAAAACATCCTTCAAAGTAAAAACTGCACAGCTGATGTCCCGCCCTGGTGCGCTGACATGGGGGCTGGAAGGCACGCCGACTCCAGCAGGCACCTGCCGCTCCTGGTGCGATGCTCCGTAGCGTTGTCTCAGGGTGGGTTTGGAAGCAGTTCAAAGCAGAGATTCAAGGTGCAGATGTAACCAGATAGGACGACAGAAAACTCCTTTTTTATAGGAAAGAAATCCCTTCTTGGATTTCTGACATGACTTCTTGTAGGGTTGCAGGTCCGGTCGTCTTAAGGAGGGTGAATAGGATGGGAGCAGTCCTGTGGCAGCAGATGGTAGAGACAGTAGAAGAAAAAACTCCTTCATCAGCTGAAGATCAGCAGTGGCGGGGGGAGTATTTCCTCTTTCTGTCCGAGGCAAAGGGAGTGCTTGAGACCTGGTTCCTAAATGACAATTTCCTACAGGTCCCTGAAGAGAAAGCCTTTTCTTCTTTCTGAACAAAACCCAACGAAATAAAACATGTAATTTCATTTTATTCTGCACAAATTGCTCCTCTGGGCACAATGAAACATTTTGTTCTCAGGCACGAGTGGGTCAGCGTGGTCTCAACACTTGCCTGCCATGCCATGTTCATCCTTCAAGCTGCCGGAGAGGATTTGTTCTGGGCTCCTGTGCTAACGCCTCAGGCATCCTAATGATGCTCCGGGGTGGGCAGCATCTGAGTAACAGCCCTTACAGCCGGGCCGGGCAGCAAGGGACGCTGCTCACACCAAATGGTCTGACTCTGGCGGGTGGGCAGGAGGGTGGCTGAGCCTCAGCCTTGCCTGGTGGCTGGAGGGTCATCCTCAGAGCCTGATGGGGCAGGTCCACCCTCACTCGGGAAGAGGTGAGGACTGTCACCAGCTTTTCAGGTAAATGCCATAATTGCTCGGCTGGTGGTAGCAGGGCAGGGTCTATTTATTACTATGGGGCTAATTTTCAAATAATTTGGGGATGAAAACCGAATCTTTTGGCAAAAAAGGAAAAATAATCTCCAACTCTGTCTCCTTGTCTGCTGGTTTCCATTCAGGGCTGATGCCCAGCACCACCTCGCTTTTTCTTTCTGTCCCTCTCTGTGATTTGATTTGTAGGTCACGGAGGTTTAATCCCCTTGCCGTAGGGTCTGCAGCCTGCCAGCGAGTTGCTGGTAGCAGGGTGGGCATACATACGATTTATCCCGGAGGAGGATGCGACTCTTTCCTGGGAATGCAGCGTGGGGACAAATCTGGTTAACTGCAAGCATTTGGTTCATGTAATGCAAATGTAGCATGGACAACAAGTAACGTTTGCCATCCTTTTGCAAAAGATTTGAACATAGGAGCTTGTTGAGTGCCATTTGGGTGGGTTTTCTATCTGATTTATCAAATCACCACTTTTTTGTGCACTGTTGCACAGTCCATCACCTCTGCAGTGTGGGACCTTGTGCCATGGCACCCAAAGGAAAGCAGCAGGAGTGAGGAACCTCTGCAGTGCTGGGCCACCTTCCTAGGGGCACCTGGCTGTGATGGAGCTGCCTGTAGCCCCCTGCCCCAGGGCCTGAGCCTGGGCGCAGCCACAGGGCTTCCATGGCTCTTAGCAAGGCAGGGGCTCTTGCCTGGGGACAGGGAGGGAGTTCTGCATCCTTCCCCCGGCAGGTAATGCTATTGTAGCATCGACTGTGTGGAAATTAAATACAGATCTCAATGTCCTTAAAACTGCAATATGAACCCACGCTTTCAGTGCTAATTCCTACCGAAAAAAGCTGTGCTCTTTCAGGCTGCTGTTTGCACTCTCACTTTCACACATGCACACATTCATTCTTCATCTCTTGCCTGCAGACTTATTTTAGCCCTGGCTTTCTGAGGGCCTCCACCATGAAATATCTTTGGGTCTGATTGTTTTCCTCGGGTATTGGCTTGTACCTTCTCCAGGTTAAACTTCACAATTATTCTTTGTCTGTACAGGATTTGTAAACTTTTCAGGTCCTGCTGTACTATTTCTCTGTCCTCACTTGTAACACCTCCCAGCTCCATATTGGCTCCAAATGCAGCATGCTGTTTTCTGTAAAGGCTAATAAGAAGCCATCAGCTTGACATCAACTCAGATATCTGCCAGGACATGTGCTCCCGGCTAGACTCCTTTTCTGCTGTACGCCCTGAAGAAATGAAGCCGTGACAAGTCAGTGGGGTGCCCTGCCTCACAGCCGAGGGCGTGAGGCCATCCCTTGTGCCCCTGCCCATGAGCACGGCGCAGCCCGCTCGGCTGCGAGCGGCTGGCTGGGTGGCCATTCCGGCTGGGTGGGTGGCCATTCCAGCTGGCTGGGTGGCCATTCTGGCTGGGCCATCAGCCAAGCCAGATTAGCCCTGATGGACCCGCGAGGAGTGTGGGGATCTCCAACCCTTCCTGACCAAGCCTGAAAGCCTGATGCGATGGGGAGACAACTCTGCTGGAGCTGTTGGTATCGGACAGAGCTTTCAGCCTTTCCCTGGTGCTCAGAGGTTACGCACTGGCAGTATGACAGCGTATTTATTTAGTGGCATGGCAGCAGCCTGGGCAGGGACACTTCTCAGGAAGCCCCTGTGTTTAAAATGTAAAAGTGGAAGGAGAGAGGGGAGACCCAGTGATCCTGAACTTGGGATTTGAACTTGCTTCCCTGCTCTTTCCTGGCATCCGCACGGGCCCTGGGATCTCTGCCTGTCCACATTCAGCTCTGAAACAAGGATAGTATTTTCTTGTGGCCAGGAGTGCTGGAAAATAACGTTCTGGACCTAATATGAGCAGCTATCAAAGACTCAAATTTTGTCATTTTGTAAGACACAGGATGGGCATGGTAATTACTGTCTCAGGACTAGGACTCACCTTAGGCTTGCACAAAAATCGAGTCGGCGATAAAAGCCAGGGCTGCGGGCAATTACACGGCTGAGTCTGTGCATACACATCTGTGCTGAGGCTCTTCACTTCAGAGGTAAAGCACGTCTTGCTGAATGCATAAAGTATGATAATTCTCCAAATGGCAGATGAGAGCTGGAAGAGCATTCATTTAACATTATTTTACCTTTATATTTTCACAAGGGCTGCTAAATATATTAGCAGCCAGGAGCCCTTTTGCGCTTGCTGCTGATGGATGTGCTTGTCCACTTTGTGTCTGTATAGCTTCACAGGTCCCATGGTGTTAGAGGGATGGAGAGCAGATATTTAGCTTCAGGGGCCACAAGGGATGGAGGACAGAGAGGGCTGGGATTGACTGGGAGCTCTCCCAGGAGAGAGAAGAGCTGAGCAGCAAACATCTGTATTACGCTTCCACTCCCCTGGGTGTTAGTGCTGGGGGGATTTGGCTGCCAGTGTGGTCAGGCAACCATACTGATGACTGTCCTGAGGGAGGGATAGGAGAGTCCCACCATTTACTGCTGGGGCCACCCATTTCCACTTGCCCTGCCTGGGATTCTTGCTCTGCTCTGCAGTTTGTTTCTTTTTTCCTTCCTCTTCCTCCCACCTCACAGCTCTGCGGCAGCCTTTCTATTGCTGGCTGTGACTGTCCCAAGAGATTTAAGAAAGGAGTCAGTACTGCTGGCCAAGAGCAACTTGGCCATGAGCAGCCACAGTGAAAGGAGATGAAATAACCCCCAAGTCTTGGCAGCTCAAGGGTGGCTTCGCAGGTTGCTGGGTCTCTATTTGTGAAGGACCCCAGCCCCAAGATGCTGCAGTGAGGTGGAAAGCAGAAATGCTCTTGGAGACCCACCACAGCACTGGTTTGGTTTGCTGGTCGCACAGCTGAGGAGGGATAAAAGGTCTGGATGCAGGTGGTGGTCGTGCTTGTTGCAGGATGCAGAAGGCAACGTGCCAGTGCAGGGCAGCACAGACGACACCTCTCCACCAGCCAGACTCACAGCCCCACCAAAGGCCTGCATCACTAAATAAGCCTGTGGTTATTCTTCATCTCTTCGGGTGTCCTGGTGTGTCCTGCTTCTGCAACCACTGGTGTTTTTGTTCCTCCTGTTCAGCTTTGCCATGTGGGCTTGTGGTCCTGTGGTAGCCAGTGCCTCAGCTGTGACAGCCCTGTTGCCCTTGGACTGGAGTTGTGCTCTCGCTGAGCATCCCCTGGATGCTGGGACAGCCCCTGCCAGCCCTGCGGCTGACCCACTTCCCTCTGTGTGCCCCAGCTCCTGCCCAGCCTGGAGCAAACCCATGGAGAGGCAAAAGCCTCTGGTGGCCTCAGCATTGTCAGGGTGGTGCTGGGGCTCGGCATGGCAGTGCGGGGGCTGATCTGAGGTCTTATCTCTCCCCCTGGGTTGAAAACACTTTATAAACATTTGAAAAAAGAAAAAAAGAAGGAAGAGAAGAATAAATGTGACACACTTAGAAAAATGACCTATCCAGAACTAGGTTGGAAAATGTATTCGGTTAAAAATATAAGAAAGAAAGAAAAAAAAAGAATAGCAGATTAACTTCTGAAAACCCTAGGTAAAAACCGAGTTACAGTTATTAGGATACAATGGAGATTTAAGTGAGACATTAAAGAGGTGTGTTCTGAGTAATATATTGGATTTGCTCTTATTTTATTAAGTCAAAGGCAAGCCTGGCACCGTGCCTTCCTTCACTGCATCATATGAGCACCTGATTTCATCAGTAGAGGGAAAGGAGAGGTACCAAGGGTGTTTTTTTAAATTCATATTATCACAGTTCGGCCCAAGGAAAGGTGATGGATTAAAGGAGCTAAAATCAAGCCTAAACCCCATCTAAATAGAAAACAGACATGTTTTACATCCGCAGGTGATTACTGGCATTGCTATCCAGCACCGCAGCAAAAGAGATGATTCTTTAAATTATACCACTGTGCTCAGTGAGGATGGTAGTTTTAGACTTGCTACAAGGGTCTTTTGTGCTGCACTCCTCTTAAAAACATTATTTTAGGGTCCCCTCAATTCAGTTATGGTTGTGCTTGAACCGTTAGAAAAGCCCACGCTGCCACGTTCCCTCCCACACGATGACAGAGGGACGGGGTGTGAAAACAAAGAAAAACTCTAATCTGCGTTGAGCCGTAATGAACCTAAATTTTGCCTTAACTGTGTTCGGTTCTTCTGCCATCGCTGTCGCATGCCAGAGGCTTTTTTTCCTAATTGAAAATGATAGCTCCCCGGGTGCCGGGGAGTCATGTGGCAGCCTTTTATTGCCGGGTGGATTATGTGCCCGCTATATTTCACACACTGCCTGGAGAAATGCGGCAGATTTTATTGATATGAGGGACAGTCCCTCATCGTTTTTTTTCTGTCTCTCTCTCTCACACACTTGCTTTCTCAGTGCAGCTCATTTCCAATTTTATTAACATCTGGGATGTGGTAGGAAGGCTTTGGTACAAAAATTAGTGGAGAGCTCAGGAAGAAAAATTCCCTGATACTTGGATTACAGGGATGTGCATGTGTATGCTTCCACTACTTTAGTAAAGGAAAATTTGGGAGGGAAAAAATAAATTCCCCTGAATTAATTTGACCATGAAAAAGTTAAAGGAAGAAAATTCATCTGTCCTTAAAAAGGTTAATTCAGTCTATCAAACCAAGGAGATTAATGAAAGTGCAAAACCTAATATAGTTCAGAAACTAAGTCAGCTTTAGAAAGCAAGATAAGACTAATGACAAAATAAATCACTTTATAGCCATTTAGCAAGGGTGGTTTATGACTAATGAGGTACTGGGTGGGTGTCCCTTTCAGAGCTGCGGCCATGCCCGGCAAGGGTGGGCCAGCAGCTCCCTTGTCCCCTGGTCACCCACTGAGATTGCATCCTTGTGTCTTGGCAGGGCCGTGCCGAGCAGGGGGGATGTGATGCTGAGCATCACTGGCCACGGGCAGCAGGGCTGCAGGACAAACCCGCACTGCTGCAAGCCTCACTGGCACTGAAATCGGCAGGACGCTGTGCCTTCGTGCAATTTGCTTTGACCACTGCTGAAAAGAGCAGCCTTTTCCCACACAATAGAGGTTGCTCTGCATTTGCGTGAACTTGAAGTAGGTGGTGAGAAAATGGGGCGATTTCCTCCTCAGGCTACGGCCACCTGTCACCTCCACCCCATCCCATGGCCAGGGGGTGCTTGAATACCTACTTCTAACTGTCCTGATTTTGGACTGAGCCCCCACCAGGGATCTCCTGGTTCAGTACCAGTAAGTCTCCAGCAAGACTGGAGCCCTACCTGCCGGCTGGGTCTGGGCTCGTGGGTGCCAGCAGGTGTCTGAGCCAGCACTGCCCGGGGGGTCTCACCGACCTGCATCGCACCCTGCCGCTGCCCGGGTAGGCGCGGGGAGGGGGTGGGCGGGAGAAGGCCACGTTATTGATAGATGAGCCCCATCCCAGCACTCCTGGAGCTGGGCTGAAGTGCTCCAGGCTGCTGTGGCCCTCCCTGCTCACGCTGCACCTCGGGCGCTGCCTGCCCAGCGCGGCGGGGGCGGCAGGAGGTGCTGCCCCACCAGCTGCTCCACCACCCTGCAGTGTCTAAGGTGGCATTGCGTCAGGCACCAGCCGATACTGAGGCAGTGATGAGATTATCCACGTCCTTGGGACAACCTCCTGAGCTGCTGGCCCCCTTCCCAGTGCAGCGGCTGGCCCTCGGGACAGGGGATGCAGAGGCTGGAAGGTGCCTCAGGCTCTCGCCGTCTCTCTGATTTTTATAAATAACCCAACACCTGCTGGAGCAGCAACAGGCGACCTGATCCTCCCCACCATTACCCTCACTCTCTCTCTCACGCTCTCTCTCTCAGTTAATGAATATTTATTTAGACAAAGTGAAGCAGTGCTTTTAACAAATTGTCTTGGGCAAAATTTAACATTAATTGGGTATGTGTTTCCAGAGCACTTTACTGTCCTCTGCTCAGGGTAAATGGATGAAGGTGCAATATTGCAATGGCTCTTCATATTAAGCCGTGAGCTATGCTCAAGACTATATTTTTCTGCCTTTAAATCTGAATGCTGCCCTATTTAATGAAGGGCTCTTCTATGAGGACTGGAGATTTGAAGAAAGGAGGACTTCATTTTTTACTTAGTTTTCCTTTTAAAGTGCCTGTTCCAGAGTCCTTTGACATTAACAAAAGGTTTGGGCATTGGGTCATTTCTTAAATGAATCCTATTGCTGCTTCTCCAAGATGGTGGGATGTCATCAGAGGAAACTGAGAAGCTGCCAGAAGGGCCATGCCCTTCAGACAAGGAAGTCATCTGCAGCTCAGACCTCAGGGTGGCTTCCTTCAGGTTCCTGGTGTTGCTTTACAGCTGAGGCCTGAAACTCTTGCAAGGCAAGTCCCTCTATTGCAAGTACAGGTAGCCCTGGACCAGCTTAAATAGCATCAATTAAAATGGCACGCAGCATTGCAGCGCTGCAAGAGCTCAGCAAGAATGCTTGGTTTTTTTAGGGGCTGGTAATAAAGTAGCAATGGTGATATGTATAAATATATGTGTAAATACATATATGTGTGCGTGTGTGTGTGGTTTATGTATATATGCATATATTTATCACAGTAGTGAAGGCAAGATCTGTCATGTGCAGCCACCTGCACCGACAGGTGCAGCTCACCGCTGGCAGAAGCAACAGGCGCTGGCTGTCCTCAACTCTCCCACTCACACGAGCTGCAGGTTAGCAGCCATGTCGCCAAAGCCTTTTGAAAATCACCTGCTCTATTTTCTAACAACAGTAACTTAAACAGGCGAATTATTCATTGGCTGAATTTGCAAACCTGTCCTTAGTCCTTCTTCTCCCATGGTGCGATGAGTCCCTTTCGAGGGATGCCCTGGCTGGTCCCTAAAGGTCTCAGTCAGAGGAGCAGAGCTGGTGGGTGAAACCAAAATCCCAGCTGCCCCTGAACCGAGGGCAGAGCCCTCCTAGATGGGGCTACAACCGCTGCTCATTGATTTACCTTCCTAAAAGCCCAGATTACTGTGGCCACACTTGGTGTATACACTTACTTTCAGATGTCCTTTAAATTGTAGATTTGTGTGAGTTATTTTGCCATTCTACACCAAATGGTCTGGAGGCCCAACAACATATGCACACACAACTTGTGTCACTTTTACAGATCTATTCCTTTTTTCCTGCCTTGTAGAGATTCATGCAGAGTCTTCTGCATGAGGTGTATTTAAAAAGGAAAATAAAAACAACACATTAATCCTTTCCTTCCTTTACCTCCCAGATGAGCAAAACAGTTGGAGTAAACTCAAACCTGTTTCTTCATTTATGGTGAAATGCAGAAGCCTAAATCAAGCTCTGAGAAGATTAGATTACTAACTTTCAGTGGAAAAACTTCAGGGAGACTGAGAGTTGCTGAAAGCTTTGAGTTCTTGTACCCCCTGAGCTACTACAGACAGCTCTTCCCTCCAGGAGAAGGCCAAAGAAAACTGCTGGCTTCCCTGTGGAAAATGCCACATGGTACAGATACCAGCGCAGATCTCGCGGCTGCACGGACAGCTGCCGCGGCCGCCAGCCCCTCACCGGAGCCTGGCACCACGGCGCGGAGCAACGCGCAAGACCGATGTGCTGAGCAGGTTTGAAGGCTTTGACTTTTGCAGTAACTTCCTGTACAACCAACCAACCAGCACAAAAGCCGCTGCACATCCAGCGTGGGGCAGGCAGCACGACAGGCAGCCCCCAGCACACGGTGGCCTCCCGCGAAGCCGATGGTGTTTGGTTGCATTTAATTTTTCAGCTGTGTCCTGTAAGTGTTCCAGCGTAAAAGCGTTGGGGATATCTGGGCAGTGCTGCTGTGTATAAACCTGCTAATCTAACAAGAGAAATAGGCCAGGGGTGCAGCAAATGTTTTTCTGCCTCTCCGAGGCACCGCGATGTGTTTCATGAGAGGAGAACAAGCTGGGAGCAATAGACATAACAGGATTAAAATGGTGGCTGCTCTGTCATTTTCCACGCTAACCCGGGTGCCTGAGAATTGCTGAAATATGGCTGAAATGCTGCTCTGCTACATCTTGTTTAAAAGAGTGATTTGTTAAAAGAAAATCCAAGCTGAACAACTGAGTCTGGTCCATTAAAATAATATGTAAACACTGGCCCCACAGTTTAAGCATCACACATTTTGATAGCCTTTAGGAACTGAAAGGCAATTCTCTCCCCCCTCTGCATTATCATATAACCTCATCAGAAGATAAACAGCCTCCTTACCCCCAAACATTTTGCAATTTGCATTTAGATTGTTCGGTGCCAATGTTCAGGATAAGACACTTCCCAGCTCTGTCAAACAAAACCTGATTGTCATTTAGCAGAATGGCAGTCAATTTATGTTTCCATTAATGCAGATCCCAGGCAATTATCTGGGGAGGGGAGGGGGAAAACCTTAACAAATTGCCCCTCTGTCTGTTAGGCTGATTTTCCAGTGGGCAGCTGGAGGGCAAATTCAACATACCCATGAGGAAGAGAAAGTGAATGCTTTTCTGCTGTTGCTGGGGAGAAAGGAGAAGTGTGGGGGGCAGCTCACAGACCCCTTGGCTGTGCAGCATCACAGGCGAGAGCCAGCCCCAAGTGCCTCGCAGAGCCGTGATGTGGGGCAGGGTCCCCAGAAGTGGGTCAGGGATGGTGGTGGAGATGTGTCAGGCTTTGACTCCCAGCCTGACTGAGCATCAGATCTGGGGCCCTGGTGGGTCTCCTCACAGCTGGTATGGCCTGTGTCCACTCAGCAGGTAGAGGTGTGCTGCCAGGCACTGCCCTGTCTCCATAGTCCCCTGGCCTGTGCCTGTGCCTGTGCCCTCCTTGGGGACCCTGGCCCCCAAGCGCTTGTTGTGGTTCTGCTTAGCCAGGTGGGATGGCAGCAGACATGCCCTCCTGGCAATGGGGCTGCCCTCCACCGCTGCCATGTGCACCCCAAAACTGCACTCCTGGGGCCTGCTGGGGGTTGCATGCACTGACATGGCTGACATGAGCTTTACCAAGCTCTTGTGTAGACAGGAAATGTGAACTTGTTTTTCTTCTCTGACATTAAGTTGAAGACATTCCTCCCTTCCATCCTGTCTTAATGGCTTCATTTTTCCTTTGCCCCATCACACAGCTGTGCTCCCCACGGGGAGCCCATGGGCAACAGCCAAAGGCAGGTCCCCCATTGCTCACCCCCATCTTCTGCTGGGGTGCAGCACCAATGGCACTGACCAAGCCTGCGGTTTCCCCAGGCACGGCACTTCCCCCAGAGGATGCTCACCCTTAAATAAAAAGCCAGCCCCCCCTTTCCAATGCCTTCTCTGAGGGGGGCGGTCAGGTACCACCAGGGCAGCCCTGCTCCCTGGCAGCGCTCCTTGCTCGTGGATTTTTCTACACATACGCATACGTGTGCACACGGGAGGTTGCAAAGCTCATAATCCTGCAGGCAAGACCATTTCTTTTGCCTTTGCAAAAACACCGTGTCACACCTCAGCTGGTGTGAAAGAGCCATTTGTCAGTGACTCCCTGGCCAAGTCAGCGGGATGCTGGCTGCCTTTCCCTGAGGCTGCCAGGGTCTCCATAGGGTGGGAGTAAAGACGAGAGCCAAGTGGGGCCGGGCTGTAACTACAAACACAGCAAGGTCGCACGGGCTGTCTGCCGCAGCGTGTTGCTGGGAGGGGTAGGGGGCAAGGGGACCCCCCAGGTGGAAGCCCCTTGGTGGCCTGGCTTGCGGCCCCTCCACGGCACTGTGGGGCAGGCGGTCCTGCTCAGTGGCTGGGAAGATTTTTAGATCAAGGTTTTTTTCTGAAGGAAGGGGAGACACCCGCACCCCAGTGATTGGAAATACATCTGTGACTGTTTGGAAAGTTATTTTTGCTACATGAAAGGCTGGGACATGAGGACAGGGCCTTCTCCAGACTGTATCACCTCTTGGCTTCCCTGCTAGTACAGCTCATTTATTTGGTTTGGCACTGACTAGCCAAGCCGTGTAGCTGCCAGGTTCACCATGTTATAAGGAGCTGCTGGTGTCAGGAAGAGCTTTTGGCTGCAGGAAAGCCCTGCAGATGTTGTCCAGGTGGTTCTGCTCTCCACGAGTGTTCAGGAATAGTCAAGCCGTGTAACAATTTTACAATGATTATTTTTCTTCTGAAACATGACTGGAATTTCTGTCAGGCGCTGGAGCAGGAGCAAAGGGTGGCGTGTGGTGCGAAGGCTGGGTGAGATGTGGCATGTGCTGGCAGCGTGGCCCAGAGAGGTGCCAGAGGAGCAGGGCTTCCAAAGTGTGGAGAGGACCTGCACTCAAGACCAGCTTGGAAATGGCTGGCAGGCTCCTCTGTGTGGCATTTTGTACCATGTTTCTTGTCAGGCAGGGCAGGTACCGAGGCTGAGCAGAGGGAGAGGTGCCACCTGCCCACGTTCAAATTCTTGTGGTTTCCATATTTCAGAATGTTGACTCAGGATCCAGATAAGGCAAAGAGACACTTGTGTCACCTCACTGGGGGGGTGGCTGTCTTGAGCAAGCCCATGACAAAGACGCCCTGGTGAGTTAGCTGTGCATGGCTCCTCGTCCTATGCCCTCCAGACTGGGGCAACAAGTGGTTGCCTCTTCCTCACAGGCGTCTCCAGCTGAATCAAGGCAAACACATCCAGACCCAGTGCATGCTCCCCCTCCAGGTGCGCTGCACCATGCTGCTGAATGGGAAGTTCAGGTGACATGCAAAAATGGGCTCACACCCCTCATCTGGGTTAGGGGAGCATTCAGATGCCCAGGGTACAACCAACTTCTTACGTCTTTCCCAGTTCCTTGGCCGTATGTATCCTGGAGGACACGTGGATATGCCCATGCCCAAGCCCACCTGGGGCAGGAGGAAGGGGGTTTTCCTCTGCTCACAAACCTTCTCAACCCACCAGGTGACCTCAGAGCACCCCCAAAGCCCACTGGCGGGATTAGGGGCTGCTGTTTTCCTTGCAAATGCTTCTGCTGCTGCATCCCTACCCAGCCTCTCTGTCACAGCCTTGCCCTTGCCACCTCAGTCCCATTTCCTGGGCTGTCCTGGCTCTCTTCTCTAGACTGACACACCTTTTCTCCATAGGTAAGTTGTTAACTTCTCAACATTTTGAAGAATCCCAGATCTGCCAAAAGAAGATCCAGAAAGAAATTCCAACTTCTGCTCAGGCATCTCTTACCTTTAACTGGCTTTTATTTAAGTGGGAATTACTACTGAAAGCAAAGGAGAGGTAGGGTCTGCTCAAAAAAAGCAGGGTTTGCAGAGGGGTCTTCCCTGTTTTCTTTGTAGAGCCACTTACATTGCTTGTTTGCACTGCCACCTAATAGAGAAACCTCAGTCAAGTTACCTTAATGTTTATTTTATTTAAAGAATCAGAAACACAGTCATTGTAGTTCATTTGTACTCATATCTGCCAACATTTCCTAAATCACGTTAACATTCATGTATAACAAAAACATTTTCTGAGCTGTGCAAAGTTCAAAGGAATTGTTCAATTACTTGAACCCATTTCTAGAAGAGCAAACCTGGCATTTTACAAACTGAGGCCACCAGAAGGAGTCTTTTCTTTTCCCCGCCCTGTTGTAGGAGATGCAGATGCCCCCTCCTCCCCCCTTCCCTGGTATGACAGGTAAAAATTAGACCACAGTACGAGTCGAACCTCTCTCAGTCCAGCACTTTCTGAATGGCACTGGGTCACGTTTTTGTATCACTGAGCTGTATTAAGTTTTGCTCTTGTGCTCCTGCCATGGAAGTGATTTGTCCAAGAAGATTACTCAGTAACCCAAACTGTGATGATAAGCAATAAAAAGGGGCCAGAAACAGCTGTTATCAAAACAGACACCCCCCATCCCCAATATTTTTCCTTGCAGGAGGTATGACTGTAAGGGTTGTCATCCATTACAAAACACATCATCCTCCCTGCAAAATATATTTTAAAGCACTGATTCCATGCCATGACATCTGCGTGTTTTCCTTGTTCTTCTCACACACCAACTTTTGTCCTGTTAGAGTTAAGCATGAAAAGGTGGAAATCTGGAACCATTTTAGATTTGGCTAAACACAATAGGCAGCAAGCAAGCTGTCATCCTGTTTCATCTTTCTGAGTGTAGTAAATACACCCATGGAACAGAATTTTAAGAAAGCTTTAACCACTGTAAATTGTCATAAAAAATCTCCTCATCTCTGACAGATCTAACCCAGAATTTTTATTGGAATTGATAACATGCATTTTGGCATTGCTGACTCGCTAACTGTGCAGTTCACTGTTTGAGGTGCAGTGATACCAGTTCTGATGTGGACCAAATAAGTGAAACAGATATGGCTCCAGTCTCAAGCAAGTCTTTCCAGAAGACGTTTCTTCAGTCTCTTACTGGTTATAAAAAAGCAATTTCCTCTCAACAGTAACTAAACTTTTAGTGGCTGAGTCATTACAATCAGGAATATGAACAAATGCAGCAACGTTAAGTATAAAAAGAAACACCCTGAAAATGATGCCTCCCCGTTTGAAGGTGCTATACTTGGTTATGGACTGTGTTTCTGGAATCGGTTTGTTACGTGTGACAGCAAGAAGAAACTTATTTTACAGAGAACAAAGTCACGGAGCTGAACTCAAATAGGAACGCTCGCTTACATGGGTTTTGATATGTACTAGTATACACGGCTTGAATGAAAACAAAACTTACACCTTCGCATATGAAATACTGGAAACGCAGTAATGATGTTCACCCACTGGGCCTCTTCCTTTTAATAAGATCATCTCCAGGTTACAGTGCCTCTGACACACTTTTAAATGACCACCACATGTGGGCTTTGGCAAACAGCCAGCCACTGGCAAAGGCAAGATATGGATACAGCTATGAAAAGCCTTTCATCACATTTCATTTCTCAAGAGCTGATGTCTTTTTAAATACTCTCACAATCGCATTATGGATTTTTTCTCATTCCGCTTCATAGGAACAACTGGCTAAACTCGCTTTACATTTATTGCACCTTTAAGTCCCTGGTAGATGGAAGCTTATATTGCCTGATATGGTTTGAATTGTAGCTTGACCACATTAAGAAATTGAACAGTCTCCAGAACTGTACATTTCTACAGTAAGAAATCACATTTTGATAACGCTAATTACAGCCGTCGCAGATCAGCTCTCGTCTCTGTCATGTGACGACAGAGGAAAACTCCATGGTCCCTGCGCGTGCTAGAACCTGCAGTGTTCTTCTTATTGCCATGAAAAAGTCAATTAAAACAACTCCTCTGGGAATTAGTTCCAATTCTGGAGTAATTATCACTCTCCAGACAGAACGCTGTGCTTCAGTGTGGATCTTCAGCCACTCTAAATACATAGGAGAGAGCAAGCGTGTGCGTGTTGCACAGGCATGCCCCCCCAGGTATATTTATGGGTGACCAAACGCCTTTTTCTCTTTTCCTCTACGAGGCACGAACAAGCAGTCTGATCTCGATCTTCAGGTACGTTTCTAATTTCATACGTTGAATGCAAAAGTTGTTGCAGCCTCTCCGTTTAACCAAACCAAATCTTTAACAATTAAAAAAAATAGCACCAGATGTGTGAAAAAGAGGAAATGTCTGATCTAGTAGGAATATATATAAAGTAGAGCAATTCTTACAGTAAAAAGGTAAGTCATACAAAAAAGCAATGGAAAGTGATACTGAAGGACAAAAATCCATGCTGCATATAACAAGGTCAGAAGACAGGCAAAAGGGATTCTGCTCAAATAACCACAGTTTAATGGTGGAGCGGTACTTCCTCCAGGACCTCCCCGGCGGCAGCGCCAGGACACCGGATGGTATGGGACTCTGAGCACTAACACACTCACCGACAAACTTGCGCAGCATATCTTTGAGGTATATAGAAAGCATAACATTAACATTTTGGACTCCTCATTCTCTCTTGCATGACGATGCACCGATCTTCATCTGGGGTTTTCACCACCCTCCCCTCCCTCTTTTTCCCTCGGGAAAAACAAAATCCCAGTTTAAGAGCTTCCTAGCACACCTCCTTGAACTCCCAAAACCATCTTGCATAGGCCAGTAATAAGAACACTGCAGCTCTGACAAATAAGTTACAGCAATATAACAACTTTCCTCTTAATTTTTTTTTTAAAGATATCTTCTCTATAATTTACACAAAGGGTTAACAGCCAGAGTTTAGGTTACGTACAGTCCAGATGGGCATCCTTTCAGTCTGTGATTCCAGGTGGAAGGCACTACTTCAACATACCACTGTATGCACCACACGCGGTCTCAGGAGCACAGTGGGGCACTGCGTCTCCAGAGCTGTAGACTGAGGGGCCTGGGGGGAGTCTTTGGAAATAAAAATGGCAGTGGTTATCAGTCCAGTTTCTCTTTGCTGTCTCTTCTTGTGCTATGCGTTTTCCCCTGAAAGCTCCTCCAGTTGAGAGAGCAGCGAGCCGTCCTCAGAAGCTCTCGACAAAGCTCCCGGGGAAGAGGCCCGTCCTGCCATTCCTCTGCAATGTCCCTTTGTACCAGCCATCCTCCCGTTTCTTGTGCACAAACACAATGTCACCTTCCTTCAATTCGATCTCGGCCTCACTCTGTGGTGGGTATGGGACCACCACACGGTACCTTTGGAGACAAAAAAGGAAAGACTTGGTCAGGCAGTTGTCAAGCCTGCACCTGATGGGAGCAGCCAGGAACCAGAACCAGAACCAGAAATGTTGGGAAAAAATACTTTTGAAAATATTGGGAAGTTACATTTTCACACATCAATTGTATCTGATGCAGCTACATTTTCTACTAAAACAGTATGACGGGGAGATTTCTGGTGAGCTTGGCTGGAGAATTGACCAGGACGTGCACTGGAGCCAGACCATGAAAGCAGGAAGGTGTTGTCAAATGGCTGGACTACTTGTGATGGTCCCTGCTCCTGGTCATGTGCCAAGCCTGTGCCAAAGACTTGGCTGCTTTCTCCCAGCACTGCGTCTGCCTCATCCAGCACTGCATCTGCTCCATCCAAAAATCATAGAACCATAGAATGGTTTGGGTTGGAAGGGATCTTTAAAGGTCATCTGGTCCAACCCTCCTGCAATGAGCAGGGACACCTTCAACAAAATCTGGTTGCTCAGAGCCCTGTACAACCTGACCGTGAATGTTTCCAGGGATGGGGCATCTACCACCTCTCTGGGCAATCTGTTCCAGTGTTTCACCACCCTCATCTTAAAAAATTTCTTCCTTATGTCTGGTCTAAATCTACCAGGCCCTGCTAAAAAGTCTGTTCCCATCTTTCTTGTAAGCCCCTTTCAAGTATTGAAAGGCTGCAAATAAGGTGTCCCTGGAGCCTTCTCTTCTCCAGGCTGAACAACCCCAACTCTCTCAGTCTGTCCTCACAGGAGAGGTGTTCCATCCCTCTGGCCATTTTTGTGGCCCTCCTCTGGACCCGCTCCAACAGGTCCATGTCCTTCTTGTGCTGAGGACACCAGAGCTGGATGCAGCACTGCAGGTAGGGTCTCACCAGAGCAGAGCAGAGGGGCAGGATCACCTCCCTCGACCTGCTGGCCACGCTGCTTTTGATGCAGCTCAGGATATGGTTGGCTTTCTGGGTTGCTAGTGCACATTGCTGGCTCATGTCCAGCTTTTCATCCACCAGTACCCCCAAGTCATTCTCTGCAGGGCTCCTCTCAATCCCTCCATACCCCAGCCTATACTGATACTGGTGTTTGCTCCAACACAGGTTCAGGACCTTGCACTTGGCCTTGTTGAACCTCATGAAGTTCACATGGGCCCACTTCTCAGGCTTGTCCAGGTCCCTCTGGGTGGCCCACCCCTCAGGCACGTCAACCACACCACTCAGCTCTATGTCCTCTGTAAACTTGCTGAGGGTGCAATCAATCCCACTGTCTGTGTCATTGATGAAGGTATTAAACAGTACTGGTTCCAATAGGAACCCCTGAGGGTCACCACTTGTCGCTACTCTCCACCCAGATATTGAGCTATTGACCACTACTCTCTGGATGCAACCGTCCAACCAGTTCCTCATCCACCAAACAGTCCATTCATCGAATCCATCTCTCTCCAATTTAGAGAGAAGGATGTTGTAGGGGACTGTGTCAAAGACCTTACAGAAGTCCAGATAGATGACATCCATAGCTCTTGCCTTGTCCACTGATGATGAAAAATGGGGTTTGTAGTGCTCTCACCAGCTATCTGTAATATCAGCAGAGGTTAGCTAAAACAATTAGCATTTTTATTATTATTATGTTACTTAAGAATATACTTTGGGTCCCTCAAACCTGGAAGGAAGCTAAAATGGAGAGATATCAAAGGACTTTCGAGGCACTCTCCAAACCAAGAGGCATCCCCTTGTCCTGAATCATTCACAGGTTCTCTGAGAACTTAGTTTTCAAGTGTCATTTCATTTCAATGAAGTAATGACAGGTCTGATCCTGATACGGCTATGCTGCACTCAGGCTTATCAGCAGGCATCCTCCTGAGCACAGGCTGGGCCCTTTCATATCACACACTTGTGTGCAGAGCAGGGAATGTATTTCTGCTGCACTGTATTCTTTTCTTGTACTTATCTGACATTTGGTTAACAGTCAATAACTGTCTTGCTAATTGCAAAGTAATGAATATAGTAAGATAGTTAAAAGATGCCAATTGATTACCTAAGGCCCACCTCCTGAGGATTAATACTTCCACAACCACTGCATGGCCACTGATCCTCAGTCATGTTTCTTACAAGGCAAGTATTTATTTAAAATAATATCCTGTCCTTGAGAACTAACTTTCACACGCCCTGGAGGCTCAGGACCACTCCCTGAGGCCATTCCCAGTGAGATTGTACCAAAGCAAGGGGCTGTCCAGTGGCAGTCACTAATTTTCTTTGCAGATGTTACTCACATATCTAGTGGCTGCAGTTCTGAAACTAGGGACTCCACTTCGACATGACAGTAAAAATACCATGTTTGGCTCTATGTATGGACATCTCCACAGCCAAACATCCCATTACTCGGAAAATCATTGAACTCCATTTGGAGTGGGGGTTCTGCTCTAAAACCTCTCTACGGCCTTTTTGTCTTGACATAGCAACACAGTCGTGTAGAAAATATGTATGTTCAAGTGCCATCAAAAATCTGCTGGTCTTCTCTGTCCCTTGGTCAATAAACCTAGTTGTCACTTCCTTCCTTTGTGGAAAAGCAAATAACAGGTTGAAATGTGTGCTGCTGGCTGGCTGCAGGAAAACAGTCTATCACGCTATCATCTGTGGAACTGCTACACTTATATTATGAACCTTTCCCAATTACAGCCATTATGCAAATGAATGCACACATTATTTCAAACACTCTGCTGCAGTGCTGATTAATTAAATTATCAGAGTGGAACAATTTTAGCTAAGATGATGCCAAGTTTCAGATCTCACAACTCTATGCACAATCACAGCGCATCAGAGCTCTGCACCAGGATCTCTAGAGGCTTTAAGAAGAAGGTCGGACCTCAACATCAGTTAAGTGGTGTGGAGGTACTCATGGACCCTTTTGGCAGATCAGGAAACAGAAACACAGAAAAAGGTGGTGTCTTGGGCAGGGTCACCCTGAAGACCCAGCTGGGACTGCTAACACCTCACGTCATACCTTAAGCACAGAGCTACCCTTTTAAAGCCAGACTACATCCTAGGAGTGATGAGCTGCTAGTCCCTAAATGGTTCACATGAGGAGGGAGGTGAGCACACTCAGCACGGATGTGCCCATTGTCATAAAAAAGGGTTCTTCTCAGAGATTCAGAAAAATATATCTCAGTCACAGCATTATCAAATGAAGTACTTTTTCCCATTGACGGAACCTCAACTGGTATGGTTTAAATTTAATTAACTACAGTACCTCATTGGATAGCACCAAAGCGGTTTTCATAAGAGTAACGAAATCTTAAGATATGAAAGACTTTGCAAATCGGTTAAGAAATGCTCTGTGTGAGAGATGGAAAAAGATGCTACGCTTTTTCCCTTGAGAGGCTTTTGCAGCAGGCCTGGGGCAGGCAGCCTGGCGAGGGCTGCAGCGGGCAGCAGCAGGGCACGGCTGCTGCCGCAGGGCTGCCTGCACCACAGGTCGCTGCTGTGCCACCCCTCCACACCTCCAGGTGGCATCTCGGCCTAGTTTATCTTCTGGAAGTGAACTGCAAATACATAACTGAGACACATTTTTTTGGCAGAAAAGATTTCTTCTCCCAGATATTCTCCCTCACTCCCAAAAAGGCAGTCCTGTATACTTCTATTTATATCTCCCCTTTTCATTTCACCTTTTGTCCCCTCTTTAAGAGTCTACTATAAAACTGTAGGCTTTCTACAGCAAACTGCTTCCTGACATTTCAGACTGATCCCAGAGCCTTCTCAGTTTTGTCTGTGTCACATTACATCTCTAAATTACCAACTTTTCAAAATGCTAATTAGCTGGGCAACAATAATGATGACAAGTGTGGCAACCACCTCTGCCTATTATTAATGATGTTTGGTATTTTCTGTTGTAAATCGTACTCTGGGATAGTTGTAATTCTGCTAAATGTTAACCATTTTGGCCCAAACTCTCCACAGCAGTTGGCTGTGTCAGGCTGAGGGTCCCACATGCCACCCAAATGGTCTCATCACCTCCAGGAATAATATGAGGGGTTTTGCACTATCAGGACCCAGGTGAGGGCTTCCACAAACAGCCCTCAGGTCCCCATACATGGGAGCAAAGACCTGTCCTGTGGCACCACTGGTCTGTCAAGGATGGTGTTCCTTCAGAAAATTACCTGCTCCTGGCCAGGTTAAAAGCATTGAAACCACCTCAAAATGGTACACGCTTAGTAGAGGCTTGTATGAGAACAGAATGTAAAGTCTCTGCTGATTCATGCTCCAAGATGTCCTAGCTCTGTGGGACCTCAGAGGCTGCATTTCTCTTCCTTTCCCAGCAATGGGCTCCTCTCATGTTTTTCTCTCAGGGCACAGACTTGATGATGGACTTCCCCACTGCTGGCTGCTGTGGTATCCCTGGGTTGCTCACTTCAGCCCTGGAGGGGACTGTCTGGGATGGGTAGTGGCCTGGAGAGGGTCCTCAACACCCGAGAGAAATACATGAGGAGGGGCTGTGAGTAGTAGCGGCAAGAATGGGGGATGGGGTTTGCCTGGGCAGGGAAACCTCAAGGAGTTGGAGAACAGGGTAAGGTAAGGGAGGGGATGGAGGACGTGGGAGGCTGGTGAGAGAAAAAAGCAGAAGCCATGGGAGAAATGGGACCATGATGAAAACTGGAAGGCCTGACAGAAGGTGTGGGTACGGCTGCTGAGGAGGGCAGCTGGGCTGAGATGAGTCTGGGAGAGCAAAGAGCCTTGGTGGGAGGGAGCCTAGGGCTGGGACATGTCACCCTGTGGGGCAGGAGACTGCATGGGTAGAGGCTGGCACTGGGGCTGAGGGTGGGACAGGACCCTGGCAGCAGTTATCTCACTGAGAGCTGGGAACGGGTCCATCATCACTGTCTCTCTGCTGTCAGTAAAGACCTGGGAATCCCACTGTCCCTTGTCTTCATAGCACTTGTCCTCACAGACAAAAGAAACACCTCTCCCACCCAGCTCTCTGTTTGCTACCGCTGCTGACATCTGGAAGGTGCAGCTAAGACTCCTAACCGCAAATAGATATTACATGATGGAATTTCTGGTTTTGTTTCCTGTAAAAAAGCAAAATGATTAAAAATGTCATGTATGTAGATGCATAAAGACATCTACCTACCTTAGCAGAACAGGAATGTTTCACACCCATGCATCTGAGATGAAGAAACAGGCAACTAAAATTGCCCATGACTTCACTTTTGCTTCCATGCAATACAATCTTTCATTATATGATTGCATACTATTTTTCCCACAGGATGCCTGCCTCATTTAGCACACAAGATGTCCTGCTCTGGACATGAGTCAAGGCTCTGACACGGAAGAAACATGTGGCTGCCAAAGCCACCCCATCTTTTGCAGAGGTTCGAAGATCTCTAGCAAGTGACCACAGTAAAACTCACTGAGTAGCGCAGGCGTGGGGAAAGTGGCTTCTCTGACTCCTCCAGCTGCAAAGCCTTGTGCCGCACTTTCCACAGCGTGAGAATCATCTCACGCACCCTACCGGTGTAGGAATCAGCTGTCTGGTCTAAATTACTCATGCAGGCTCTCTGTCAGCATGCACAGACAGGCATTGAATAGTATTGATCAGAACTGATCAGTAATTAAGTGTTGGGCTCAGACCTGGACACTGAGGAAAAAAAACCCAAATACCGAGTATCTGCTCACTGAGCAAATGCGTGCATCTAGCTCTGATGGAGCTACAGAAGCTTAAGAAAACAGATCTACAGGGAGGCAAATCAGGTTTGCGGGGCTAACCTCCAATCTGGTCCCATTTAGAGTGCTTGAATTCGGATGCTTAATGAAAGTTTCTGTTTGTCAAAGTATGATGCACTAAGGACAGGTTTCAGGGGTCCAGTCCTGTGGCTCCAACTGGTCCCTTGTGTGTTAGAGATACACAGTTAGTTTTGCGTGGGGATAGATAATTGGTGACAATGAAGTGTCTAGCCCAGTTAATGACTGCTCTTGCTTATCGGTGGAACTCTGTTTCTCCATCCTTTTACTGGCAGATTGCAGACACCTGCAAAGTGCCTCTGCACACTACAAGACAGAACCTTCACCATATTATGGTGTCTGAATCAGCAGCCTCAGAAGAACAAATCTCAGCTGGGTCTTTTACCCTTCTGCTGGAAATATTGCAGGATTCAATTTCTGAGGTGGTTAATTGTAGTTTCTCAGTCCTTAGGCAGGTATCCCAAATCAGAGAAGCACTTAACTTCGTGCATACATGTCACTGTTCAGTCAGAACTTACTCCTGGGGTCATTCCTCTAGTACCACTTTCCAGGAAAGAAAAAACCCCTTCCTTTGCTTTCTCTTTTGGCAATGGAGATATACGTGCACTGCAAAATTGAAGTCAATGGGCGTTAAGCACATGCTTGAACGCTTCCTTGAATTGGGAGCTCAATTTCTAACGTGGCAGTGATTTGTAGAAAGGATACATGGAAACGTGAAAGCGTCTATTTTAAAGGTCAAACTCACTGCTCCCATCTTATTCTGCAGCACTCTTGTGGTTACAACTTGCTTGAAGGCTCCATGAAAACCATAGAAACACAGCATAGATATGCCAGTCGTGACAGTAAGTCTGGATGCAACTGTTTTATCAGAATATAACATGGCAGAATTAGTGCCAGTTACTATAAAAGAGTCAACAACGCGTGACTTGTTTTACTCAGGTTCGCATCTGGGAACAGTGCCAGGCAGCGAGGGGAACATGACTCACACACACACATATGCACACTCAACTCTCCTGTTTTGCGTAATGTACAGTCATATTTTCTTGAAGTGGGTGGCAAGGAAAGTATTTTGCTTTGGTGCTGCTAGGCAGACAGCGCGCACCCCCCTTCCATGTGAACCAACAGTGTTGGTGGGTGTAGGCAAGTCTCTGGCCCAGGGTTTGCCTCATCACAGCGCATCCCTGTGCTGGTCCTGTGTCTTGCACCAGCAGCAACTGGATAGAGCAGTAGGTGGAAAAGAGTGTGTGGGGCACTCGCAGCCTCATGGGGTATTCACTTGACAGTCAATCACTGCAACACGAAGTGGCAAGGACACCACCTGGGAAATTTCTCTGCTCTGCTGCTCGGACTGTTGGATGCTTTATGGCAGAGAGCAGATGCAGGAAGGTGGTTTTATAAACCGACAGTGGGAAACTACACCCAGAAGGCAGAGATGGGCACTAACTATCCCAGTAAACCAGTTAAATATCAAGGTTAAATGATGGGAGAGCTAGGAGCAATTTCCTTTCTAATCCAGCCGTCCATAACCAAGTTGTGGAATATCAAGTAGGATAAGATAGAATAATTGTTTTCTTCGTTCTCCCCATGCGCAAAAAATGAATGAGAGCATAAACATTAGCAGCATCTCTGAGTGGCCGAAGCTCACTTCACCTTCCTGTCTGACTGGCTGCAACTCCCACAAAGGGCTGCGCTGCCAGGCAGCAGAATAGGCAATTCTTCCCTTAAATTGTGAGCATTGAGCCATGAGCAATCAGAGCCATTTAATGCACCTCTGCTATGGCTAGTGGCATGACCAGTAGGTTTGATCAGTAGCCTGGATGTGGCAAGTGCTAGAGCTGCAAGTCAGCCTCTGTGGGAGAAGTAGCAGTGCTCTGCTGTCTGCATGAGCCTCCTTCGAATGCTGTAAATATTAAGGAATGTGCTACTTCTTCCAACCTTTCAGTGCTCTGTCTCTATGCGCACAGATGGGCGTTGGGAGACAGAAAGCCAAGTACAGCTAAGTGCACTGAAATGCTTTGCAGCTTTTTAAAATTTCATCCAGCATCTGAATCTGTTTATCTAACCTTTTTTTCCCCTCTCCTCCCTTTTCTTTCTCAGAGAATTGCTCCTACTGTGCGGATGAAATGCACCAAAATGCAAACAAGCAAAATATGGAGCTGAGTGACGTTGAATGCGAGTTCCTCCATTGCCAGATGTGAAAAGAACAAGTGGTTTGAAAACCATAATTTGTTTTAAAAAAAATATAATTTGGTTCTTCTGAGCAATTTGATGATTTAATGAGCACAGATGGATGTGGGATGAATTTCTAGGAGACAAGTGTTTAATGTATCTGCTCAGATTATTCCAGGACTAAGCACTATCCTTCCTAGTGCATGAAGGTAATTAATATTTCCCATTATGGGCATGAAAAACCCCATATGATCAGTTAAGGAATGCAGATACACCAATGATATGGAAGTTAATTCATAAATCAATTAGAGAATCTTGCCTGCTGTGTATAATTAGGGTTACTTCAATTATAGCTTATTTTCGGATTTAAGACTCAGGAATTAAAATGCTTTAAAATCAGAGTAAGTTCCTTACCACCATATACTGCAATTGGAAGTATTTACTCAGTTTTAGCAGTCTGTATCTATTTACCCCTCATTCCAGCACAGCTGATCAGATGCCGCTAACCCATGTCCCTCTGGTTCTATTCTGCCACTTTAAATCGTCATCAGTTAAATGTTTCACTGTCTGGACCATCCTGAGGTGAACTGAGAAATTTGTAGGATATGGGACTGGCCCTGGCATATTAAATAATGTGTCTGGACTTCCTTACAGTAAAGCTTTGAAAGCGGTACCTCAACAGCCAGCTCTGGAGATGTCAGGGGATGTTCTTCCCAGCTTCTTTTCATGGCTACATGTAACTAAAGGTGCAGCATTCCACTGATTTAGTTACCCTGGTGTTAAATCTGATTTATATTGATTTAGCTTTTCTTATAGCATTAATTTAAACTGATGTAGACCAAATTAAGTGCGCCTAAATAGGGACTGGTTTTTCACTCCTTTTACTAAATTGCTTTTTCATGGATTTTAAGGACAAGAGAGTACTGTGATAGTCTGCTCTCACTGCCTTCATTACAATGCTGAAGGACTTGCCTGCATTTATTTCTGCTTCAAGTTTAATAGCTGTGCTTGAACAACAGCACCTCTTTCAGATGAAATGCCCAATCTAGAGTAAAAATATTCCCATGTCTGTCCTGTCTGCAGTTTCTTACAGACTGTTACCAAGCCATTCCTAAGCCTGCTCTTTATCAGGTGTACCACAGCTTCCTGTATCACTCACTGCAACAATATAGTTTTAAATCTTCCACTGTTCTCATGATGCTTCTCTAAGGCTGCTTCACTTTGCCTCAGATTTGGAACTTCTGAAATATACTGTTATTCTATGTTCTCCTTATCAATGTGTTGAATTAGCTCTGTACCAGCAGGTCTGCCCTCTTCATCACATATCTCCCACTTCAGTCCTCCGTTCTGCAACAGCAGAGATTTTATGTTGAACAGTGCAGGTCCAAGACCCAACCCTTTTTGGTCTACACTACAGACACACACAATCATTTTCTAGTGATTTCCGATCTAGCGTTAGATTTGATGACAGTGAATCGGTTTTCAATCCACTTAGCATCTGCTGTGTTGGTTGTGTACAGTTTACTCAGCAAGACATTTTATGGTAACAAACCAGATGCCTTAGAAATGTTTAAATATCTTACGGTGTCATTGTTACCCTCCCAACCAAATTTCAACCTGCATTCAGTAAAATACTGTGTAAGGTATGAACTGTCCTACAGTATCCCTTATTATGCCCTGAATCATCTGCTCCATGACCTCAGTTGGATTCAGGGTCAGGTGGCTTGCCCAGTCCATTCCCTTCAGCTTCTTTCATACACTCAGATAAAAAGTTTCTTTCAAACTTCTGGAACTTTACTATCATTCCAAAATTGTTTTAAATATCAACTCCAGAGAGTTCCCCAGATCGCTTTTTGAAAACTCTTCAGTGGTTTTGTAAAAAACATGTTCTCCTCAATCACTTTTTGAGTGGAAAGCATTCCAATACCATTGTATCACCGCATTATCTGTTCCCTTCCCAGTCCTCAAACTGCAGCCTTGTAGAAAATATTTACCTGAAGCCAATATGACACTGCACATGGAGACCGAGTTCTTTTCTCTACCCCTGTTTCTAGTCAGTTATCTCTCTCTCCATCTGCTTTTGTATTTTGATGTTCCTAGCCTACTCTTTGTGGGTTTGCAAGGTCAGTTACTCTAAGGTGCCAAGCAGGCTGCTGAAATGAACTACAGAACCACTGGTACATTCTTCTCCAGAAGTGAGCTACATTTTTGGTAACAGGTCACTGAAGATGGCAATACCTGTAAATATCCTAAACAAGGAGAATTTGTAACAGTCCTTGTTATTGCAAAACAGGCCAGAAAGGGCCTTGATGAGCAAACACATCACCCCTCTTGCCCCCAGGTGGGAAACACCACATGACAACTTCATAATTTTATTAAAACATAGGGATCCCATTTAAAAAGTGGCCTTTGCCAATAGCATTTACACCCTTTGGGCTGAGAAAGCACTGCTGTCCTTCATATTTAGACCAGGGCTGTAAGGTGTCACGGACAGGTGCTGTTCACCACTTTTTTAATCCATGAACATTAAAACTGCACTGTGTGTCAAATAATTTTCAATGGGCAGGTGCATGTAAGCCCTGTCTTCCTCAAAGACAGCTGAGTCACCGACCAATCCACAGAGCAGCAAAACTGCAACAGCTCTTGAGCCAGTTAAACTTGCAGCCCTCCTCCAAATGCTCCCTGAAGATGCAGGTGACATCGGGAGATACACAACTTACCTTTCCCGGGGCAAAGGCTTGGGCTCTGGCCGAATAGCTGCCATGGAAGAAAGGGGCTGCCTGGCAGGAGAAGGGATGGAAAAATTCAAATCCAAGGAGCCTGTTTTCCTGTGCAGAGGCTCCAGCCCCATGGCTCCCTGCATTTCACTCTCAATAGGGCATGAGCCAGCCCTGCCGTGGCTGGAGAGGGAGGAGAGCTCGGGTCCCACCGCCCCTTGCAGGACTCCTTCAATGGCTGCCTGGGGCTCGTGTGTGGGGGACACAGATGGTGGGGAGCGTGACTTCTTTTTTGTTGATGCTCCTGCTAGAAGTTTCAGCAGCCCGCTCTTCTTCTCCTTCTGCAAAGGAACCAAACGAAATATGGGCAGTGAGCAGACATACCAACTCCCTTCATTTTTCTTTTGGAAAATCTCAATGTGTGTGGCAGGGAACCTCCAAAAACTGCCATGACTAGAGGTGGATCCAGGTAGAACTTGAGCTTTTGGTAATAAAGATCCTGTGAAAATCCCTCACCATCCAACAGGGCTTTAACTCGTTCAGCAGAGTAAGGACCTAACATACCGCAAAGATTATTTCCACTTTCAAATCCACCCAGGCAGTGATCATGTGCCTTTTGAAAGAAATAGTGCAGTTACGGTGGGACAGAAAAGGTACAAACTTCCCATGCAGAGAAGGTGGCAATCAAAGTGCTGCCTTCACCCTCTCTCTTCCAGGAGAATCCTGTCCCTCAATAGAGAAATTCCCCAAAAGTAACAAATCGGACCCTATGGCTAAAAACCTCCACTGGGGAGCACAAGGGTCTGAGGCGAGATTTCAGATCCCAGCCCACTGCAAAAGAAGCGCTTATCTCTACTGCCTCATTTACCACCTGATGCAGATTTACTGTGGGGAGAATGGAGGCACAGGACAGTGGTTTAATAGCTCTTTCCAGTGTGTGCTCCCTTTCACATCCTGCATCACACAGCTGTACCTATTCATGTCTCCCTCCCAGAAGTGGGTCACTTCTCATGTGTTAAGGTAAAGGTATTGCCTTGATGTTTGAAGATAGACCACAAAATTCACAATTGGCAATTGCAGTGGCAGTGCATGGAAGGTTTCAACGTTCTACAAGGGTTTTTGATACAGAGGAATGAAAACAAGATAACAGCACCCTTTCAATTAACGTGGGGAGAAAAAAAAAAGTTCAGCCTGCATTACTGAAGAAACTCATCGGACCTGGTGGGTTTTATAGCAGTGTGAGAAATCCTGCTGCACATTTACCTCAAGCACACACAAACACCAAATATCATGTCCCTCAGCTAGATAGGGTAGAGGGATTGTGTGCAGAAACTGGCCACCCTTCAGTACATGCTGCACAGCTCTAGGCTAGCATTGCAACCAGAAATGCTGTGCAGTAAATTTTCCATTTTTTTTTAATGACACAAGAAGTTTTACAAAAGGTCTGTTAGATTTCCTCTTCTGTCTGAAGCACAAGCCATCACACAAGACTATCTTCAGAGACTCAGGGCTGTGAAGTTTAGCTATATTTGATAATTTGTTCTATAATAGGATCCCAGGGGATAAAAATGAACCCAGCAACTGCAATACTTATGGAACAGAAACTCTCTCTCTATCTTCAAGCAGGAACACTCTTTGGAAATACAACCCAGTAATTTATTTATTCTCTGTAGACAAAATGTCCCATGCAAGGTTTAAAATTATGCTCTTCTATGTGCTGACTGCTGAAGTAATTTCTCAAAGCAGCTTTGAAGAATAGGAGGGCTACAATAAAATAACCATAACCTTTTAGAAGATGGTTGGATTTACTGCAGTAAATGTACTCGGAGTATCTGGTATCTCTGCTCCCAAAGTTCTTTTTTGCATGCTTTAGCTGTCACAGACCGGTAAGAAAACAGAAATACCTTAGATGTTAAGACATGGAAGAGCTAAAAGGAAGCACAGTTGTTATCACACAGACAACATCCACTGATTTTTGAAGAGTAGAGTCTGAACTATGTTTCCAGATCCCAGTCTCCTGCACACCACTGGGTCCAACTATATGTTCTGTTTAAAAGGGCGTTTGTCACTTACAGGATGAAAGGGTCCATCCTGCCAAGATGTTCATCCAGGCAGAATTCATGGAAGCTAAGGGAGGCAGGCCATATGGCACCATCAGGTCAAAAATACTAAATAAATTCCCCTGGAAACAATAGAAAAGCAGACTAAATGCCCCTGACAAACATCTCCTTTCCCCCACGGGAAGGGACCGTTGTGGGAACTGTGGTAGGTATGCACGCTGGAATTCACCTGAAGCACCAGAAAAATACATCAGTGTTTCTCTCGTTCTCTAATTAAGAAATATTGCTGCTGTCATCATTATATCACATTTTAAAGCTCTTCATGAAATTGCAAAACTCATCTTTCCCTATGGCACACTGAAACAATAGCTGCAATGATCCCAGCATACTGTGTCAATATGCATTTGAAGGTGTCTAAAGGTCAGTGACAGAGTACAATAGCCATTGTGGGGCTCTGGAGAAACCACTATTGTGCAGCAGTGAGCACTTTGAGCCTCTGTAATTGGCAGCTTTGCACATCCAAACTAACTATGTGAACTAAAGCCCTGTATAATGAACAATTAATATTCCTATGTGGTAGCAGCTTTTCTAATTTTTGCTTCTAATTTAAATACCTTGGCAAATTTTCATTAGAAAAACCTTGTGTGACTTAGACCACTTAAAGCATAGAAGCAAAAACCTTTGGAAAGAAGGAGATGCATATATTCACACCCATCTGCACATTAGAAAGCAGATGAGTCTGACATTCATTCCATTTTGTTTACAAGAACGGCTTCCACTCTACATGGTTAGCCCTGGCATAAATTTCTACGCTCAAGCTACTATCCCTCAGATAACAGAGAGCTATAATGAACTTACTGATGTACCCTTTGTTCTACTCTAACAAAAGGAAAAATAAAGAATTGATTTTTAGCCCTTAGTCCACTATCCATTTTACTAAACTTTTGAGACTAAGATCAGTGTTCTTTAAAGAGAGAGGATGACTTACTTCAATTGCTTAGACTAGTCCTTTCAGTCAAAACCCGAGGAGTCCCGTGCTTCCCATCATGGCCTTGGGCAAGATGTTTAGAGGTGAACTGATACTAGCCACTTCAGGCACCTGGAGATTAGACATTACATTCCAGGTCTTTCTCCCTTTGAGTCTGGCAAACCCTCTCTGCCTTCTGGTATCACATTGCCAGACCCTCTGCCCATGCTGCTCAAAGCACTTCAAGCACAACAAGGACTGTCAGGAGCTGATAATTTACTGTGATGTCTCTCATGAGAAACAGATTCAGTTTGAACTTTGGGTGATCAGCAGTTCAACCTAAACCCCTTCGTGCCTCCTCCCCCCATCTGTAAAATGGAACTAAGTTAAAACTCCTCCTTGTGCCATGGGACTTTGTTAATGACTTCAGCGTTACAAAGCTGTACATTTCTTTGGGAGTAACCGGTCCTTTTCCAAGGCTTTAATATTAAAAATCGGAAAGATTCAGAATGGGATGTTAGTATGCAGTCCCAGTTGTGATTTATTGCAAATGTCCAAGTATTATGAATTCATTTAATATTTAGTGTAATAGCAGCCATCCTTCACAAGAAATTAATATTTATATGGCTGTCTGAGATAGTCCTTTCTTCAGCAGTTTCACTGTAAATCAGTGAAGTGTTAATGGGCATAAATGCTGTAGAGAAATCTACACTGATTGGTTACTCGGTGGGTTTTGAAAAGAGATAAGAAGTTTACAGAGGACATATCCGATGACTTTCAGGAATTAAGTTTTTGAATGAAAAAAAAAAATACTTTTTCCATTCACAGATGTCTGTTTTATTGTTTTCTAGGAAACCTGTAATCTACAGAAACAGCTGTGTAATTATTGCGTTTTCTTTGTCTAGTAGCTACATTTCCAACTGACTGCAAACTGTGTTTGACATCCCTACCTCCTGAACCTGCCAAGGCCAGACCTTCACATCTGTGTTGATGGATGGATTCACAGTACGGACAGCACTTCTCCTATCTCCTGGTTACTGCCCACATGTTTAACTGAATTTAAATTATCACCTTTGTTGCTCAGGTTTTATTCTAGGATGTTCAGAGTAAAAAATTTCAAACCATTAATTTCACAAGGATCAATACCGTGTTAAAAAAAGAAGCAAAAGAGTGAAATTAGCTCTTTCAAATAAATCTCAGGCTGTTTCTAGTTAAGAAAAAAAGGACTGTGAACATAGACAGTATAGGCAGGTCAGAATTTCTTACTTCTCTAGTGAAGCCTATGCTTGAGACTCCATTCCTATGGTGTAGCACGAAGGAATCTCTGTGGAAATAAGTCTCTGGAAGCACAAAGATGAGATCAGCTGCATTTCTGTGACCCTGAAGCATACACCTGGGGAAGCCAGCACTTGGACAGGTGCGAGTTCCCCTCAATATCTCACTGTGGGAATGTTTGGAAAAGTGAATACAGTCTGAGCTTAAGAACTCATGAAGGACTAGATAAAAATTAAAGTCTCAGATATGTAAATGTTGAAATATTTTCCTTCACAGTAATTGGGGATGATTTTCCCCCTCATTAATAACCCCACTTGAAGATAATAACTAGCTCTTCTTTCAGCTTCAGAGATGAGATGAGCACAGAATGCAGCTACTTCCTTGATGACTGAGTGGTAACAGAGTCCCCTGTCTGCAAAGTAATAATCATGCCATAATCCAAATACCAATTATAGGTACTGGCTATATTAATACAGATCTTCTTTTTCATTTTTGTTTTTTTAAACCACCATAATAAACAGAAAATTCTGTTTTGGTTTTCTTCATTTGCAACTACTAATACTTAATTTCCTACCTATACAGGCTCATTAAATAAATGAGGAAACCTTACTGCTGCTGATAGAAAAGCTGGCTCCAGCCATTGAAATGATGTAATTTCTCATGCAACACCGGTTACATCAATAGATAAGAGAGCCAGAGCGGAAAAAAAAGGTTTCATTTAAAAAGAAAGAAAAAAGAAACAAAACTGTTTAAATGCTGCCCTGAGTCCTACAGAACAAATTAGGAACTCATCTATCAGTCAGTACCCCCAAACCACCACTTTTATTGCTTATTTAACATGGTCAGTACTTGTTTCACTAAATTTAAGTTAGTGTCTGGAGAACAGTGCATTTTTATTCTGATTCCAACTTGGCTACTAGTGATTGATGCTTGCATTGAAAGAATAGGTGGTATTTTGGATTACATCTTTTAGGATAAAAGCTATTCGGATTTTTAAAATCTGTAAAATTATTTGATCCAAGATTTTGATAATTATTTACAAAGCAAATTATAAAAACAAACCAGCATAATCTCAAAAGCAAGCTTCAAGTCTGGAGTGTCTTTGGATATGTATTTATTTGCAGCTTACCACTATTTCTCATCAAGCATAGATGATATACTGAAACAAGACAACAGTAATTACTACATAATTCCTTCTGATTTTAGGGAAAGACTAGTTTTGTATCATATATTGTATGGAAATATTTGCCAAAGATTTAGTTTTTAATGGAGACAACTCCTTCTGGCCAGAAGTCTATTATTATAATCTCAGTATACAAGCTACATGCCAAGGAACAAAAAGGATTTTAGGATCATAATATCATTAGCTTTTAAATCTCAGTGATAGTAACATGCATACATACATGCATAAACATATTAGATTGATGGTCACTAATTTGAAGATAACTAGTATTAAAGCCAAGAGAAAATAAAATATCTTGCAGCTAGATCTGATTGGGAATTTCAAATGTTTTGAAAACAAAACTGAGAAGAAGAAATTTTTGTTCAGGTCCCAGTACAGCAAAGCACATAGGCACTTCATCATGTGGTTTTGTTGAACTGGGGCAGTTGCAAGGCCCTAGAGACTACTAAAAGACATAAAGAGGGAATCTAAAAATATATTTTAATATTCAATTTAGATGGAATATTCGATCTTTCAAGCACTGGAACAAAGTTAAAGGCTAGCTTAAAGGCAGAAAAAAACATGAAGAGGAAGCAGAGAGTCTCAGCTATTATTGAGCTTCCTGGAGGCTGCCGAGTTTGTAACAGGCAGAAGGTAAAAGGAATGCTAACGCAATTAACAGTGAATGAGGGACAGGTGATCTGCTACGCTGACACTGTCTTTTTTCTGTGTTCAATGGAGGGGGAAGCTGGTGGATGGATAGTTCTGTATTTCATTGCTTTTCTTGGTCTGGTGTGTAAGGAATAGGTAATGGTTATGCAAAGATGGAAAGTTGTTAAGATACGCAACTTACTCCATGCCCCAGTAACAGTTCTCAGTGATATTTTTTTAGTGGGAACAGCTGAAACAGAGCACCAGTGAACTGAAAACTAGTGCTGTGATGAAGTAACTTAAAATCATGTACTGATAAAGTGAAATGCAAGGACAACACCAAAGAAAGTGATGAAACCACGGTTCTCATGAAGCCTGTGGCAACATTTCCACTTACTTCCAAGCAGCCACTGTCTCTAGAACTAAGCTCAGCTGGATGTGTTTTAGTTCTGATTTTAGTCCATCTCTTCCTTTGAAGTGTGAACAACCTCTCTGGGGACACAAAAGAAGGGAGTAGGCATGATATCCTCGTACACATTTGACATTCAGCTCCCTTCTTCACTCAGCAATCCACTGGATGTTTGATTATCCTACAACAAGTAAGGGAACTTCACACAAAGCGCTGAGATCTCCCCTTCTCTGATCCACTCTCTTGCCTCCAGCACAACCTATACAGAGAGGCATAAAGTACGCATACTTCCCCTGGGGAATGTGGGCTTCCATCTCATTTCAGGAGAAAACTCAATCAAGGAGTTTCATCCAAGTGCTTCTAGTGTGGCATGCCCAAGCAAGAACAAGAATTCCTGCTCAGTTGTAGAAGAAATCCACATCCTTTATTTCTAGAAGGGAACCTTGGTACCCTGCAGAGCTGGGCACATGCTGTGGATCCCATGTGGAAGCAGGTAACTTCCTCAGAGTGAAAAAACAAGATCCAAGCCACCTTTTCCTTACCAGTATCTCCTGCTGGCTTAGTGTCCTAGTTTTGGCTGGGATTGAGTTGATTTTCTTCCCAGTAGCTGGTATAGTGTTGTGTTTTGGATTTAGGATGAGAATAATGTTGCTAACACACTGATGTTTTAGTTGTTCAGTCATGATCAAGGACTCTTCAGCCCCTCATAATGCTCTGCCAGTGGGTAGGCTGGGGGAAGAAGAAGTTGTGAGGTGACACAGCCAGAACAGCTGAGCCAACCTGGCCAAAGGGATATTCCATACCATATGACATCATGTTCAGTATATAAAAACTAGGGAGAAAGCTGGCTCGGGGCCACTGCTCAGGAGCTGGCTGGTCATCAGTCGGTAGGTGGTGAGCAATCACTTTGTGCATCACTTGTTTGGTATATTCAAATTTTCTAATAATAATAACAACAATAAATCATAATTATTATTTGAATATTAATATAATTTTTAATCAATATAAAATTATTATTATCATTACTATCATTATTTATATTATCCCTTCCTTTTCTGCCCTATTAAACTGTCTCTATCTCAAGCCATGAATTTTACTTTTTTTCCCAATTCTCTCCCCCATCCCACTGAGCAGGGGAGTGAGCAAACAGCTGTGTGGTGTTTAGCTGCCTGCCAGGTTAAACCATGACACTTAAGACACCTGTTCTGCTTGTCATATTTTGTGAATCCCATTTTCTAGGCAATTAATTCTACCCCCACATTAAATGGGAATTATGAATTCCAGTACAAAGCAAGAGCCTTAAAGCTAATAAACCTCCATACTCAGCAAAAGTTAATGCCCATTCTGAAACTGGCCAATAAACGAATGCAGTGCGCACTCTGGGAATACAAGGCCCAAGTATTCCCATGCTACTATTGACTCTGTTCTGCCTGACACAGAAAGGGAGTCACTCCTAAAACCTGATGCTGAGCAATGTCAAAAAGGCAAGAGAAGACTGGGAATTGTTAGGAAAGGTCTAGAGAAAGAGTTAAAAAACATTGTAGAAAACAGCACTGTGGGAAGCCCTGCCATGCCTAACTTCCTGAATGTTGTGTCCTACTCTGGCCACTGCAGCTGGAATAGGGTAGTGCAGAACTATGAAGAGCACAGAGAAGGGCAGCGAGGACCATGAGAGGTGTGGAACAACAACTGTACATTGGAGATGTCTGCTTGGAAAGCAGGCAACTGACAGGAAATGTGATAATGATCTACAAAATCCCTGTCTGCTCAGAGAAGGTAACTTGGGAACTGATGGGTTATTTCCCACAATACAGGAATTAAGGGGAACCTCATGAGATTATCAGGCAAATGGTGGAAACTGAAAAATAGGAAGCACTTTTTCACACAACACATAATTAAATAGAGACTTACTGCACACAGTATTGTGGAAGCCAAAAGTATGAACAGGTTCAAAGGGGATCAGACAAATTAATGGAGAACAGACCTAGCAAGGGCTATTAAAAGAATGGTATGGATCCAACCCCTGCTTCAGGGAGCCCCAACAGGTAAATGAAACAGCATTTACAGCATACACAGGGTGACACCACCTCACTACAAAAGAGATCATAAAAACAGTGAGAATTATTGCTATGATTAAGAAATTAGCTATTTGGGCAAGAGCATAGGAAACAGGACAAAGCCAGGAATGAGCCCTCCCCTGTGCCCTCCCAGCTTTGAGAAATCAGTTGTTCAGAGACTTCCTCAGCTGCAGGGGTCTGAGAGAGGGCAAAAGGCACCCGACAGGATGCAATGTCAGCCAAGGAAGAGACACAGAAGGTTGGGAACTGCAACTCCAGAGAACTTTCACAGCCCTGCAACTGCTGTTTGGATTCCTCAGCTCCATCTCTGCTGTGCAAAACTTCATAGATCAAGGGCTGCAGCACTCACCCTGCACCAAGGAGAAACAAAAGTACTGGTGATGGGGCTGACAAAGCCCTATAGCTTCCCAGAGCTCAGCTTGCTTCCTAACCTGGCATTGCACTGCCTTTGTACATAACAACGTCTTCCTTGGAGCTACCATGGGGGTCTCCTACATAATGTTACACCATGTCTTGAAGACCTTCCCTAAACTGAAGCCCAGCAAATGTTAAACCTTTGCTTTAATATGCATCAAGTATGACTAGATGATTCAGGCAACTGTGGTAGACTAACTGTACTTTCCAGAGAACTTAAGCAAAACAGCTGGACAGACTATGAGCATCCTTCTGAAACTTTAGGTTCATTTATTCAAACTAGAGGAGAATCTATCACAGCTTCACTGACAGCACAGGATTCTGAAACGAGAAAAAGATGTACAAATACATTAACTGTTAGACAAACTGCTTAGAATCAGTGTTTTTAAACAGGATGATTTAGACTGACTGGTTAGCTTGCTGCTGCTTGTCTCTCATAAGGAAGCGAAAAAGATTTATTGGTCCTGGGGAGCACTGGGAGCAACACTCATATTTTGCAGAAAGCCAGAGCAAGCTCACTCATTGAACACCTGAATGAAAAAGAATCAATGACAGAAGTCAGGATGTGCTTTGGCATACTCTAATCTTACACGTAGTTAGCTCTGGCTCTCCCCATTCACAAGGGATGGATTTCATTTCAGAAGCAAACAGTTAAAATTGCTTGGTCTTGCTTTGTAATCTTATTAAATGAGAGGCAAGTGAGACTTGTATTTTTATGGAAAGCAGAAACATGTGGGTAAAAGGTTTGGATTAGTGGAGGTCATTTTGTCCATTGTTGCTGATGTATCTATTCTGCTTGGTTGATACTGTTCCACCAGCTGTGCCACCTCAGGCTGTAATTTCAGCACTTTCAACAAACTAAACGGTATTGGGCTGGCCTGCACTCAGAGGGAAGATTGCTTGTGGAAAATTCAGGCATCACAAGAGGTATATTCTTCTCTCAAAATCAATTCCCCATGGAAGAGAGAAAGGGCTGTCTGTGGGCAATGAAAAATTGCCAGGATTTGTGTGTACCAGGCACTGGAACACATTACAGTGAAGTAATTCCTACAAACAATTCATCAGTTCATAAAAGATGCATTTAGCTAGAGACTGAGGAGTCAGCTGAGACTGACAGAGCATATCACACCTGCACGGACTGTGGCCTAGAGGTGACAAAAGCAGAAGTTCCTCTTGCTCAGGCAATGTATTTCTGAAAATCAGCTGGGCTTCACACTGCTGCTGGGGCAGCCTGGACTGAGTGAGGAGTGGGACTGAGAGGTGCCCTGATGGTTCTCAGATGGTCTGACATTGTAGAAGTAGGTCCCTGACACCACCAAAGCCACGAGCATGAAAATTTCGCTCTCTCTGAAGGCTGCCCTCCAGGTGGGCCAACTCTCACAGCATCAAATCTGAGTATCCAAAAAATTATTCCTAATGTATTTCATGCACTGAAAAAAACAGGTCTTGCCCCTGCTCCCTCCTGCCCTCATGAAAGCGTATTTCAAACAAGACAAGTGATACTTTATTAGCATCAAGAAGAGAAATACCAATGCACTCAAGCCAATGGCTTCTTTTCTGGGAGTAAGGGGAAGCTCAGCCTCTCAGCACCCATGGGAGTGCAGGGAGTCCCAGCTGCTCTGTTTCCATGGGCATCACAGGCCTCGCTGTACCCAGCAGCCCTGCACAGGGACAGAGCTGTTGTCCGGTGCACTGAGGTGTGATCAATTATTACGCTGCATAAGCTTTGCAGACAAAGCAGCTGAGGTTTCTGCAACCTCCCCTGTCAGCCGTGCTGCAGGCATTTTCAGTCCTACTACATTTCCAAGCAATGGCCTGTGAATTACTCCTGGGACACATCGAGGTGGCTGAAGTCCTTTTCTCTTACAGGGATTAACTGATCACGTATACTCTTTAAAAAAATGAAGAAAGAATCCCAGAATCATTTTAAAAGATTGCAAAGTAAGCGGCTGTCAGTGTCAGAGGAATGTCCAGGCATGTAAATGACAATTTCTTTGACAAAGTGACCAAGGCACTGTGGCTTTCCAAATGTCACAACACTTGGCTTGTAATTACTAGTAAGCTTTGCATTAGCAAAAGGCTTGGTAGAAGCTGCTCCAGGCCTGGCAGCATTTGTAACAAGAGCATCCTCTCTTCACCAAAAATTTAATTTCATCTTTTTTCCTAGTTTCATCTTTTTGTTATTTAAAAAATAAAAATGGAACCATCAAAGACCATTTGCTAAAAAAACCCTCCTAATTCCCTTATACTAAAGTCAGGTATTTAGGAGTATCAAATTCCCCTTTCTTAAATTAAAGAGCTAAGCAAGAAGGATCATCAATGAAAAATAGAGCCAAACATGCCAAAGCTGGTAGTAGGATAATTTCAGTGGTGCAACCAATGAGCAGCATCACACATGGGTTACACACATAGTCACATCTGTAACCTTAAGAGCTCTCTGGACACAAATGTGTTGCTTGTCTGGAGTGTGCTATGTAATGAGGCAGTGAAATCTGCTTGGCGTTTTCATCATGTGCAACTACTGCAGAAATCATTAGCAATAACAACACATATAGAGCGTATTTGTCTTTACTGTGCCAGCTAGTTGACTGACGCAGAAGAGGTCAGTGTGACCTGAAATAAAAGGTGGATCCTGCCAACTAACAGCAAGAAATGGTCAATTTTAACACACAAGCTCAAAATGCCTCTGTGAAGATGTTGGTCACATACACCTCACATCTGAAAGATGGAAAGTATATAAAGATAAAATCACTACTGCACTGGAGCAGAAATGACAGCTTTGTCATAATAGTCCATTTCCGAGCCCACCTACCATAGATGAAGATGAAAAACCCTTTACACAGGTCAGATAACAGTGCAAGATTTCCCCTTGACCGCAATTGTTGATTGACTGGTGGTCTGTACAGACTGACAGCCTTTCTTATTTTCATTTTAGCAAAAACAGTGTGGGTAAACATTGACTTAGAATTGTCTCATCTTCAATTTGATCATGGTTGATTGGAATGTCTCTGCCTATAAAGATAACAGAATTAGTAGTCCATTAGTTAAGCAATCACGACTGCTATTCAAGTTCCAGTACTATGATTACTTTGCTGTATCTGACAATCTTCCCACAGCAGAGCAGGCAATATGAGTATCTTGCACAAGTTTGTTCTTTCAACTTCTTCCTGCTAGGACAGCAATGTGTGTGTTTGAGGGGTCCTTTCTAGTCTTGCACTCTCCCTCTTTTTAAGTCAGCAGCATACATGCAAGAACTCAGACTGCAGATAACCAGACGCTACCAGTTGCTTTGCAATGTTTTCCAGTTTATGATTTTCTGTAAAACCAAGAGGATATTTCCAATAGGTACCAACAGGGCTTCTCTCAGTCCCGCTGCTAGTCAGTCTTTTCATTAATTACTTAGTAGGTGAGCTAGAGAGTGCACTCATAAAACCAGCAGTGGCCATTGAGCTGATCAAATCTGCAAGCAGTTGGAAGGTATACTGGTTTCAGCCGAGATAGAGTTAATTTTCTGCATAGTAGCTCTGTATGGTGCTATGTTTTGGATCTGTGACCACACCAAGGTAGTAACACACCCCATTTTAGTTACTGATGAGCAGTGCTCGCACTGCATCAAGGCCTTTTCTGTTTCTTATGCTGCCCCACTAGTGAGTAGGCTGGGGGCACACAAGAAATTGGGAAGGGACACAGCTGGGGCAGCTGACCCCAACTGACTAGAGGGATATCCCATACCATATGATGTTGTGCTCAGCCATAAAAGGTGGGAGAAGAAGGAGGGAGTGGGGACATTCAGAATGCTGGTGTTTGTCTTCCCAAGTCACCATTATGCATGATGCAGCCCGGCTTTCCTGGAGATGGCTGAACACCTGCCTGCTGATGGGAAGTGGTGAATGAATTCCTTATTTCACCTTGCTTGCACGTGCAGCTTTTGCTTTACCTGTTAAACTGTCTTTATCTCAATCCGTGAGTTTTCTCACTTTTACCCTTCCAATTCTCTCCCCCTTCCCACTGTGGCAGGGAGTGAGCGAGTGGCTGTGTGAGGCTAAGCTGTCTGCCAGGGTTAACCCACAACAGAAGAATAAGCAGGGTAAGAATTTGGAGCAATTTTCCTAAAATGGAGAAATCCCAAACCACCATGGTGAAATCTGCAAAGACAAGCATGACATGCTACTGTTAGGAAAGAGAAATCAAGTGCACAGATGCAAAATGAGAAGTGACTGGCCAGCCAGCAGCTCTGCAGAAAGGGACATGGGAGTTACACTGGATCACCATCTGGACATTAAGTCAAGATGCTGCTGCAAAAAAGGTGAACTTCATCTGGAAAGGTATTAACAAACATTTAATATGTAAGCCATGGAAAGGGCTTATTCCATCCTAATTGGCACTAACAAGGTCTCAGCAAAACTCCACTCTGGGGCACCGATCTTCATGAACCCAGCAAGCTGAAGATGGCCCAGAGGAGAGCTGAAAGCGTAATCAGAGGCCCAGAAAGCATTACCTGTGAAGAAAGGCTAGGAACTGGGCTCAGTGAAGTTGAAAGAAGACAATTCTTGAGGACGGAACATATTGTTAGTTCTCTAATAGGTGGGGCAGTCAGGAGAAAGCTGATCAGCTGTTCATCTGGAGCAGGACATGAAGCAGCAAGATTCATTTGTAACCATAAAAGATTCAGGAGGGGCAACAAGGAATTTTCTGGCTCCAGGAATATGAAAGGACAGGAACAGATTGCTCAGGGAAGTTGCAGAATGATCCTAATCGAACGATTTTAAGAAAAGTTAGACAGACATCTGTGGTGGTTAGTTGGCATACATCTGATTTTCTCACAGCTGGTGACTGGAAACCCATTGCAGGCCTGTGGGGCCACCATCCTTCCTACCTTCTCTGGGCCACTTACCCTGCTGGCCAGCTGTATCTCTTGGCCAGGTTGCACCTAAACCTGCCAACCAGGAGTATCTGGCTTAGATATAAAACCTGCCCAGAAAAATTTAAAAAGTTGGAAAATCAGTTCTCTCTGCCCTGATCAAAGCCTAGCTTATGTGTTTCCTTTGCCACAGCAGGCATCATTGTGTTGACAGGATCTACCTGCCTGACCTCCCCTCTTCTCTGTCTCAAAACTTAAGATATGAAGAATAACATGATGTTGTACAGGAGGGAATAGAGATCTCTGAAGTCATCAAAAAAGCCAGCTAGTTCCATTTGAAAATATACCAGTTCTGAATTGATGGTGAATTGTGACTGAAAACTACAGTACAGGAAACCTACCTTACTGCAAAATAAGTTGGCCATGGACTCACATTAAATTACTTCTTCTCTCCCTGGGGCATCTGGTGATGAAGTCCAATGCCAGTCTGCTGCTAGTGGGCTGAACACAGTGAGCTGTGAGTGAAGGTTAATATTTTAGCTTCTGTAGTCTTAACTTACAGAAACATATCAGTGAATATTAACTAAGCAAAATATATGCAAAAAAGCAAAGCAACAGGTTGTGCTCTGCCTTCATAATGAACCGGTTTTTAAAAGATTGACTGCTTGACACCCTATATTAATTGATTACAGGCAGCCTGCAGATGTAGTCTGAAAAGCAACTTTTGCATGGTGTACTTTCTGAATTTCTGAGACTGATCTTTTCTCCAGAGGGCATAATAACAGCACTTTTTTTGCAGTCCTTCAGAGACCAGCACTGACTCCATGTCTTGACTTGGTCTGAAGGGAATTACTAGATGCTTGAGACATTCAGTCAAAAAAATAACAACCCAGACTGACTTTAAAGTGGCTTTACCATTTGGCAAAAGAAAAGCCAAGGGCTTGTGAATGTTTCTGCTGCTACTGCAAAATGAAAAATAAACAAAAATGTACAAAATAACATAAATATCCCTTTGCTATAACTTGGGTATGCCCTCAAGTTACATGACAAAACCAGAAACATGACACAGGTATCTGTTGTCTGTTATAATGTGCTGTTCCTACAGTACTGATGTTTGTCAGAAGCTGAAATTTCATTTAGAATTCTTCCAACAGAGCTTACTGAAGTATTCCTGCACTGACGCTAGATATTTTAACCCACCTATTATGCATAACCATAGAGAAAAGCAGGAAAAATACTAGTACCTGTGTGACCAAAAAAAGAAACATGGGCACTGAAAAGTTGACTACAGCTAGTTTTCACAGGAAAGTTCAAACTTTGTCTCCATGAAACAACTGCATTGGCACTTGAGATACTTGTATCTCGGTGAATAATCTCTGTTGCCTCTTGGTGGTTTAAGACTTACCGGCTGGTGAATTCATAGTTGGAAAACCACTGAGGAAAGCAAGTGTCCTGGACACGTGTGAGGCCAATATACCACCAAGTCTGGCACATTACAAGTTGTTTCATTGTTTTCAAGGGATCCAGCTTACTGTGTTTTTCTGCTGGAATGGTTTCATCCTGTATGTCGTCCTTCCTGGGAGTGGTGGGGCAGTGGCAGCCCCATTCCAGCTCTGTGTATTACTGCTCCAAGGCAGCAAAGGGAGGACAGGGACAGGCACAGCATTCACATTCCATTTTTTTTTCACCTGTGCATGGGAATTGGGAGCTTGACATGAGGGAATGAGGGATCAAACCATGTTCTTCATGAATAGGGCATAGAGAGGGCAGAAGCTGTGATGGGATGCTCAGCTGCAGAGTTATGCAGTCTGGGCTGGGGACTGGCCCCTATGATCCCTCAACAGCCAGAATGTGTCAATGTCTCCTATTGATATCATGAGAGTGCTTACATGTCACATGACTAATCCAAGGAGAAGCTTGCCATCCCCTCCCACAGCCTGGCCCCATCCAGCCATCTGGTCCTGTGTGATTCCTTCTGCAGGCAGGGGAATGCCATGGGAACGCCAGTGCTGGGATGCTCACACGCAGACACGCACATGCACTCACACACACACACACGCCTCCAGCCTTCTGCTTCCAGCTCTCCCTTGCGTGCTCTTTCTTTTGTCAGTTCTGCTTTCCTCCCCAGGCAACACTAACGATTTAGTAAAAGCCCATGGGTCCTCTGTGTTATAAAATCGGGTCTCTACAGGTGCCTGAAGAACACTGTGCTTTGGCATCCAAACAGCTTCGTCTCAAGTTAGTAGATAAACTGAATTTCCTCTTGAAGCTAAAGCACTCTCCATCTTCTCTTCCCCTAGATCTGCTTCCCCTTACGGCCACAGAATGCAGCACAGAACCACTCAAAACAGCATTAGAGAAATCCACTGTGGACACTTGAGAAATCCTGTGACAGCACTATGAGGCAGATAAGCAGAGGCAGGGGGAGAGAAGAGAGAAGAGGAATAGCTTTCAGAGACTGCTTGGCAGCAGTCAATGCTTGAAATATCTGTGGGGAGTTTGAAAGCATTTCCTAACATCAAAAATGTGAAGAAGAAAAAGAAATTTTGATCAATGGCTTATTGCCCTTGATCTAAGCAAAAGAATCCTAGCCAGTCAGAAATAACAGAAATCTGTTTTATTGTAAAGCTGAGGTTTTCTATGTTTTGACAGCTGGGGCTCATGCTTTTGGCTGGGTTATTTGCCAGCCTTAAAATACTCATCAGCAAGTTGCCAGGTTTTTGTCCTTTCAAATTGAACTCTAACGATGAGGGAGAAGGTGCTGGTGAGATTTTAAGCATGAGTTCCCTGTCCTAAAACAGAATTTTGTGGCCTGCATTTACATGACCAGAAAAAGAGGTTTCTACTTCCTGGCCAAGTTTCTGGTGAATCACTTGCTCGTCACAGAGCCAAGATTTGCTTTCTGGAGCATGGGAAGCAGTAGCTCATTTGTGATGAAGACAGCCCCCTTGCCTTTGTTGAGAGGAAATGGATTAACAGTATGTATTCTGTGCACAAGTCTTGAGAGAACTGAACTAAAATATTCCAGATTAAAGCATCCTTACTGAGAAATGAACTGGAACACACGTTAAACTGAAAAGTCAAATCTGACTGAAAATGGTCAGTGAAACGTTGATGTTGGTGGTTCCAGGACCAACTCAGATGTTTTACAGAGTACCCAAACAAATTATTGCCACAGAACTTTTTGATGCAAACTTTTACACTACTATTCCAATGTTGCTTCCTCTTAATGCTTTCTATATTTTGATACACTTACTCTAAGAATACAAACCAGGCTTTTCTGCTCTTGTGCAATTTGGTCATTGTTGTCTTGCAGTGCTTTAATTTAGTCAGTTGTTATTGTTCCATTTCATACCTGTACAACTTAGGGGGTTTTCTTAGGTGAACCGGTTATAAAGCGAAAAATACTAAATCATTTCATATCTGCCAGGAAGACTGAATTCCTCTTCCAGAAATTCAGGGTCAGTCATAATGACTTTGTATCTGAAAAATCGACTTTCATCAACTCTGTCCTTAGCTTCCTTTACTCGTCCCAGGATGACCACTATTTTTGTGACGTCATTTTATATCTACAAAATCCTTGCAAGTGCTCAACACTTCACTTTTGAGACTGATCTTCCATTTTCTGGATAAGGAATTAAATTTCTTAAGTGGATATGAAGTGATAACAAAACCTTTTCACTCAGGGATATATTAGTATGAGAAGAGGTTGCAATGCAGAGACTAACAGTAAGTGAAAACTGAAGGTGCACTACCTTGTAGGATCAGGTCCTTCGGGTAGCTTCAGTTCTGCCAACTGATAGCTTGAACAGGCAGTTGTAATGTGAACTGGAGTCAAAAAGCATCTCAGAGTTTACAAAGCCAAATTTTCAAAGGGCCCTTGATCTAGTCTCCAACCCTACGTAAAGCCAGGATGGGCAACTATGCATGCAGGTGCCAGGTCAGCACTGAGGGATGCTGCCTGATGGGACCGGGCACTGGGCTGCAAATTAGGGGATGGCAGAAGCAGGCACTGGCAGAAAGGGGGAGTAGTGGAGAGGGAATTCCTTCTGGTCATGTCTATACTGGCATATAAAACAAGGCCAGGATTTTGTATCAAACCCTGGTCTGCATCCATTAACCATTGTGGGTTTGGCTTATATCAACTAGCATTCTTCCAGGACAACGTATGGGCATGGTTTTGGCCACACCACATACCAAGACTCTTCTCAAGGAGCAGCATGGATGCAGTCACCCTATTTTGGGCAGAGAAGAAAGTTTAGAAATGTCATGCAGGGACACTTGCAGGGCCAGAAGCCAGGCCTTGGCTCGTTCTATTTTGTAATGTAGTCCTTATACCAGGATCATGCAAACATATTTTATCTTTGAGGAATGAGGCTATTTTGAGCAGGAGGACCAATACTGAGAAAGTGAGTGACACTGGTGAGGACAGATGTTCACTGATTCAATCTTCACATGTAAAACTGTTGGTGCATGTTCAAAGTAATTTTCTGAAGATATGTCTCTTGTTACCTTAACATCAGTAAACAGCAGCCCAAGTTTATTTTCCTATTTGTTATGACTTGCTTATCCAGATCCTCTATATATTCCAGGGACACAGTTACTAAATCTAAAGCTGAATTTTGTTGAGAACGGATTTGTTCTCTCAGCACACTTGTAAGAAACATTTAATTTTACATTGCCATTTTTCAAATATTTCTATATACTCTGGCTAGATAAAACAGTAAGGAATTGGTGTAACTCAGTGATGAATTAATGGCTTGCTTGCTAGTGCAAGCTCTTATTTTCCTCTTTAGCAGACATTGGGCCAGACATTTTGGAAGAGTTTAATCAAAATCCTCATCAAAAGCCAAATGAGTGGATTTTAAGGAAGGTTTAATTACAGTGGTCAAACCACCCAGCATGATTTGCTTGATTTGATTAACGTAATGAGAAGCACATTTAATGAGAAATGCATTAATTCATTCAAACAAGTGGTTTTATCAGAGGTATTAAGTATCAGCCCAGATTATGTACAGCAGAAACTATTATAGCAAAAATTGACCGAGGTCAAAGCAGTAGTCATGCCATAATTACAAGCTCTCAGCTGTAATATACCAGTTGAACTTGGGCAGTGCTCATCATGACTGAAAAAGCAGGGTCCCCATTTAAATAAGTCTCCAAAACATGGGGTTTTACTTCCACTCCACAGCTGGGATCTCCATCCTTTTCTTTCAGATGTTCAGAAGATTCAGGAACTGGGACTGAATTCTCTTGAGCATCAGATGGTTACACATGCAGATATTATTAGCGAATGATGAGGTGAGAGCTCAAAGGACCCCTGATACCAACCCCCACCCTTAAAGGAAACAGAATGTTCCCCATTTGCTCTCTGTTTTAGCTCCCTCCTGTCCTTGCGATGTCTTTGGGACACTCCTATTCCTAACCTGGAACAGGGCAACTTTCAGGGAGAATTACTATTTTCCATCTAGGGGAGGAAACCTCCTTCTTGGAAAAGAAGAAAAATTGGCCTCAGGTGGGAAATATTTCAGAAAAAGAAGAAAGAATTGCCTCTACACCTTGCTTTATTCAACCACCTCCTATTTTCAGCCCCTATATTCCAACTTTCCTGTTTCAGCACCGCTCCCCACAGGCTTTACCCAGCACCCTTCACTGTAGAGGAACTGTAGAGGGTTAATTAACATTGATAATATACAGTTGTGGGCTTGCTTCTGGAGTGGTGGGTTGGCTGATGTGGATAATG
>JAVJGI010000014.1:65605434-65659996 GCA_035590275.1 Ibycter americanus
CCAGGAGAAGCTGAGAGAAGAAGGGGGCCTGGATGAGGAGAGGCTGGCTGGAGGAGAATCCAGGAACCCAGATGCAGAAGAGGCAAGAAGCAGGGTGGACTGGCCCAAAGAGGATAAAGAAATAGCACAGACAGTAGATGAACTTTTGGAACCTTGTGTGGGAAAGCCTTGTTGCAGCCCAGCTAGTTTTGTAGTGCTGCAACACTTCACCTCCACCCTCCACACTGGCACCCCTTCTCTGGTGCCCCCTGCTATATCTCCCAACAGCTGCTAATGCTCTTCTCTCTCCTATGCTGCCCTGACCACTGTTACCTCTCTGACTTCTGCTCTCTTCCCTTTATTTAGTTCCCAATTTGTTATTCCTGTAGTGTCTGCTCTACCTCTGTGTGAGCCGCCTTTCCTGCTGCTTTGTACTGTGTCTGTATAGCACTGAAATAGCTTTGATTTTCAAGAGCTCTACTTCTAAGCCTGCTCGGCTGCCTGAGCATTTTTCAAGCACTGTTGCACAGTGGACTTAAGCACTATCTATTGCCCAGTCTTTCATCAGCTACCACCAGCAGCTGGCAAAGGAGGGTAGCTTTGAAACTGTTCCCTAAGCAGACAGGAGGCTAGTTCAGGAGCTGAGAAGCAGAGCATGAGCCCAGTTGCAGATAGGATCCTCTGGGGGCTGGTGCATATCGACAAGTGAAGACCAGTGTGGAGGCCATATTTTAATTCCTGATTAAGTCAGCACGAGTATGAAAGTAAGACGCTATTGTTAAGGTGCCTAAATTAATGTAGGTGCCAAGGTTCACTTGCAGGTTTGGAAGTCTGTATCAAGACTTTGAACAAATAAGCTGAAGCAGAGAACTAGAGATGTCAAAAAATAGACCTAAGGATTTATTTACTATATTAATAGAAAATGAGCAGGAAACCCATTCCTGCTGAACTGAAACCCATAATCCTTAGGAATATTTCTGCCATTTGCCTTTAAACCACAAGGAAACAAAGAGTAAAAATTGGAATTGGAGTCCCTTGATTTTGGAGAAATTTTGGGATGTGCCTGTATCTGACTGCTGCACACCAACACGAACACCCATGATATTGGCACATAAATATTTGCACAGAGGAAAGCTTTAACACTGACAACCTCACTAGTACACTCAGCAAGGCTGTTCCCATGGTAAAGACTTAGTTCTGTCTTGGAACAAGCAACCCAAATAGCATATACAGACTCACTGCAGAAGCTGCCCTTTGGTGTCACATTTGGTATGCTTGATATCCTTGAGTGGAATCTCGGTAGGAAATCACAAAACATAAATTGGTAGAAGATCATATCTTAAAATACTTTTTCCAGCTATCTCTGAGCCCAGCCTTCAAGCAGCCAACCAACCTTGCTAAACTTATGACCTGAAGAAAATTTCCCAAGGACCAATATATCTGACTATATTGATGATAAATGCAAAAATTGAAATTGATCTCCACAGCCCTCAAAAGAAACATGAAAACCAATGGATCCTCAACATGTCCATCCCCCAAAGCAAACTACTTCCTATATACCGTGTGCCCTCTGTACCATGGTGAGCTCACATTCACAATCAGTGTGTGAAAGAAAAATGTGGTTTATAACAGGAGAATGTTTCCCAAAACATCCATTCTCCCTCTGATCATTCAGCCCTCATCTTCCAGGGAATCCTACAAAAGAAACTGAAAAGGCTAAGCTGGGATTAAAATTAATAATTTGATGGGACACCAAAAATTGTTGACTCCAATACAAATGCTAATTTTATGGTACATTACAATTATCTCAGATACAACTTGCTAATCTCAATTTCTCAGGAGATAATTACCTGTGCATTTCTTCGTCCTGTGCTCAGTAGAGCTGAAGACCTTATTACCGCCCCTCTTACTAACATCCCCTCTGTTCCTTTCATCTCAAAGCACCTGACTGATTAATATCATGAAACTGAACTCAGATAAATTGCTTCCGATCTTTGCTTATCTGGCAATTTGCTAGTTGTCCCTGCTTCTGTTTTTTGTTCCTTGGACTTGTATGTTTTTTTCTTGTCAAGTATACTGATAACAGATACTGCCTCTCTTCACAAATATTCCTTCTGAGTGTTATGACTGTTCACTATTTACCAGAAAACCTGCTCAACAAGCCTCCACTTCAGAAATTCAAGCGTGGTTTCAGATATGGCTCCAGTTCTGACTCACAGATTCCTTTTAGAATAGTTATATGGCTTTTACTCTGGCGTTATCCAAACTCTCAGAGAAATATTTGGGTTTACGCAAGGAATAGGAACACAACTTAACTGGCCAAGTATCCGTCACTACTTCTAAAAGGAAAGGAAGCATCAGAAACTCAGATCGTTCTAAAATGAAGGTGAAATATGACGTGGAGGAGATTCAGGAATATATTGTTCAACACAGGGCAGTTATGCACCATCCGATCCAGTCAGAGATGAAATTTTTTATTGTTACTTCTCTCTGATACTTCACAGTTACTGAATTGGTTTTTGGCAATGCTCATTGCAATGATGTAGTATATTACTTGCTTCTCCCCTTCATCCATGTAGCTCAAAACCCCCATAATTTTACTTCCCTGTATTAAAATTCAGTAACTTAAAGCTGTAACAGCTTGGGAATAGTTAACCAGTATCTTAGGAAGGGGCTCAATACAATTTTGCCTGGGAAATTTCAGTGTGCAGTCCTACACGAACTAAAATGGACCTATAGAATAGCATGATATGTTTTAAGAAGCGGTACACAAAGCTCTAAGGTAATGTGCAGATCTACCACTTTCTGTCAAAACCCATACACTTCCTTGTGCTTGCAGAAGTAGTAGGTATTGTTCTGCTCACACAGCATGCAGTCCTTGATGCACACTTGGAAGTTATTCTTTGTAAACAAGTACCTAAATTTCACATCCAGGGCAGAAGTTCTGCACCCTTCTTCTCTCACCAAAAGGGACTCAGAGAAAATTCAAGACAGGATTAAGGAAAGGATTTTAAAACTTGTATTCTTCATCTTGTGAAAATAGCGGTTATCTGTGACCCTGACCACGTATGAGACCTGCAGCCTCAGCATTACCATGTACAAAGGAAATGTTTACCCTGTATGTGCCTGTCATCACGGAAAATCTCGGGGGACACATGGACAGAATTTTCTGCAGGCCCAAAGGAAAAGCACGTCCCCACATCTCTTCCTCCTACTCGAATACAAACCAGGATCTTGCTTCCAGCAGGCAGTTTGTATCAATGGGCTCTGCTAGGCAGTACTAAGATAACCCTCAGCATTGATAAATGAGAACTGCTAACACAATGTAAACATTTGGTGAAAGCAAAACATTTGCCAAGAACGTAAAAGGCTGGGCACCTAATGCAGCTCTCCACACTGTTTTTCCTTAGCAAGGTGCACAAGGGATGGACACCCAGCTATCAGCCCCACTGCTGGCTCCTAAGAGATTGAACCTACAGTGCATTGCACCTACGTCCCAACAAGCTGTATTTAATTCCTGTCTCCCCATTTGGCTATGCCACTGCAATGAAAATTTCTGCAAGAAACTGAGATGTTTCTGAAGCAGTAAAACAGCTGCTGCTGCCCATGAGCCACTGTTTTACTGTGCCTGTGGCACCTGCCCTGTGTCACCATCAGCTCCTTCCACGTAGCGAGGCAGATGGCTTCTGACTTGGCCATTCCATTTCCATGCCCAAGAGCCAGCTATAACATCTTTCTGCACCACTGCAGATTTGCAGATCCAGGCACCGATTGTTGGAATAAATACATGAATTCAGCCCATTAGTGGCTCAACCTTGTTTCCCACCTGCGAGCAGGTAACACGAGAGCAGCGTCGGGGATGGTGGTAAGTAAAGGATGAAACACGAAAATAACATGAGACAAGGGTGGCCAAGCTGGCAAGTGATGAAAACCGGCTTCCCCCCTCCTGGGCAGTCGCAGGGTCCCTCCTCAACAGCCCCATGGGAGGGAGAGGCAGGGGGAGCGTGGGGCATGGTGGGGGCGTGGTGGCCCTTACCTTCTCATTCTTCCTCTCCTCAGCCTTGCTGGTGGGGCCAGGGGTGACAGGGCCACCCAGGGGCCCGCCGCCCGCCTCACCGTTGAGGTGGGCAGCGCTGACGTTGGGTGGGGTGATGGCGGCAGCGGCGGAGGTGAGGGGAATGAGGGGCCGGGCCCCCGGGGTGGGCGGTTGGTGGCCGTGCTGCGGGGAGATGGCAGGGTGAGGCCGGATGGCTGCCGCTGGCAGGCGGGAAGGCGAGCTGGGTGTCCGCAGGGGCGAGACCGTGGCGGTGGGCCGCTCCGGGGCCGGCACTGTGGGGTGAGCTGCGGAGGGAGGACAGAGCAGGGTTAAGCCCTCCATGCACTGCCAGACCCGGCGCTTCAGTGGCCATCGCTGCCACGAGGTGCCAGGGCCCGACAGAGAGCCAAGCGCTCAGCCTTAGCCCAGGCTAAATCCCAGCTTGCAAGTGTTTTCAGCTAAATCCTAGAAATCCCCCTCCTGGCTGCGAAAGGCCCGTCTGCAGTAACTAAAATGGCTGGTCGTCCCTAGCAATGTGACTGGGGAACAGCCTCACCATCCCTGCCTATGCCTTGCCTGGAAATAAAGAGCAAGCCTACTGTGTTTTTAAAATACCTTATCTCATTCCAGCTGAGCTGTTTTCCGAACCTCCAGGACCCCCTCCTAACTTGCTAGGTTTTGGAGAATTGCAACATGGGACCTAAAGGGTCAGCCCCTGACCTCGCAGACAGCAATTACAAAGGAAGGTCTCTTGTTTCAGCCCTAACAAAATGATCACTAGCACATCACTGTGCTGCACAAGATAAATTAAGCAGAAATCCACCAGAGGATTTCTGAGCTCAGCCTCATCTCTGCCAGCAAAGTCCCTAAGGGACTATGCAGTGCCTTTTAGTCTCTTACTGCCCCTGCTGAACAAACTCTGCCTACAAGCATCAGGAACCAGGAATGAGCACTCATCCATTTAACAGTGACCATGACACACTGCCGAGGTCAGCTTTCCAGGGATTCAGGAGCCTGTTGCGTGCCTCATGCTGTGACAAAGCTCCAGGTCCATTTCCACAACAGTGTTACCTTTGAATTCCAGGTTGGTTGATTGCCTAGGTGTGACCTACATACAGCTCCACTTCAAGTATGTACAGACCAGAAGCCAAGTCCACACTCAGACATTCCCTCACTTAAACGATTAAATAGTAGGACTGGCTGGAAAATGCCTATTTCACAAATGATTTCAAGGTTTCATAATGTGGTTTAGTTCTGCCTCAGTGGAAAATTTGAACCTTTGAATACTTTTCTGAGCACAACCTACTCATCCACCCCACAATGGCCTCTATTCTGGCCAGGGCATTCACCTGGGCTGTGAAAACATAGGATCTGGACACTGTGCTGTTCTCCTCTGCAGAGAACAGCTCTGGGCAGCTGTCTGTACACTTTGCAACCTGAGTCGGGACAGCTTCATTGCTGAAGTCCGGTTGAACTACATCCATTCCTGACAAAAAGCTTTGATTCCAACAAATCAGCTTTTCTTTGACCAAATAGCATTTTTCTGGAAAATTTCTGACTCTTATTTGTGTGGTTTTTTTACAAATTCATCCGAAGGATACATTTTTATGCAGGACCAGCTGGAATTCACTCAATCTAAAGCTAAAAAACAATGCTAGAACAACTCAAACCACTATTTTCTGTTTCTGTGGTTAACAGCGGCACCCATTACCAGGGTTTGAAACAATAAGGAGTGCTTTAATAAGAAACATTAATCTTACTCACTACACCAGCTGAGCATTCCTGCCAGGAGGGAATTTCATCCCCCAGCCTTATACCCTATTATCCAAAGCAACAGTGAACATGATGGGCCAGTGATCATCAGATTAGCACCTCCAAAGTTTACGTGATTCTCCCTCACTGTAACTCTTTGACTCTATAACATCTCTTTACTAATGCTGCTCATAGCAAATAAACCAAATTGTCATGAACCAGTCTTGAACTTGATGTGATTTTACCATGTAGCATAAGGAAGGGCCTACGAGTTATTACAGACACCTTCAAGACTATTCTTATTATCAGCTACCATCCCTCACTGGATTAACAAGAACATACATTGGAAAATGCAATTCCTTTCCAGAGAGCCAGACAGAGCACCACTGATTAGCTTGAAGTGATTCCCTCCTTCTGATTTTCCTGTTTGGAACCTATGTAATGAGCAACCACTGCTGCCAGAGATCAAAATTTATGGGATGGTTAAGCTTGCAGGGTCAAGGTTTTGAACTAGTGGTTGTAGGGAGCAATGACTTTCCTAAACTTAGAGGAAAATCACAATAATGGAATTTCACTGCATGTACCTGGACACAGAAGACTGATTTGACAATCATGTTAGGTACATTGCTTCTTTCATATAGGACTCGGTGTTTCCAGACTCAAAGGAAAGAGAAAACATGAGAAACTAAAATAAATGGCCTGAGAAAAATCAACTCTGAGCAGAGCTCTCACATTTTATTCTGTAATTTCATCTGCTTACTGTTACAATGTATGCCTTTGCTCTGGGATCTCTGGATCTGGACTGTGCTGCATCAAACGTGCTATTAATTAGCAATGCTCACTGAAGGCTATTTTTGTTCTACACCACCCGTATTTCATTTTGGGTGTATTCCTACATTAGTGGCCTTGTGCAAAATTGATTTGTTACTCATGTATATTGCAAGCCAACAGAAACGTGATTTGAATACTGTGCCAGCCTGTCTCTCTTGGAAAGCTTTTCCGAAAGTCAGTGTGCATTGCCCTACCCTGCAGGACTAAAAAGACCTTTAGAGGGGCGCTGGTACCCAGGATGCTGGCGAGGACATCCATTATGGAGAATAATACTGATAATCATGAAAAATGCAAAGGTTTAGTTAATTAAAACAACAATCTCATGAACCTTCTGGAAGTGCTGGAGAACTCCCCACTTAGGAGGTTTTGGAGCAGCTCTGTGTTCCCTGGATCACCCTGCCTGCCAACTCCTTGGCACTTTAAGATGTCAGAATGACCTGGAGGAGCAACCTTAAATCAGGGAAGCTGCTGGAGGTGTAGCACAGCAGTGCTGTGGAAGCAAGGTGTAGGGCATGCCAGATGCGTGAGGCAAAATGACCTGTCACCTCAGTTTCAGGGGAGTCCCTCTGCCCGTTGGCATGGGCACAGGAGGCACCAGGAGCACCCAAATGCTTCCTGAGAGCCTCGCCCAAGAGGCGACATTTCTGCCTTTGCAGTGTAGGAGCAGAAGGGCTTTTGGAAGGGTGTGACTAGAGGGGAAAGCAGCACTTTCTGAACTAGACAAAAAAAGGATAAAGCGATTATTCCCCAGTGTGACACAGATGCTGTGTAAAGTCCTGCCACTGTTTACTGAGGAGTCTGCACTGTCTGAGATTCAGATTCACATGTATTTGATTACGTTTTCTTCCCTTTGGTCTGGACTGTGTAGGAGGTGAGATTAGATGGTCATTATGGTGTCTTCTGGCTTCAAAAAGTGTGAATCCATGACTTACATCGCAGTGTATTTCTCATTTGTGCCTGCTCTGTTTTGTATCTAAGACCTCAGTTTTCAGCAGTCACAGTCCTTACTGATCTGCCTTTGTAAACACAATGGCTCACGTCCCCATAAAATATCAGAAACAAAATGTTTTAAACTTTGCTATAAAGTTCCACCGCAGGATTTACTTTTACTTTATTCAACATCAGAGCTGTTTAACATCAAGGAAAGGGAATAAATTGTACTCTAGAAAGTCGTGCTGTACATCAGAAAGGGAACCTAGAAAGAACAGAGGCCCCCTGGTGTGAGAAGCTCTTATTCTCATTTCAAAAAGGTGGCAGTATTTTTCAGATCTTTTGCTTTATCACTAACACCGGGTCCCGTTCTGCCTAATAAATACCTTTCATCCCTGAAGCCCAATGAAATGCTTCTTAATTTTAAGTCGTGTATTACTTGCCCTGCGATAAGGGCAGTATTTTTCTGTCAGCAAGCCAACCGGACTCAGAACTGTTAATCTCCTCAGTATGCAGGGTGCTTGCTTTCACTCAGATAAATTGTATAAATATTTGTAAACACTATAATCTATTTCAGCTGTAGCAACAGAACAATCTGATAAACACAACATGGTTCCCTGAGATCAATAGAAACCCATAAATATTACAAGCAAATAAAACATACTCTATTCCACATTGACTGAGCTGTGACTAAAATGAGAAAGCAAGCTGTGGGGACGGGCAGATTCGAGAGGCTTGTGCTTGAGGGGTATGACATCAATCCTGCCAACGCAGGGCGAGAGGCACCGGCGGGCGTGCACGTACCCATCTGCATGGCGTTGCGGGTCTGGCTGGCTGGCTGCTGAGCTGAATACCTCAAGCAGTTATTCAGCTGTGGAGAGGCCCCCTGTAGCTGGGGATGCGTCTGAGGAGCAGTGATAGGAACAACCGGTCTGACAGCTGTGGCGGCATTGGTGTGACCAGCCCCGATGGGGTGGATGGCTCCTGGGGCTCCTTTTGCTACTGGAGCTCCCCCAGCTCCGCTGTTCCTGGGCTGCCCAGCTCCCACTGGCACCCTGTGTGAACACAAGGCACAGTGTAAGCATGCTGCAGAGACCCCGATACCCGGCCACAATGCTGATAAGCACCCCCAGTTACTTAGGGGGTTCGACATGATACCCTCTCAGGTGTTACGGTAGATATAGAGATACAGATATATAGATATAGAGATAGAGATGTTACCGAGATATAGATATATATTTATCTTTATAGGACACAGTTGTAAGCATGCTGGAGGACATTTTCACCCCTTTATCCTATGGAAAGAAGTACAGGGCAACAATGGAAAAGATAATTTTTCTCATAACTTTTTTTCTTAAGCTACGTTTCTGTCTGAACAGTTTCTAGTAAAATCATGTATCTAAATTCAGAAGAAATGGATATCTCCCAAATGTCATTTTGTGTGCCAGAGGCTATTTTACAGGTACTAATGGAGTGATAATTAAAACAGACTCAGAGATCCTTTCTTAGGACCAAAACTGCATACAGCCTCACAGGGAGAAAAAAGATGGGTAACAAAATCTGTGTGTGGCTGTTGAAGGGGACTGAAAAGTAGCAGACTTGGCAGGGCTTGTCTTGTCTGAACACTTACCCTAGCGATGTAACCAGCCCTAGCTTAGACTTGCTAAGGAAATGCAAAAGGGAAGGGAATGCAGCAGACCTAACTGAAAAGGAAATCCAAACAATAATTGATCCTTCTTTCACTGCTCACTTAAACTGCATGCACAGTTTGTATTTCACTTGAGTGGCTGGGGAGACCTCAGAGGGAAGGAACGAGGCTCTTTCTCCTATGCAATACGTTCAGCCTAGAGCAGGTCTTAGTCCTCCTACCACTGAACTGGAAACTCTCTGACCAGGTGTAGGAGGACACTGGGGAAGATAGGACAGCAATGGACACCCAGCTGCTGCTCAGCAGCTTTCTCTGAGTTTCTTACTCAGGCTCCTGAGTAATTTCCTTCCCCAACAGCAGATGCCATGAACAGAGGGATCATTTTGTGCTCTTCTCTTCTCCTGGACTGCTCCATGTGCTAAGCTCCGTGTGCTCTGTGTCCTCCAGGAGAGGACAGCAGAGGGGATATGATGCAGAATGAAGTATGGTAGAGGAAATGGAAATGAGACAGTGCAGAGGTTTGGGAAGTGAGGAGAGGATAACAGAAAGGTTACAAGACCAGCCTATGGGGGTTGGGTTTGGGAGAACTTCTGGTGCCCCAAAATTGTATGGGAACATAGAGAGAAGAGCAGAACGAAGCAGTATACTGAACAGTCTGGTCTGATTCAGAGGACAAGAAAGACAGAAGAAGTAACCCTAAGAAAAAGAGTGAAAAGGGGAAGAGCCAAAAGAGTAAAATTCTGATAGAAAGAGACCAAAACACAGGCTGGAAGATACGGTCCAAAACTGAAAAAGATAGCCATTCCCTCTGCCCAATCCCCTCTCCCCCCAAAATCACATCAGGAAAAACAACACTGTGGTGTAATTGACTTGATTGATCTCATGGTGCAAGGTTTCCCTGGATTATATTTTGCTAAATGAATCTGACTTTTTTTTTTCTCTTCATTTTTTTTTTTTCATCAGCCTCCAGGTAGGAAAAAGCTGGGAACCTCACCAGATGGAAATCTTGACTGTCTGTCATCTGCTGTGAAGAGCTGGCAGGGCAGCAGCAAGGTTCAGCTGGAGCTGGCTTGGCCATCTGCACTAGATTGAGTTTGCCAGCAAAGCACACCTAGTAGTCCACTGAGAGCTGTGTTCAGGCAAATATGCACACCAACAGGTACAGAAACTATGTGACTCCCACAGAGCTGGATAGATGTTGGATTTGGCAAATTTTCTCTGCTGCTCTGTGCCTGTCTGTCCATCTAAAGGGTCTTGTTGTTTTTCCACCATGCTCTGCTCACACATGTGCTTTGGCACCTTATAAATCTAGTTTGGTGCTATTAAATTCATGGGCAACTTCTTTTTCTTGGATTTTGTAGGGAGTGGCAGAAAATCATGTATGAATCTAATCCTCTGCTTTGCTGTCAAAGGGGAACAAAGTAAGTTGAAAGTGCAGCAAATAGGAGATTTTGTTGCTATCAGATTTTTCTTGCTGTTCTCACTGAGGGTGATTTACACAGGAACTTAATTAGCTCACAGGATCATAAATATAATCATACAGCTGCTTTCAGGTTTTGTGGAAAGCTCTTTTGCCCTTTAGCACTTCTTTCTGTCTTGTTCTAGCTGTGACATGCTGCATTTAATAAAGTCTTGCTGATTCAGATCACCAACCCTTCAGCACAAACTTCTTTACTAATTAAGAGCTGAAGAGGCAAGGAGTGAAGGCAGCCAAGGGGCCCTATAAAATCAGGTAAATACATTTAGGTTGATGAACAGTGAAGAACCCATGAATTAATGTGGTTTTTTTTTTTTACTGAAATGCAGGGTTAGGACTGTCAGCAAACTTAGTTATCATCTTCTAATCTGCTCTTAACTATTGGTCTTGCTCAGTCCACATATCACAAACTTGACAAACTTAAGATGGAACAAAACTGGATCAATTTTCCAAGATCAACATTGTCTGAGTTGTGAGGTGCCTGTCTCTGGAGAGGAGTGAACCATGGTGGAGACCATGTGCATGTGGGAGGAGAGACTGAGAGCATATGAGAAAGAGCGAGTTCGGTTTGCCAACCCATGGTTGCTCTAAAGGAGATTTTGGCATACACACAGCAACATTCACCTGCAAGGAGCACGTGAGACAGAACAGTCTGGGACACACTAATGAACTTTCTCCTCAGCTTGCAGACTATTTCGGAGTGGTTTCTAGATCAGAAACAATCTTTGATTTGGCGCGTCCAATATCGAACTCTGACAAATGGCACTCCTCCTCAAACACACTATTCTTTCATTTTCTCATCTACTGCAACTGAGACAGAGGTAGCTAAAATCAGACAATTTATTGAACTCTCCTACCACTTCTGAACAATAGTCCAGATCCAAACAACCCAGGATCTTCGATTTAAGAAAAACAAAATCTACATGAGGAGCTACTGAAAAGCAAGACACAAGCATTCCTTATTTTGTTTTCCCTGTTACATGTCCAGTAGTTTTATAACAATATAAAAATCATTAGCCAACAAACAGATTCTTTACAATAGTAAAACCTGGGCTCATCAGACTTTGTAAAGTCAGAGGCTGTAAATGCCACCATCTAACACAACTAGTGAAATTTTCTGAGAACATGGATAACTGCAATACTACAACCAGCAAGTTTCATTACCTAAGCCTGCAATGCCACCAGAAAATATCCGGAAGAGGAGTGTGATTAAAAAGCAGAGCTACATTGTTTTCAGCACCCTCCAGATGCAGAATCCCTCTCAGCGCCAGCTCAGGCATATCCACTTTGACCCATGGTCCTCACCTTGAAACAGGTGTCACATAGTTGCCCGGGAAGACGCCGGACATCCCACTCCTCAGAGACGTCCCCTTGAACCAGCCGTCTTGGCACTTCTCAATGACCCGGTACATCTCACCTTTGCGAAGCTCCAGCTCATCATTCTTCTGAGGCTTGTAGGCGTACAAGGCTAGGTAGCTGTGGGGAGAAGTCACACAAGAAGAAAGCACACAGATGATGTCAACCACCGCTTGTTCCAATTCGACTCCAGCCGCGCAGAGCAGAAAGTGAGCAGAAACACTGCTCAGAAAGGGTAGTTAAACAGGGACATCATTACAGCACACCAACAAGGAATGGCAGAGACAAGATCAACTGGATGCTAAGACAATAAGGGAATAACTAATCCGAGTAAAGGAGGGGGTAATTTAGAAATTCACAACCAAAGCAAAATACTGCTACAAAGCAGCACTGCAGTTAAGGACTTAGCAGCAGTTTCAGAAGGACAAGGCAATTACAGAGACAGCCAGAGTAACCAGGAGTCAAGTGGGAAGGCTTTGCAAAGCCTAACATCTGGAAGAAGTATATATTCGTATGCTTCAGGGTGGGAGCCACCTCTACTGTGGATTTTCAGAAGTAATTTTTCTTATGGGTAGGCTACTTCAAAAACATTTAAGGCTGCTTTTCTTGCAGCTTTCTCGCTTTCTCAATGTTATTTATGCTGGCCAGTTTTTAAAACACACCAAACTGTTCTGATCTGGTATGGTAATTCTTGTATTATGTGGGTAAAACAAAAAGTGGCAGAGGGCCAAATTCTGCAAGGGGAATTTTACTTTAGTAAGTGAAGTGGTAGAATTCGGCTTTGGATGTTTTGCATGCAAGTATTCTAATAAATCTTTAATAGAGGACCCAATATGTAGAACTTTTTATTTATTTAATTACAGCTTTTATTTATTCCCTTTGTTTAGAATCTTTCTTTTTATCTCTCTTTTGTTCTTCTGTTACTACTTCAGGGATGTGTCTAATGTTGTGAGATGACTACAGCTTAAAGTCCCTGAAGATATTCTCCCTGTTTAGAGAGATTCTTGTTGAAAATTAAGAATGATTGCTTGCACTTTGGGGAATAAAGGAAAGTTGGGATAGAATAGCAAGAGTGCACACACAGAACAACACTTTCTTCGTAAATACCTTTTTTTTTTTTTTTTTTTTGTACTGTCGCCTTTCTACAAATGCAAAAAGGGATTTCTGGTAATTCTTGATCAAGGTTGTGTCATCTTGAGTTTTTTATTTATTTGTGCTTTACAGGCAGTGCAGAGAGATTAGGACAAATGGGGAAACACTTCAGAAAGTGCATTTACACTACAAAGTGCAGCAGAATGCTCTTAGGCTCGGGGGTGGGTGAGAAGAGGCTTGCTGCCCACCTTATAGCAGTGAACCAGAGAAATAATGAAAACTATAACCATTGTGATTGTAGACTTGCAGCCAATAAAAATGATACATGGCTTTTTACTTCTGCTCTCCAGGAAATATAATTGAGGAATAAATTCTGTTAGTTTTCCTGATTCTACTCCTTTATGGTACTGGTAGATTTCCTTATTTTTATTCTGAAGGCAGTAAATAAACAGCAGTAATGGGCGGAATATGAAATATTTGGTAACAGCTCCTTGGGGCATGCTTAGGCTGATGTGCCTGTCTCTGTTTACCACGTGCATGGGGTACAAAGACCTAATCAGAAATGGTATTTCATTAGTCAACAGATGGGAGAAACCATCCTGCACATCTTTTGTTTAGCCTATATAATCAGGTGGTCCTGAGCACGTCTGTAGCTGTTCACCTGATGGAAAACATGAGGCTATGTATGACCTGAAGAACATTAAAATGCATCAGCCTGACATGAAATAAGGTTGCATGCTTCAGTGCTAATCCTTCAGCATTGCACTCTGCTAGGACATAACGGAAAGTGCCAGATTGCACTCACTCAAGGGAGCAGAAAGTGTGGCTTTGACTACCCCTTTTTAAGTTGCTGCTTACACAGGGCTCATATTCAGAAGCTATGGATAAAGCTGGGGGTCAAGGACAGAGCATTTTAGATAGACTCACTTAGCCCTTTCCCAAGGGGCTACATGTAATAATGTAATTTACAGGTTGAGATGCTGGAAGAAGGTGCAAGGAAAATTACCCTAAGTGGATCATAGGCTGCTTTCCCTTGCAGCTACCTCCAGCTCTCTTACTATCTCCCTGCAAATTCCCCCAACTCAGGCTCCAGTAAGCCTGAATATCCAATACCACAATGAGCCTGAACAACCTCTGGACAGAGCATGGAAATCCTTGCAGAGACTAAAAGGAGGTGTACAACAGCCCAGCCTGGCCTCCATGCCAAAACTGACCAATCCCTATGGCTAAACTGATGAAAACTTGTATGTGATACCCACATAGCCTGACCCTAACCCTAACCCCTGACCCTGGGACAACAGAGGGGATCAGCACTTCCTTTGTGGCCCAGTGACCCCACCACCCACCTGGGGCAGTGAGGATGGCCGTCCCTGGGGGGTTCCTCCATTAGTCTGCAAAGAGGCAGGGGCTTCTCCAAACCCAGTGACAGACAGGCCCAGCCTGGGTCTGCTGTCTGGCTGTGGCTGGCATGCCCACTCCATGGGGACAGGCGTATGCCCTACGCGCTGGCACAGAGGGGGCTGTGGGAGAGCTGGCGGCATGCCTGCTGTCATACATGGCTAAAAAGAATTTGAGTGCAAGCAGCTTCCCTCCCTAGTGTTTCTGGGCTTTTCCTCTGGCAGGGAATCACGTCTAGTGGTCCCATTCGCTGCAGCTGATTTTGCCTTAAGCCAAGGCCTTCGGACTCGGACACGTTTCACTGTTCTCTGCATTTTAGGTGTGAAACTTCACCAGAAAACTCTCTACAGCCGAGAGGAAAACATTAAAACACAGTCTAAAATCTTTCAAAATGTAATAGCAAGTTATTCTAGGCTACATGAAGCAGTGAGGCTAATGGTTAGGGAGCAGGACCTAGAAGGGGCCAAAATGTTTATTAAAAGTCCCCTAAAAAAAGGCCTAAGCAATAAGGTAGCTCCTGTTCTTAGCCTCAGGGAGCTGCCTGTGACTCTACTTGTAATGCAGAAGCCCCAGGGCTGTGTCTAGGGTTGTGTCTCCCCAGTTCTGCTACAGCTTTCAGATAACACTTCCACTTTGACTGGAACTTGGCTCGCAAATGCAAAATGACAGACCGGATTACAAGGCTGCTTCACAAGGGAGACGACAGGAGAAGCATGGGAGGGAGAAGGGGAGGCTTGCTGAGGCATGGGAGGCAGGGGCATTGCCAGTGAGCTGGAAAATGTCCTGATTCAGCAACTAAATACCGGAAATACTGCCAGTTACTGCTTCCTAGTCTGGACAATGTTTAAAATAAATTTGTGCCCTGCTATGTGCCACACAGGCTGCACAGGATGACAACAGGGTGATAATGAGACCTCTCTCTGGGGCAGTCAGTGATGTGTGATACCCCTCAGGTATGAAGATCTCACCTTAACAGCCAAGAAGAAATTTGTTTTGGTTTTGTTCCAACTCCCTTATTCTCCTTAAAGTAGATTTGCTATGCTATTTTAAGATTTTATTTGTGAATTCAGAGCTTGGTTTAGGCAAATCATAAAACCCTAAAATACTGGTGTGCATATGTGTGTGTGTGTCTATACAGTTCTACTGCTTTCACAAGGTATACGTGATGAGACAAATGGGTTCAGTGTTGTAACTAGACAGGTACCAGATAAACCAACCAGGCTAGAAGAGATTTATTATAATGAAGTCTACTCTTTTTGTTTTGTATCTAGTCAACCTTCTGTTTTTATACACACTATTCAATAAGCCCATATGCCCATGATATGAAGTTCATTCGCTGCCTTTGTTTATGGCACTCAAAAAATGGAATTGGGTCATTTTTTCTTGTTAATGATGAATGTATCAGATGTTTGATTGCATGGGACTACACCTTTTTAAGAGCTTTAAATGAAGGAAGATTTTCTCTAGTTGAGAGGCATTCTGTTTGCTTCACAGTGATTCATTCAGCCGTAATAAATATACCAGGGGTCTAAAAGGGCTCACAGAGAAAGGGGAAAGTCTTACTTTTCTCTGCTCTTTTTTCAATTTCAGCAGAGGCTGGATCATGTATGAAATTGCAATCTCCCTCTTCTCAGAATGCTCCTGAGCTGAGATTCAGGCTTTTCAAACACAGGCACAAATGCACACAGAATTGGAAACAGAGTATGCAGAGACTGAGATGAGCTGCTTACATATTGAGGGGGAGCTGGACCTTCGGTGGTGTTCCCTGATCTCCAGTTATTGCACTTGTCCTGGGACTAGCCACTGTGGCTGTTCCAATCAAAGAGGAATCCTGAAAATAAACAAAGAAGAACATACAAGGATTAAGATAACGCCCACCATTTCCTAAAATGCTATGGAGTGAAGGCGTAGAGGAAAAAAATCACATCTTTTATCAATTCCCAGACTTTCTAATTTCATGATACTGCACTGAAAAAGACATCTTTTAGCCTTACACATTCCAAAAATACACTTCTGACAGAAGGGGTATTAGGTTATTAACAGCATTTCCATGTACCTGTCAGAGAAATTTAGTTGTACCTTGTGTGCAGATCTTAAAAAGTTTTAGAATGCAAAACTACTTGACTGCTTTGTAAAATTAGCTCAACATATACATCTCTGCAATAATACCTTCTCTGACAAAAGTAACATTTCCCCCTCAAAATCTTACTTTTAAATTTGTACTCTTATTTAATGGTCCTGGATCTATGAAGAAGAAGATACTATTAAATTTAAAAAACACAGTCTCATTTCTGTATACTGTTTTTATCATCAGGAATATTCTTCTCCTTAAGAAAAAGTTGACCACACAACCCAAAACAGGAGTACCTCTGAATGGAGGAAGCAGGAGTCCACTCCACTTTTATCACAGCAAATAAATCCCCACTTTCATACATGGAACTGGGCAGCTTCTTTCTAGCTATTAATGTGAAAGGCAATTATAAATGTAATCATTCATTTTTCAGAGCTTAATGCTCAGCAAAAGTATGTAGGGCAAACCCCTTCGAGTTGTCTCACCAAAGTCCTCATTCATCTATGTCAAAAATGAATCCTGACTGGAAACTTCTCCTGAAGTAATGCCAAGGCCTGTAGCAACAGATCTTTGCTGCAAAGACAGGGCAGAGCTGGGCTGATGGGACCTGTAATGGTTTACTTGAGCTAAAGGCTTTTTTAGTAAGTCTAACCAAATGCTGCGTGCACATCCATATGCAGAATGGCTCTGCAATGTAGGATTCAAAGTTTATGCACAAATTGCAGGTCCAGACAGAGCCTGTTACATACAACAAAGATTCTGAGCACTTCACAGACCTCCAGTACAGCTTTTCTGTTTCCAAATGCTATCTAACAAACAGTAAATATTGAATTATTTTGGGAACAGAAACACAGGGACATTTTTTGCACTTAAAAATGACACTAAATTAAAACAAGACACTGAATTAAAGCAAGATACACATTGCTACTTAATTAATGGATTTCAAGGTCACTTCATTCCAAAGAAGCCCGCATAATTATTACAGTGTCATGTCTTGATACTGCATTGCTAAGCTATATTGCTTTGCTTTATAGTAACACAATATCATTAGGAAATCATGCAGCAAATATGAAGACACTGCTCTGTGATTCCATAGCTTTTGGCACAAGCAGCAAGCTGTCTCTGCTCTCACCAACATCTACGATCAGTCATGAAGTTGTAGTGACAAGTACATCTCCTTTTTCTCATTATTTCCCTCCACTTTCTGGCTGCTTGCTCAAACAAGGAAGGTTCCAGGCAGCTTTTGGTCCTATGTGTAAAAGTAAGCGTTCTTTCCAGTTCTGTGACTAAGGCTTTATTAATCCTGCCTGTCATGTCAGTGAGATAATATCAACTTACAGAAAAAAAACCCAACCCACTCAAAAATGTAGGGATAGCTGGAGAATAACCCTTCATTTGTTATTTTGAGCTGGTTAATAGGGTTAGGGATTGCAGAAGATGCTGGGCAGAGAGACCTGGCAGCTGCCTCATCCAAGAGGTGAGAGATCAGCTGGTTCAAACTTCTTAATGTTGTGCCACCAGTGTATGCCTGCTCTGAGCTAGAGAAATTGCCTCCAAGAAAACACAAAACAGATCGGTCCCTACCCTTTCTTGGAAGGACAAAACACTTTGTTTCTACCTCATGAACCATAGCTGAGTGAACAGCCTCAGGGTGCAACCGTAAAGACAGAGAAGATCACAGCAGTGGAGAAAGAGAAGAGAGAAGAGAAGAGAAGAGAAGAGAAGAAGAGAAGACTATTTGAGTTGGAAGTGACTACAACAATCATCTAGTCCAACTGCCTGACCACTTCAGGGCTGACCAAAAGTTAAAGCATGTTATTAAGGGGATTGTCCAAATGTATCTTAAACACTGACAGGCTTGGGGTGTCAACCAGCTCTCTAGGAAGCCTGTTCCAGGGTTTGACCCCCCTCTTGGTACAGAAATGGTTCCTAATGTCCAGTCTAAACCACCCCTGGTGCAGCTTTGAGCCATTCCCATGCATCCTACCACTGGATCCCACGGAGAAAAGATCAGCACCTCCCTCTCCGCTTCTCCTCCTCAGGAAGCTGTAGAATGCAAGGAGACCCATCAGTCTCCTTTTCTCCAGACTAGACAAGCCCAAAGTCATTAGACACTCCTCTTAGGACATTTCTTCCAGCCTTTTCACCTGCTTTGTTGCTCTCCTCTGGACGCATTCAAGGACCTTCACATCCTTCTTCAATCGTGGGGCTCAGAACTGCAGTGCTCCAGGTGAGGCCGCACCAATGCTGAATACAGCAGGATAATCACCTCTCTTGGCCAGATGATTATGCTGTGTTTGATGCACCCCAGGATGCCGTTTGCCCTCTTGGCTACCAGGGCCCACTGCTGACCCATACTGAGCCTGCTGTCAACCAGCATCCCCAGATCCCTTTCTGCAGTGCTCTCCAGCCACTCCTCTCCCAGTTTATGCTTGTGCCCAGTATTACTCCATCCTAGGTACAGAATCCCGCATTTTGACTTGTTCATTTTCCTCCCATTAATCATTGCCTAATGCTTCAATCTATCTAGATCCCTCTGCAAGGCCTCTTGTCCCTCAAGAAAGTTAACAGCACCTCCAGTTTGGTATCATCAGCAAACTGGTTAATGGTGCATTCAACTCCTGCATCCAGATCACTGATAAATATATTGAACAGAACCGGCCCTAGAACTGAACCCTGAGGAACACTGCTGGTGACCGGTCACCAGCCAGATGTAGCCTCATTCACTACAAGCCTTTGAGCTCTGCTCTTCAGCCAGTTCTTCACCCAGTGCACTGTGAACCTGCTCATCCCATAGCTCGACAACTTGTCCAGAAGGATGCTGTCAGGGACAGTACCAAAAGCCTTACTAAAATCCAGAAAAACTACATCCATGCTTCCTGCCCTTGACTCACTAGGTGGGTGACCCTATGATAGAAGAATATCAAATCAGTTAAACAGAACTTTCCTTTTGTGAACCCATGTTGACTGTTCCTGATGATTGCATTATTCTTTAACTGCCTTTCAATAGTACTCTGCATAATCTTCATATTTTTTCCCAGGAACTGAGGTTAGACTAACAGGTCTGTAGTCTCCTGGGTCTTCCCTCTCATCCTTTCTGTAGATTGGAATAACACCGGTTAGCTTCCAGTCAGCAGAAATCTCCCCAGACTCCCAAAACCTTTGGTAGATGATCGAGATAGGGCCTGCCATAACATCCACTCCTTCAGTACTCTGGGATGAATCCCATCCATCCCATGGACTTGCGAACATTTAGCTGGTACAGCTGGTCCCTTACAATTTCAGTGTCCACAAATGGAAAGTCACTGTTTCCCTGCTTGTGGTGCTCTGACTCAGGGAACTGGGCAGCCCAAGATCTATCAGTATTATTATAGACTGAGGCAAAAAAATGCATTGAATGCCTCTGCTTTTTCTTCATCCCTATTAGTCAGATGACCATCTTCAACAAGTATTGGTCCAATGTTTTCTTTAGAGACCTCCTCATGCTATTAACATCTTTAAAAAGCCCTTGTTATCTGAAACAACACTGGCCAGTTTCGACTCTAATTGAGCTCTGGCCTTTCATGTCTTCTCGCTGCATAGATGAACCACAGCTCTGTACTCTTCGTGCAAATCCTGACCTTGCTTCCAGGTATCACACTTTCTTTTTCCTGCTGAGCTCCACGAGGAGTTCCCTGTTCAGCCAAGTTGGTCTGCCCTGCTTGCTTGATGTGCAACACAGTGGAATTGCCTGCTCCTTTGCTTCTGAAAGGTGGTTCTTAAAGACTGACCAGCACTTGTGGACTCCTAAACACTCAAAAGCAGATTCCCAGGGTACTCTGCCAAATAGCTCCCTCAATAGCTTAAAATTTGCTCTCCTGAAGTCCAGGGTAACAACTCTGCTGTCCTTTTTTCTCATTACACTGAAAATTTTAAACTCAACCATTTCATGATCACTATGGCCAAGACAGCCACCTACCATCACATCCATCATGAGTCCTTCTCCATTCACAAATATCAAGTCTAGGAGGGCACCTTTCCTAGTTGGCTCACTGCGTACCTGTGACAAGAAGCTATCTCCTACAAATTGCAAGAATTTCCAAGATCTGCTCTTCACAGCAGTATGATATTCCTAATTGATGTCTGGGAAGTTGAAATCTCCATAAGGACAAGGGCTACCAATCCAGAAATTTATCCTAATTGCCTACAGAATAACTCATCAGTGCTTACAGCCTTGCTGGGCAATCGGTAGTAGGCACCCTCAACAATATCTCCTTTGTTTTCCATCCCCCTAATCCTTACCCAAAGGCTCTCCACCACATCATCACTAACTGGAAGTGCTGTGCAATCAAACCTCTCCCTTATGTATAGTGCCACACCTCCACCTTGCCTGCCCTGCCTATTCTTTTGGAACAGCCTGTAGCCCTCTGTCCCAGCACTCCAATCGTGGGACTCATTCCACCAAGCCTCAGTCATACCAATGATTACTTAGCTCTGGGAGCTGACCAATGCTTCCAGTTGATCCTGTTTGTAAGGCATGTGCTACCTCCTCCTTAGCTCCTATGATCCTGTCTCTGCACACCTCAGCAAAGGCAGAGCTTGCAGAGGTTCAGCTATCCCAGCCAGGAGTGCCCACTGCAGGCACCCTGGGCTAAGCCAGCCTGACTCTGCAGAGAGACAAGCTCAAGCCTGGAAAGCACCGTAGCTGTCTAAGCATCATCTATTTGCCTGTTTGCACTGACAGTGGTGGCTTCTGCATCTTCTGTATTACTGGAAGCACAAGTACTTTCTATGCGCTACTACACTTGTACTAACATACAGTCCTAGGGATTAAGAAATCATGTAATTGTTACTCGGTGTTGCTAGATGACAATGTAGCTTTCTTCACTTCAATAATCCCAAAGAATTCTCCATAGCCCTGTAGGTCCTTTATCCACCTGACATTCAGTTTCTTGCCTACGGCCTGTTACTGTAATATCGCTGCATCTAATGCCAGCCTTGACCCTAAAAACCGTTAATTTTGGCCACTTCACACAGCCTAGTATCATATGCATCTAAACTCTAAATCAGTGCCCACTTCCTGATTGTGCTCCAGTTTTTCTTTCGCTGCTTTCCCCTGCAGGCTCTGGCACCATGGTGTACTTGTGAGTCTGCCTATGACCCTGCTTTTCATCATCAGGTTTTACTCCACAGGACCTGCTGGCCTTCCACTGCATTGAATTCAGCTCCTCTGTTTGCATCTTGGCATTCAGTTTCACACAAGTATTCTGCTTTGCAGCTTCACCTGCCTCCGTGGTCCTTGCTGAATTCTCTCAGTGGCTGCCTGATTGCTACTATGCATCTGACTGTTCACCAGCTTTGCATTTAAACTGCAGTCCCTGATACAGTTGGTGAAGGCTTTCTAAGCCTCCTCTTTCAAGGCCCCGTTCTCTCTCTTATGTATCAATAATTATCTCATATTATAAGATACAATATTGCTAGGTTATTTTGCAAGATAATATTTGCAATAGGATTCTGAAGAGACTGAATTTTGTGAAAGAATAATCTCATCTTTCTTCATATTTTGATTACCTTTGCTGGAAGTTTACCTTTGCACTTTTCATTTCCACAACATTATGTGGTACCCCAGCTACTGGTAACATTAATAATCCCCCTGGAAAACACAGCAGACCTTTCTCCATCACAGCCCGTAGCACGGCTTAGTTTGTTTTCCTTCTTTATTTAGCCCTGAAGCCAGGTTGTATTTTTGCTATTGTGATCTAAGAAACAAGGTACTAAACATGTCCTTTTCTCTTCATCTGCTCAGGGGAATGGGAGTCTGAGATGATGCTCTGATTTTTTTGTTCTCTTCTTTGATACCTTTTGGGAGGTCTATGTGCCACATCCTTCATTTCTGATAGCATGTCCCTGCGTGATCCACCTTCCCGTGGCACCAAGAACACAAATACAGCCATGCACAGGCATTACACAGGGAGGACTCAAACACTGCAGCATTTGTGTCTTAATCCTTCTTCCACCCCTGCTACTCGTCATTGCTAAGCCTTACCCGGGAGGGGATGCCTCTGACATCCAGGTTTTTAAAAGGCACGTGGGCACCTATTGACAAAAACAGGCACCTTGCAGAGTTTTCTCAGGGAGGCATTAAGAAGTACTTCACCGTCTGATTCCCATGGATTTTATTGCAATCTAAGCAATAAGAGTAACTTCTGAAAATGCCATTTGGTGCCCCTCTCTCTATCCTTATGAATGTCTACTGCCTTTAAACATTTGGCTATTGAGTGTCCAGAGATGACCTACTGGGTAATCACACTGTAGCACATCTCCTGATTAGGATGTTGTTCAATGGTGGTACGCAGTTTTCTGAACTAGACACTGCCAACTCTCATCCCATTTACTTAGGCCACTAAACAGCTGAATCTGACTTCTTCATGCTCCCACTTCAATCTGGCATCCTCCGAGTACCCCTTACCACTGCTGATGTGTGCAGCTCAACAGCAACAGCTCTTCTCTTCCAGGGGGCAATACAGCCGCAGCTGCCAGCCAGCAGGGAAAAACTGCTGCACAAAGACATGCCGCAGACCACCTCCGGATACTTCTGCACTAATTCCTGCTTCTTTGCACCCACTGTGCAGAGCAACGTCACCTGTACTGCGGAAGGCTAGATCTTGAATAAAACTCCCAGACTATACACATGGGCACAATGATGCTGCATGACAGGTATCTCACTCCCAGCTCATGCTGTGCCATCTGTTTTTATCACCAGTTACTCTGGTGTAGTAGGTGACTATGTACCCATGGGCTGGATAGTAACACAAAAGGACTCTTGCTTTTCATCTGTAAACACAACAGCCTCCTTACGACCACTGAAGCACAACTCCCCTCTCTTCCCCAAACACTTAGGCTAATGTCTTATAGAAATTCATAACTCATGCCTTGAAGCCTCCTTAAAAATTGCCTGTTTCTTCTGCCTGGTCTCCTTGTTGGCTGTTACAAGGAGACTTGTACGTGAGGGCCAAGAATGAAGAAAGGCTCTGCAGGAAGGTATCTTGGAGCTTGATCTAGTCCTAGCAACAGTGTGGTCCTCTGGAGCAAAACAGAAGTAGTGTCTGCTCTCAGTCCCCACACGGCACCTCCAACACCATTTTTAGATGCTTAAGTCACAGCACCAGGCACCGTTCAGGTGTCATGTAAAATGAAGAGAGCCAAAGCCAGCTGCCAAAAATGAATTTTGCAGATGACTGTCCAGCCTGAGGGTTCAGCAGTTCCTGGTGAGAACAAACAGTCCGACTTGCTCAGAAGTCACCGCAACATGTCTAAGCTCAGATGGATCTCATTCCTCCTCCAACAGATAAGTATTATTTGCAAGAGAACTACAGAAGCATCAAAACAAATTGCACTTTAATGTATATGTAATGATACATTTCTATTACAGTTTATAGCATATACTCCTGGGTAAATAATACACTGCTGAGATGTTGTTGCCTCTTGTGTCAGCTCTGACATATATTTAAAAGCAACCAGCCTGGCAAAACATTACTGACAAGCCCACAGAGACCAGGAAATTAAAGGTAATAACCACTCACCTGGGCTGAAACTTCATCTCAGATTCATTCCCTTTCTTCCTATCCACACCTGTGCTGGTTTTGGCTGGGATAAGGTTAATTTTCTTCCTAGTAGCTAGTGTGGGGCTATGTTTTGGATTTGTGCTGGAAACAGTGTTGATAATACAGGGATGTTTCCATTATTGCTGAGCGGTGCTTACACAGCATCAAGGCCTTTTCTGCTCCTCACCCCACCAGCGAGCAGGCTGGGGGGGCACAAGGAGCTGGGAAGGGACACAACTGGGACAGCTGGCCCCAACTGACCCAAGGGAGATCTCATACCATGTGGCCTCATGCTCAGCATATAAAGTTGGGGGAAGAAGAAGGAAGGGGGGGATGTCTGGACTGATGGCATTTTGCCTTCCCAAGTCACCGTTCTGCATGATGGAGCCCGGCTTTCCTGGGGATGGCTGAACACCTGTCTGCTGGTGGGAAGTGGTGAATGAATTCCTTGTCTTTCTTTGCTTGCATGTGTGGCTTTTGCTTTACCTATTAAACTGTCTTTATCTCAACTCACAAGTTTTCTCACTTTTACCCTTTCAATTCTTTCCCCCACCCCACTGGGGGGGAAGTGAGTGAGTGGCTGTGTGGGGCTTGGTTGCCGGCTGGGGTTAAACCATGACAACACCTCTATGAAAGCAGAAGAATTAGGAGTCTGGACTTTCAGCATAAACTATCTTTTTCTCTCTCTTGTAGATTTACTTTAGATTTTCACCAGTACTTTAAGGCCATGTTTGCAGTTTAATTTGAAAAGACATGGTGCCTATAGGGATTAGTGAAGTGCCTTGCAAAAGCACAAGACTCAGTCTTGGAGGGGAATAGAAGTCATGAAGACAGTGATAAAACTAGGAACAGAGTACAATGATATTGCAGGTTGCAGCAGCCTTCACAGAAAAATAATTGCTGCTGCTATCAGACGAATGTTCTTATCATCTAGAAAATCACAAACCAGAAATCTCTATTTTGACTTCAAAGTAAATCCAGCACTGTCTCACCACAGGGCACTTATCACATTCATTAATTCACAGGAAAATTTCTTTTAATGTCTTGAATGCATATTTACAGCTTACTTAAAAGTTCTCTTTAATATTACCTTAAAATAAGAGAAAAACATTCAGCCATTCAGCTCACACAGGCTGACATACCGCCCTCTGTAAATACCACCAAAAAAAGGCTAATGGTCTTTAAGATTCCTGTGATTCGTTTCTCTAATTTGCTGACTCCATAAAACAATGACTGTGGCAATCACTCCAGGCCTTAATGTTCCTAGAAATAATGTATTAGCACTTAATGCATGGTAGTGCCACCAAGTATTGATGAAAACTGTTACACGCAAGATCAAGTAGCCTCATCAAATGCTAATTACCAAAGTGGGAGCTGAAATGGACTTACCAATTCTACAGTAAGACTTTTTCTTCCATAATGGTATGTGTGTAAAAAAACAAACAAACGTGCATGATAACAGCTGCAGCTGCATAAATAGCTGCATAAATACCCAGTTCCTTCCTGCAAAAACTGGAGCTAAATTTATGTGATTTAGCTTTTACTGAGGTGTTCTTACAACCTGGAAGTATCTGCAGCTATGCATGGAGGTGAGGCAGAATATTCTGCCAGCCTGTTGTAGCACCACATTGGCCCTGATTATTTTTTGACTCATATTAGCCCAAAAACTCTAGACCATGTCTTCTGTGCATAGCTCATGGAGCTATGCAGGGAGCTGGTGAAGTCACATAAATGTATTTCCTGATCTTCCATTTCCATTATCTTGCAATTTAAGAATGACTGCAAGTTGGAAGAAAAAAAACTCAAATGTTTTTTGTCATCTTCTTCCAAACATTCATCTGACATTACCATCCATTAAGGACTGATTATTCTGGTTTGCAGCTTCTCGGTTTCCCCAAATGAGGACTAATTAAGCATCATGTGGATGAGCATCATGAGAATTGTATTTTATTCAGCCTTATTTCTCTCTCAGACTAACCCTTTCAGCACTAAGCACCAGTGTCTAGCTCTCCACCCTGTGGTTTTAAGTGGTTTTATAGTAAATAGTTTCTTGCAATTCTGGGATCAAAGAACATGAAAATTCAAATGCAAGACAGACAGGAAAGGTTAAAGTGAAAGCTTGACGTCTAAAAGATGTTAATTTAACCCCATGTTCATAATTATCCTTTTGATAACAAACTCATCAGGATCCTGTGCAATGCCTCCTGTAGGAAGTCCCCCTCCAGGGACATAGTAGTGGTAAACAAATAAACAAAAAATTAAAAATACATACTGTAGTAATTTCTGTTGAAATGTCATGGATGTACACATAGTGTGTGCCGGATGGACAGGATTTTGTGGTATAGTGTAAACGCCAAGAGAGTGCCTTGCTTGCTCTTGAGGCTTCCAAACCAGTAGTTGACTGGCAGGTAGTGTAAAGCCTCAGGATTAGCCCCGTGCAAAAATGATTTCAGTGGCAAAATGTTTTTGGGTTACTACCCTGAGGACCATCTAGAAAAAAATATTTTGTTTTTGTTTTACAGGCAATGGGATTTCACACACAGTTGAACAACCCTTCTAAAGCACAACCTCCTCTTCCCAGATCCTGTAAAAAAATAGGTTTTGTGATTCTTGAAAAATCTTTCAAAAGGTATTTGTGATGAGGCAAATTATAGGATAAAGAGAAGACACTGTCTCTAGACTGGTAGCTTCTGAAAGAGGATTTTGCTTTGACCTGGATTCTCAGTAGCTTATGTAATCAGTCAATAGATTGAGTGAGCTCATGTGTCTCATTCGCAACAGTTTTGACAAATAATGTAATATATCCCATATGCACAGAGTATATTCAAAGACCTATTGGTAGAAAAATAGTAAAATAAATGCAGCTTACATGACTGCCCAAAACTCTCTGCTTGAAAAAACTTAACTCCTTCCCACCTACAGAACTCCCAAAAAGAGTTCTTTGTAAAGTTTTAATTTAAAATAGAGATGCAATGAATAGGCAATGTTTGGAACCAGATCTAAATAATTTTGTGTAGAATCAGGAATGTACAAAGACCATAAAGTAGTTTAGGTTAGATTTTAGCAAAGTCTCTTATGCTGTTTTCATGACATATTTTGATCTAAATGACAGAAACACAGGTCAGACTAATATTACTTCTCTTTTGCCATTTTGACCGGTGCAGCCTCCTGAGATAGCTGCCCTTGGTTTCAGCTGTCTCACTCTCATTAATGGATGTCCAATCAGTTGTCATTCACAGCCAGCAGCAGAGCAGGTTGGATAGAATTTGGACTCCAGGCCAAAGCTGAAAAAACCTGAATTTTTCTTCTTCTCACAGACCCTGTTGCGCACTTGAAAATTCAAGGTTCATTTTTAGTCTCTGGATTTTATGTGCAATCTGTATGCTTCTCATGGTCAGCACATTTAGGTTATCAGCCAAGACTCAACCAGAGTTCTGCTATTACATTTTCTCAGCTAAAATTCAGCACTTCTAAATAACTGATAAGGAGCCACATTTCCGAATGATTTATATAGCGAGACACTTCAAGGAACATTTTTCATTTCAAATACTGTCACTCTTTGGGACTGGGAGCGTGCAAGACATTGTTCTCAGCTTTTCCTGAACATGTGGCCTCTGGTTAGGAGCCTGTACTAACACTTGCTGATACAAATAGACTTTTTGTGCATGGTGATGAATTGTTCAAAACACACATAGAAGTTCCTTCTGCAGGGAGGATCCTGTCTTCCTTACTCAGCTGTTATCCTGTTGTGCACAAAGCCACACTTCATTATTCATGAGAGGCATTTTCTGTCAAAAACCAGGGGATTTGGAGCAGTACTGGCCTATGACCTTTCCAAATAGCAGGGAAAGAATAATTCATAAGGGGTGCAAATGGAAGTAAGACAAGCCACCTGAGGCCTAGGCATGATTACTGTCCAGGGGGACCTTCCCCGCTCCCCAAGGAGTCTCAGTTACGAACTGTTCCTCTGCATCCGTAACCTAATTCAGCTTCAGCTTCATCACAGGCCTGCAGCACTACTTACATCTTCAATAAAAATCCATTTTTACAGCATGATAGGACATTCTGCATGATGGACAGACACTATTACCTTTTAGATGGAGATCTTAACGTTTAATGAGTGATACTTAGCATGCTACAAAAAGCATACAAGTAAATTTGCCTGCAAGTGAAATTAAGATCCCAGCATTGCCTCTTTGAAAATAAATGCTTTGTACCCCAGCTATTCTGGTTTTCCAGTCACTATTTTATCCAGCTGAGGTGGCGTGAAGCTGATTCTTCTACCTTTGAGCATCCCTGGGTTTGCAGTCAATGAAGATGGTTTTTAGACCATCGCTCGTTTCAAAATGCATCTTGGCTTTTGGGAAACAGCTGAGTTGGTTCTGCTTAAAGAATAACGAGCATGTTATGGAAGGCCTGTAGTTTTCAATTATTAAATTAATGATATGCAAAAGTACTTCCAAAACATGTGATTTCATACTCTGGTCTGCATGTCAGTGCTCAATACACATAAATCTGTGCCCTCCTGGAGAAGCAGGAGGCTTATAATAATCTAACAACTAATAAAAAACAAAAAACATGTCAGCTCGGCATGAAAGTCTGGTTTCAATTCACAAAAATTGACAAAAGCCACAGGAATATAGTACTATGCTTGAAATCACTTCTAAGGAGTGGAATATATTCCACATATACTGAAACATCTAAAATTTGCACCTACATTTTAAGTTCCTACAGTAAGAAGCCCTCGTTATCTCTGTTTCTTCTCATGTCAGCAGAGAGAAAGCAGGTGCCCCAGATGTAGGCGCCTTGGGTCTACAAGGAAAATGGATTCTTGTTTTAAGAAGAATGTTTTGCGGGGCACAAGCAGGTCGCCTGAGGTAGGGGATTGGATGCCATTCAAGAACTCTTGCAATTGAATTCTGTTTATTCAAAGGAGAGGCTATAGGAAAACTGACTCAAATTTTTTAAAAATGTAGAAACCCCCTCCCCCCAAAGCTAAATACCTGATATGTACCACAGAAGCTCATACGTACTAACCCCCACAAAATTCCTTTATTTCTTTTTATGAAGAGATCTGTTAAATAGGTAATGATAAAGTGTCTGGAATTTTCAAGGACATGATATAAAGACAGAACCTTCCCCAGATTTAGATTCTAATGTTGAAAGGAAAGGCATAAATTTGCTAGATAGTCAGCACTGAAACCGTAAATTCGTTGTTCCCCTTATGAGAAATATGCTTCGGCTAAATTTGCTGTTGCAAACTAGCAGGGGCCTGAGATGGTTATGGGGAGAACCTCTCAAGGGTTGTGATGATGACTTGCAGGGCAGAGGTTCCTCTTCAAGTGAGGAAAGAAAATGTGAGACACCTTCCTGCAGCAGAGCTCACCGCTAAGTTTGGCAGCTATATGCACGGCCTTCCTACCAACCTGCCCATGCTCTCAGCAATGCCCCTGAGCACTTCCGAAGCAGCAGTAGAGTCAGCTTGCAGATTCTGAAGATGCCAAACCCTGAACAAGACATACAGGACATTTACCTTTAAAATGCCAAGCACATTTTAGAACAAAACAATCTGAAGACAAGATTCTCACTGTCCCAAATGCCTTGATGTAGGAGGTGGGGGCCCATTGTTTATGCTACTTTGGCAGGCGTTCAGCCACATGAATAAAAGAAACATGCTGAACTGATTTTCTGTCTAAGGCTGCAGCATCATTAATTGTTTCAGAGCCATGTTGGGTCTTAGCAGATGGCAGAGAAGGAACCGAATTTCAGATACTTTTAATTAAAATGTAACCTCAGTTATTATGGGATTAATGGTTACATAAATAGAGCTGCACAATTTTAATGTGCCTTTGGTAAGAGGCAGAGTCTCTACTCTGTAGACCTCAGAAGGCAGGTGAATTCATGTTGGTAGCTCTTGTGATTTTATTGCTAGTCTTACGTGAGGCATTTTTCTGAAGGCTGCTCCTACAGTCAAGAGTATAGTGAGAACTTCAGCCCCACTTTTTTTTTTTTTTTTTTTTCCCCAACAGATCCACATTCCTAGCAAAGTCTGCAAAGGAAAATGCTTAAATCCCTCAAGCTAGAAAGCAACTAGTAAGGCTCCCAAAAGCAGATATATGTATTCATACATGTAAATGCCACACTTGGGATAACTGGGTCCTTGGGGCTGCAATAACACTTTCTGACAGAGGGAAACCTCTTTTCACTAAGGTTGATCCAAACCACCAAGACTCTTTCCCCCTCCCTGGATTTTGGTCAAGATGGTTTTGGCCAGCAGTGATGCAGGCATGCGCTCAGCCGCCTTGTCCACAAACTAGCTCTGTGTCCTGAGGCAGAAGAATCACTCCCCAAACCTGTTCCCACCACAGGGGTCACACTGGAGTGGCTTCATTATACCTCAGCCCTAGCTGTGCTTCTGACCATTACACCAATTATACGTCTTCCCATCTGCTGCAAAGGACCCAACCAACCTTCCTGCGGGGTGGATTTTGATAATCGTATCTTGTCACAGAGAACATGGGGCCCTTCTTGTCCCCTGCTACTTGTGCCCAGATGCCCCAATGGTCTGCAAAATGAGTGGGTTTTTGCACACCAGTTGTTCTGTTAAAACAGGGGAGAACAGTCTAGGCACTTTCTGCTTCAGGGTCTGAATTTTCCGGTTCACTAGCTTAGAATGAGTCTTCACATGACACTAGCAAAGGGTGTGCATGGTGTTTTCCTTGACTAGCACAAGAACAGAAAAGCCGCAGTCTGTCACATCGCTGTAAAGTCCAAATGTGTCACTCTGAGTGCCAAAAACCTGAGTGTCATTTACTTGACAAGCTTGGGACCCTCACTCACGTCTAGGGCTTGTGCTGCTTCACAGATGTCCCAGTACATCTTGGCACACATGCTGCTTTGTGTGGGGGCCATATCCTCACCTTCACCCTCCTGCTGAGGGCTGAAAGGAGAGGGAAGACCTTACAGCACAGAGACCCTGCCTGGAAAAGGTGTGTGGAAGAAAATAAGCTAAATTGCAGTTTGTCAGAGCTGCCTCTCTGGCTCCTACATGTGGGTGGGCAGTGGAGGGAGGTGAGGCAGGAACAGGGTGGTGCTCCATGGTGACACTGTCCCCTTGGCACGTTTCAGCTGGCCCTGTGGCACATTGGTACGCACACAGGCACCCTGCCTTCCCTAGTGTCCTTGCAAACCTGTGCTGCAGGGGCTTCGGGGCTCACGTCATGGGTGGCAGTACAGCACAGCCATCGAGAGTGACCCCATGGTCTGCTGCACCACACTGGCTCCACAGGGCGACCCACCAGCACTGCAAATGGAGGTAAAAAGGCATTTCTGCCCAAGGCAGTCCCTGCAGTTTGCTGCTTATCCCCCTTCCCATCCTGCCCTCTCCCAGCCGTCTACACACATACCACTGTGGGCTGTGCCTGTAATGCGAATCGTTTCCTTCTCCAGGCCACTGCAGGGGTGGGAAGTGATCCATGTTTGTCCCTGTATGGGGACACAGGTGCAAGGGGCAGGAAGGCACAGTCAGGGAGAGGAAAAGGGCAAAGGCAGCTTTTTTCAGCAGAGAAATGATGGGTGGGAAGACCCTGCCATGCTTAGATTATCTCCGTGCTAGCAAACAGCACAGACCACAAGGAGCTGGTCTGTAGAGGGAACCTGTGGATGCTGATCTGCACACCAAGTGTGTAGATGACTGAGCAGGAAAGCTGAGGCAGAAGAGGTTTGGAACAATTATTGTTCTCTGTTTTCTTCTACAGCTTCAAACTGCAAATTACCGCTTGAATTCCCTTATCCACAGAAACAGGGGGCATTTGCAAGGGGTTTTAGTGCATCCCTGGTGAATTTGGCTCCTGTTTCTGCCAGGCCCCTAGGAGCAGCCTCTCAGAAGCTCGTTTTGGTACCTGTCAGGATATCTAGGAGGCTGCTCCTCTGCCCCCTCCTTTGAGAGGGGGAAGGATGGCGGGCTGCACCCTCAGCATGTGTGATGGTTTAAAACTCCTTGGGTGTTTCTGAACAGCTACTTGCTGGGTACAACACTTGTCAAAGTACAGCATGTTTTACTCATCCTTCAGTGATCTGTAGGGAAATAATTACTCCAAAAATAATTTTTATCCCAAATGTGTGAATTGCATGCTGACATTGCTACCCTGCAGGGTAAGAGATACATTCAGGGTAACAGGATCATTCAAAATTATTACTTTCTACAACGGAAAGTGATGCAACTTAGGCGGCATTACTTCAAACAAATTGTAGGATTACTTTTTTTTTAAATGTGTTGCATTATTGTGAATCAGATTCGGCTTTATCCTCTGTCTCCTCACGCTTGCCCACTGGTTAATGCAAGGATGGGAACGACAGATAACCAAGAACCGTCACATTTAGATGACAGTACTGTGCAACCACTTCGTGCAATGGTCAATCATTTTGAAAGAGGTGAGGCAATAGCGTGCCATGCACTGAGGTTGCCCAAACCCCACCTCCACCCCCGCCTTACCTGGGCCGGGGCGCTGGAGGAGAGGTGGGTCAGGTCCCCGATCCTGGCGGCCGCCCGTGGGTCGCTGGAGCTGATGAGGACAGGCGCGCTGATCTCCATGGAGTGCCGATTGCTGGCAGCCTGGGAGGACTTGTGTGTCATGCTGAGGGCGGTGAAGGAGTGGCGCTTCTTGGCGTTCTTCTTGCCCTCCGCCTGCCGCTGGGCTGCCCCAGCCATCCCGGCACCGGCCAGCGTGGAGCAGGGTGCCAGACCCGCCGCTGCCGCTGCCACTGCTGCTGGCTCCGTCGGCAGCGGCATGTCGCAGCCGGAGGCGGCAGCTGAGCACGTCTTGTCCATCTCGATGAGCTGCTTGGCGGATTCATTTAGCTGTGTGCAGAGGAAAAGGGAAAGATTAGAAAAAGATTAAAGAAGAGGGGATGTTAACAGCCCGTCACAGCTTGCTGATGGCACCTTCTGGACCTGCCTGGGCCTTCCCCCCTGAAGCACCGTGATCCTTTCCTGGCGGCCTACCCCAGCGCCAGCCGCAGCCTCAGCAAGGGGATCACGCTGAGCACTGAAATGTGGCGGCTGTCCCCCGGGTTGGAGTGGGGTCTGGGGTGCTATGCATGCCTGCACGCCTGAGGCGCTTGCTGCAGGGCAGCTCTGCCCTGGAAAAGGGGGTGCTTGGGGCAGCTCCCAAAACCAGCCTGGTTTCATCATCTGTCCACTCTCTCTCGGTCAGCCAGGCAGATCCCCAGGAGGCACATCAGCACATTTTATTTCCCAAAACCTGCCCCAAGCCAAGTGTTACTGTCCACCTCCAGGGCGATCCTCAATTTATTTAATTTTCTGAAGCTGGGTGAGTTATTTCCATCTACTTCTTAGTGCCAGGAAAATCAAAAGAGAGGTGGAATAAGCATCCAGGGCAGTTAGGCTAGAACCAGGCACCACAAATTGCTGCACATCAAGCTATAACATTTAAAAAAACAGCGTTCCCCAAAATAGCTTGTCCCAGGCTGCAGATGGAGGGCTGGGGGAAAGAGGGAGGAGACTCTTCATCAATGTTTTGCTATTCCCAGGTCCATCATAGGCCTATGCTTGATGTTTGTCACACAGGGTTTTGATCCAGGGTACGTATTCGAAATCCTTCCACTTTCGTCTCCCCGCTTCCCATCTGACACAGGTTATCCAAATGCAGATGCAAACCGAAGGCATTTTTTCCAGCTGTATCACCTCAACTGGGGAAGAGCATGGTGGCCACTGGAAGACTTGCTTGGGGTCCAGCTTGAAAAATTGGTCTCATCAGTCCTCCCGAAGGGTTTAAAACTTGGCCTACAGATCACGGAGCCAGCAGAGCACCAGGACACCCAAGCCAATTTTCAACCCACCATTCCTCATTCAGTCCACACTCACAGATAACCTCGTGCCTATCAATGGCAAAGGCATGCTGGGCGGGACAACCCCATCGCTGAAGTCTCTTACCTCCTAGCCACCCTAACTCATACTGGAAAGCTATGTTTTGCGTAGCTGGAGAGTTTTTAGGCTCATAGGGGTGCTACAGTCACTGATGATACATGAAGTGCACTCTGAAGTCAGCAGTGCTTTCTGCACAGTCCTCACTGCCAATAGATCTTCCCTCAAGGGGTGCTAACAGCTGAGGGAAAATACCACATTTTGCCAACAGACCTTTATATTAAACTAGGATGCACCGCAATATGTTTGCATTTAATGAATAAAAACAACATATGAAAAAGGGAGCCACGGCTAATGCACACGTGCTTTTGAATACACTGCTATTCTGTTCTGAGACCCACATAAACCAGAGGTGCATGTAACAGTATTCTGGATCAAAACCAGGCTATTTTTGTTTCTATAATCACTGTATGAATTACAGCAGCATCCAAGAAACTCAGCTGAGGACAAGGTCTTCTCAGGCTTTAAATAATAATAAAAAAAAGATAGTTGCTGCTCCAAGCCAAGCCACTTTAGAAACCTAATACAAGTGAAAATAAAAGGGAAAGAGAGAGGGATGGGAAAGATAACAATAGAAGTGTGCATTTAAACAAATGTGTAATTGGCTGGCTTTTATGTCTCCCAACCACTGTCACCATGCTGCAAATACAAATAAGAAATATCTATTGCTAGCCTTATGCCAGTCCTCCTAAGTGTGAAAGCATTTCTGACTCCATGAGGACCCATTCTAAGTAATAGGCAATAAACACACTAACACATCGAAAGTCACCATCAACTTGTCGGATCCTTCATTCTGTGACAGCTTCCACCAAGTCAACCAAGAGCCTCCAATTAATGATGCTCCACTATGGTCAGAGCTGCTGGGAGTCCTGCAACCATTCAATTAGCAGGCCATTTTCCCAGCTGCACTCTCCAACTTGAGACCATGCTTACAGCCAGCACAGTGCACCTGCCAATTTTTGCCAATAACAGCTGATCCCATTTCAGATTCTTCAAGAATGTCCATTATTTCCCACTTCATCATGCTCTAAATTGGTACAACTTAATATTTGCCAGCAGGCTCCAAGCTGCAAGGAAACCAGATGGCTCCCCTCCCTTAAGTAGGTGTTACAGCTCCGCTTACCCAATCGATAGAGATAGTCTAGCTGAATTATTTGAAATATTAAGGAGAAAAGGAGAAAAGGAGAAAGACAGCAAATATGTATGATTCTTTCCTACAGCAGAGGGTGAGGAAATACTTTGCTAATCAACAGTAAACATGAGAAGAATATATTTTAACTCTTTGACATAGGAAAATCTAGTGTTAAAAAAAAAAAAAGAATTTAGAACTTCCTGATTATACAACAATGCTCCATATGGACAATGAACTGCTCCAGCTCTTAATATCAAACTCTGATTGTCTTGTAAGAATTAGATTATAAATCCCACTGGCTGAAATCCAATTTAACACCAAAGCTGTTCTTTTTAAAACAACAAAATCCATTATTTTTTTGTTCAAAGCAAAACCTAGTTAAAAAGGTCAATAAGAGAGCTAGCATCTAAACATAGAGTGATAAAAAATAGCCCTGTATTGATATAAACAAAGTCATTCTCAATATCAGTAGAAGACTAAAGGCAAAAAGAAAACCCCTCCTCAAAACAGTCAAGCTAATGAACTCTTGGGAATGTCAGAGTCTTCTTGAAATACTGGGAAAATATAATTTTGGTCTGCCAAGATAAAAAATGCTTTATAGCTTTATAACTCTATTTTTGTAGAGAACTGTTTTTAAACAGCTTTGCCTACAGATGCTGGAAAGTACTTCCCAAATAGGCTATGAAACCAGGGAAGAGGTTCTACTTACTACTTTGTAAAAGCCGATGGTGCTGCCTCTTCACCAAGAACTTTTAGAAACCCTTTTTAAAACATAAACATGACTGCTAATTTCTTATTTTAAACTCTGATATGTAAACAAGCATTGCTTTCTGGTGGCTGTCATCTGATCTTCAGGCAGATCTGCTTCCAGAGGAGAAGCTTAATGGAAAGTTCTGACCCACAGTCATTCTCAGGAATTTGACATGTCTTATGACAACCCCTAGTACCAGAACTCAACTTTCTCGCCCATTTTTGATCCCTCCTCTAGAAAGAATCTGTGTTTGAAATTCTGGTCTTGCTAATCTCAAATCTTAAAAAGCCCTTAAGACTGCAGCGGGACTGATTTTACCCCAAATCCATTCTGCAACAAGATGTCCTAGTAAACTCGATATATGATTTAGAGGGATAAGGGTTGGATTTGAATAGCAAACCAATCAAACATTCCCAGCAGCCCTGCCATCCTGGGTCTGGGAATGCAAAACCTTGTGAGGGCAAGCTTTATAATAGCTGGGGGACCCTACCATGCGAGAGATGCAATGAAACTGTACAGTAAAACTGTTCACAGGGTCTCAGGGACTATTGACTGCAGGTGCTGCATGCTGAGGTAAGGATGCACCAGCCTCAGTTCATAGAGCTACTGTGCCTGTTTCTCACGAAGGCATTCCACAGCTGCGAGGAACCCTGCTGGAAACAGCTCCAGCTCGTCTGGTTTTAAGAGTAAAGGAGGGTACGTGTGGAATACCTCTGTGCACAGAGCCTTGTTCACCTCCAAACAACCTTTTCCCACAAAGGGAGCAGTAATCAAGCTCTGTTCGTTAAAAATTTGCTGACCTTGATCAGGGAGCCACACTGCTCTCCCCGCCACAATGCAAGCTGTCATGACTTTGGCCTCCAGCCAGACAGCCCATGCAATATGAACTAAGGGAGAGGTTTTTTTCTTCTTCTGGCTTTTAGATATGACTATTTTAGATTTCTACTTGAGACTTTACCATATGGGCAACAAAGGTACAAACACTAAGCTACCTCACTTAGGACTTCTCCACTGCCAGAATTATTTTTTTATTAGTCTCTAGATAAACCTAATTCTTCTGCAGAATGCATTATGGTGACTTTCTCTCTCCCTCTGTCTCGGTTGCACATGCTTGCACACAGACACATACACACACCCCAATTCACCCCAGTTCCTGATACATGTAGGTTTAAAAGGGACTACCGGTAAACAGTTGCAACATATTTCTCTGTTAAGGATGAGGGGATACAGGAGAGAAACTGTCATCTGCACTGACTATCCCCACATGGGACTAAATATGCTCTTCAAATCCCAAGTGATTTAATGAACTATAGTTTCAATGGGCAGTGTTATGCACCCACTTACATATCCCAGCTGGGATGAAGAGTGAGGAAAAAGCTACTTCTTGTCCAGTGTGGGTCATAATTAATTCTATTTTAGTCCAAATAAAAAATTATTACTGTGGAACTTGTTATTATTATGGAACAAGACAGAAGCATGGGAAATTTAGGTCAGATTTAAATAATAAGGCTTTACTGCATCTTCCTTGACAAATACACCAGTGAGTTCACTAATCCATGGTAGTGGCAAAATTTGTTCTAGCCCAGTTTAGACCTCTAAGGAACACCCTGATGCACGGTGGTTACCACAGCAGCTCCTGGGTTGTTGCAGTTCACTCACGGTGCTGTCTTCTGTAAGACAGAGGACAGTGTCTTATTCTGCTGCTGAATACTCCTAGCTTTCTAGACATTTAGGTCTGGGTAAGGGATTAATTTCTGACTGGTATCTGACCTAGCAAAGAGAGGACCTCGCTCTGTTTCTGGTTTAGCAACATACTTCAGTGCGTACTTGATACTATACAGACCAAACTGTTGCTAATGGGACTAAAACACCATTCTTTTCTGAATAAGGAAGGATTGCTTAAATTCTCAGTGTTACACATGTGCTTAAGCATTTTCTTGAACTGGAGCCAATTTGAACCAGAAAGTACAGTTTATTAAGACTTTCAGGAAAACAATGCTTCATTTGCTATGTAAGCTTTTTTTTCTGTCTTTGTAGAAAATATTAGCTGAAGGATGGTGCTGTTCGAATACAGGTATAGATCAGAAATATGTAACTTCAGAGCCCTTTTAAAAGTGAAAAGTTAGAAAACCCCACAAATCAATGCATACCTAATGAAAAAGAACAAATTGGTAAGAAAAAATATGCTCGAGGTTTTGGAAAGGAACCACTGAGCAGAGCAGAAAGGAAAATTAAAATTTTTAATAAAACTTCTTCACAATGTCCCCCTGAAAGATTGAAAATATTTTCACCTAGGGACTGCTAATTTTTATACTCTACAGTTCATAAATATTGAGAAGATCATGCACATCCCTATTTTATGCCTTGCAGAAACTTTGGCAGCTTTGGAGTTCCATAGCTGATTTTGTGATTAAAACAAACAGTCTGAATTTATTACTGCATTTTCACTTCAGAGTAGTTACTTTCAGGAAATATTAAGTTCTTATGCCCTCATTGAATTAGTTTCACTAGTCTTATAATTTATGTTCTGAAGCACTGTGAGGTTATTAAGTAAGTAAGGGCATAACCATACAAATATCTCCTGTCTCTACTAGGTCCCTGAGAAGACTGCATCTGTGAAAGCATTTTCATTCCCAAAAAGCAGACTTTCAGAAAACTAAAGCAGCTTTTCCTTACTGCTATCCCTACCAGCAAATACAGGATACAACCTTTCTTCTACTGTAGCCAACTAGCAAAACATGCTACTCAAATGGGCGTTAGGAGAAAGTACATAATGCTTTATCTAATACTTTACATGTTCATTGGGTAAGTTAGTACAGTGGACGCACAGCAGTTTCAAGCGCTTACTAATGGGATAGTAGTAGACTAAAGTTGTGCCAAAGGCTCTTCAATCAAGTCATATTGAATGCATCTATAATTTTCATCTTTTATGTGTTTTGTAAATTCAGATTTAAAAATGTTTAGAGAAAGCCTTCACAGTTCTCCATAGACAGTTTAAATTCATTGGACAGAAGCTACAAAACCCTATCTCAATTATTCATTTAGGCATCTCCTAATGAAAAATCATTAGTAAGGCACAGTTTAAGAGAAAATATTATGGCTAAAACAAAGCATTATTTAATGTTTTTGTGCTAAACTCTAACAATCCACCATTGCCTTTTCTCATTTATTGCTAGGGAGGGACAAGCAAATGTGGAACAGATTTTCTGCAAGTGGTTTATCCATCATGGAAGACAGATTTCTGAAACTCCACACTGCAACTGAGAGCAGTTATTCCATACTCCCAGAAAATACAAGAAGTGCAGTACATGCGCTTGCTTGAACATATTCACACAGAACAATAGCTGCAGAAATACTTTGCTAGGACACATCTCAAACTTCAGGTGTCCCGTTCCTCCAGTCACAGGCTGAGGCATACCTCTCGTTCTCTTTTCCAAAAGCCTGCTAAACATGTTAGCATGTTCTCAAGGAAGGAAGTCCCTAAAACCATACAGCAGATAGCCTTCTTAATAAGGGTCATACATGAACACAATTATGTACAGTCTGGAAAAAGCAAGCCAATCATTTTTGTCTACAACATGGTTCCCTGGAAGGAGCTGTATTTAGCAATCTATTTCCCTGTCTTACAAGATCTTTCTCATTTAGCAGCAATGTCACTTCTAACGCACTGAGAGTCCAAAGGAATGTAGCATATTAGAACAGCATGTGCTTGGACGAGCGTGTCATCATGATCTTGCAGAATGAAAATAAATGATGCGTGCAGCAGAAGTAAACACTAAGCCCTGGGTGGTGAACTGGGAATTTTTTTCTTTCTCTTTTTTCCAAACAGTTTTAAGATGGAAAATGGTTTGCAGTGATGGAGAACAAACACATGGCTTGGTGAATCCCAGAAAAATGTGCAGTCTGCTGCAAAGTCCGCTCAGGAGCAAAGCACAGCAAGTAACCTTATGGAAACTAGTTCAAATCACTGAGAAAGAAGAAAATAAAACCAAATGCAATGGCATCAAAAATAGATGAATTCACCAAAAAAGAAGTATGCTCTCTGCATCCCTCTCTACTCCCTGAAACAATTCTAGATATCTAGCCTTCAGGTCCAAGTATGAAGACTATCTTACTCTAATCTGTCAACTCTGAATCTCAATCTGCTCTGTGTCTTCAATGTGCCTAAGGATTTCCTTCTCTTTTCTTCCTATCTGTCCTCTATGGACACCCTTTTTCATAATGAGATGCTCATGCCTGCACCAAAGCTCCTTTGAAAGCAAGAAATGTAACCAAATACAGTTTTACTCAACATCAGAAGGAGTGGGAGAATCCAGCCTATTTTTACTTATAAATTATTCAGAAAGCTAAATAAAAAGTGCAGTCATGAATTCGTGGGCTTGATCCTAATTCCTTTGAAGTCAGTGGAAAAACTCCAGCTGCCTTCAATGGTGGAAGGACTGGTGCCCATCTGGCACCAAATTCAGTACCAGAAGAATCCCTGTTGGAGCTTGTGAGGCGTTTACTGACAAACTATTTTTTCATAAAAAAACCCAACTCATCAGAACTCAAGCACTTCCCATGAGCATTCTGGTTTTGACAAGACATCCATCAGGAAACTGCTTCTCAGATGATGTTTCTCAGCTAAGACACCGGAATGACCAAGGCTACAGTGGTTTGGGAGTTCACCTGGGTACCTGGGCTCCTGGCTCAAAGCCCCTGTGTGGAAGAACAGCCATGGGAGACCTGAAACAATGCTGCCACTTTCCTAGTAGAACACCACCAGCTTTCTGGCTATGCTGAGTCTCCTTTACTCTTGTTCTTGTTAAATGGAAAACCTTCATGATTCTCCCTTTGAGTCCAGGTGCCCACCTGCACAATGATGGAAGATGCTGGTGCTGGCAGTACAAGTGTAAGCAGCCTTGTGCTGGGCTGCAGTCTGGACAGGAGACCAAGATGGACTCAGGAGGCTTTCAGAAGCAGTTTGGATGTAGTCCTCATGTCTCACTGTCACCTGGCAGCTGTATGAGTCCTTTGCTGTTGCTGCCAGTTACTGAAAGGAAGCGCTCTGAAGCAGCTTTGTGCTGAAATCTAGAAACCCCTTCACTTTCAGAAATTTTCACTTTGAGTCAGCTGGACCTCAAAACTTCAGCATGGGCTAGGAAAGATACTGCAGTTCCTGGAGCAGAGCTGTATGGATCAGAAGTGATCTCTAAGCAAGATCTGTAGACCCTATGTGCCTTAAAAAGAGCCAAGTCTCATGTTTCCAGTTTTCTGGCAACTTTCTACCCCCTTCCTTAATGTTCCAGAGGGTTCCTGGTGCTGTTGTTTACTTGGGTGATCAAGAATGCCCATAACATTTTGAATTAACTGAAAATTGAGAAGTTAAATAACACCAAAGCAGAGGATCTCTTCAGAGTCAACGCACACATCAAGCCTGGGAGTCTTGAAGCAAATGGCTTCCAAATTGTCGTGTGTGACCCCAAGTATTTATAAATGGGATTGTGAACCAGGCAATATCATGCTCACGTTGTTGCGCAGACCCTTGTCTTCTTAATAGCTGCACTGTGCACACATGCTACTAGTCATGACACCATGCCCTTTCGCTCATTCTCTGAGATTTGTTCCTGGAAATATTGTTCTTGGAAATACTGTTCTTGTAATGTTCAGGGCCGCGTGAAGGAAGCAACAATATGATGTCTTTTTTTAAGGAAAACACTTGCTTCCAACTTAATGTGATAAAGGGCAAGGATGAAAGAAACAAAATATTTGCTGAAGTCCTTCATGAATTTGATAACAAAAGTGTTCTGGTGGACAATGAGAAAAAGGCTTACATGAACCTCACTTCATTGACATTATCTGCAGAAAGCATGAAGTTGGTTAAATCTGTGAAGCTCTTGGGAGCTCTTGGAATTGCAGCATGAGGAGCACATGGGAAAGCCAAAGTCATTTTTCAAGTACTGCAAGGCTTTGCCTACACTGAGCAAGCAACAGTCTTTGTTGTGGTGATTTACAACTTTGTGCAGAACAAGAAATCTTGTGCAATTGGGGAAAATTAAGTTTTATGTGCTGCAACTGAAGATTACCTGTGGGGAATTGCACACAAATAAATGCACTGCTCACTCGCTCTCTGATAAAGCTGTGAAACGAAGAATGAAAGCAAATGTCAAGAAAATGTTTTGGTTCAACTGTTTGTAAGAGGAACCAAGGTATACAAACTTTAAGCAGACATTAGCACTAACGGGCTGTGATAAACAGCCTTTGCCCTATGTGTACTATATTGAGGAAGGAGACATTTTTTACTGCATAGTCTTCTGGCTCCTGCTTCCCAAATACCAGACAGAGAAGGATTGCTGGATATGGTACAGGGTATTTCCAACAGAATAACATCCCATGCGGCTGTATAGTTAAATACTGTGTGCGTGGAGCTCCTGCTACAGCTGGCTACAAAGCAGGGCTGCTGATCGTGGAGGAGAGTTGCAGCACCAGCTCCAGGGTCACCCTGCATGTCTCACTGGGAGCAGCCAACATCAAAGTATGTCAGCCACCAGTCACAAAAGCTGCTGTGTCATCAGAGAGCTGTGTCCAGGCTTTGGGTTCACTATTTGCCAGTGGGCTTGAAAATATGAATCAGGAAATGATGTGCTGCTGTTTCACCCAAGTGTCTGATGACTCCCTAGAGGGACAGTTCTGGGATGTCTCTCTGAAATGGGAGGTGAACTACGTGTGTTTGAGATGGGCAGCAGCACACCAGGGCAGCTGCACAGCAGGATACACAGATCGTCTGTGTGACAGGGAGACTGGCCTTCTAACCTACGCACACAGATGAAAAAAAGTCATTCTGAGAGACACATAACTTGCTGGCCTGAGGATGCATCTTGTAGCTGCCCTATCCTGTGGCTATAACAGTGTAAACTCTGCTTGAAATTACCTGTGCCTGAAATTTAAAGTGCCTCCTTCCCACATAGATGTGCTGATGCCCGGTACAACGGCACAGCTCATTTCCCTCAGTGGGAGCACTACCTTACATCCTTCTTCATTCTACACAGTGACCAGTTATTTTAAAACAATTTTTACACGAGGTTGTAAAAAAATTATGCTTCTGTCTTATTTGTTAAAAGGTGGACAACAGATTGGGACAGCGTTAGGAAGCAGTAGCTGTTGCACATGGCATAATCATGCACATCTCACTTGTGTAGGAAGCCTGACCAGTAAATGAAGGCTGTGAAAGCCAGTCTGTAAGATACGAAAATGTGTTTTCTGTGCTGTTGATGATGTAATTGGGTTCACAACCCTCCCCGCTCATTTTGCAGAAGAAAAATCTGACATGGCTGAACTGTGACGAATTCCCTCCACTCCACAAATTCTTGCCTGAAAATGGCAGCATTCAGCCTCGCACTCATGGCACAACTGACTGCCCCTCGCCTAGAGGAACCATCTGCAGCCTTCTTTGGAGAATCCGAGATGTTAAAATATGATCGGGTACAAGGCCGAGGTCAGAGTCAGATGTCTCTCTACTGACTTGTCAACAGCTGCACTCAAGGAGTTCATTGAACTTTCTGGCTATCAAACTAGAAAATGCTGTTTGTTCAACTTCCTGAGTCTGATTTCTGGTTTAGGGTAAAGGACATGTACCCGGCGCTGTTGAGTCATGCAGTGAAGCAGCAAGCACCCTTCCCTCGTGCATGCTCATCTGAAGCTGGATTCATGCTCTGGTTTCTGTCAAAGCCTGTTCTGCCAGGGGTGTCACTGCTAGATAAGAGGTGTGCCATCTCTTCAGCACCGATGAGCTCTGAGCAGATCTTTTAGGATGCTCAGGCACATGTGTCACATTACTGCAATAAAGTATGATGATTGCTGGCATTAGTCACTTTTATGACATCCATATGCAAATGTTGTTTATGCTAGTATGCTACAACTGGAAGGAATTTGGAAAACCACTGCTCTAGGCCATGCTGTTTGAGTTCTGAGATGGCAAAATTAATGGGCTAGCAAAAAATCTGCACAGTAGGAAATCTTTCTGAAACTGCAGAACACTGGGTAGTGGTTTTTTTCTGTTTGTGGAATTACTCAAGCTCAAATCTTTTCCTAACACATTCCTTTCTGAAAATGGACTGCCCTGGGTTGCACCTACATTCTGCAGGCAGAGAGACAAGTTGTCCTGAGGAAACTGAATTTTTGTAAACTGTGGCCACACCATGTGATGCAGTCGTACAGAGACATTTGTTAATAATACTTCTATTATTTTTGCCATTAAATGCTGAGAACTCCCACCACACATCAGAACTCCATTGTGAGAAGCATCACACAAACACAGAGCAACAAGACAGCTCTTGGCCCAAAGAAAGTACAATTTAACGTGAGGACAAGAGACAATATATAGATATAAGCAAAATATACGAGACAGTCTTATCAGCAAGATGGACAGAGGATTTTGCACACCATAAATCTTCTGTAAGCATCACAGCCAAGAACAATTTTTGAGAGGAGTCTGGAGAAGCAATGCTGATGCAGATATCCAGATGTTTTTGAAGCATTCATCACAACACTGAAGAATAGAGCACTATGGAAGAAAATGAGAATTTGAAGAAAAATGACAAAGTGATTGGCATCGCTGGCTGATCAAAGATATGAGTTGATCTTTCAGTAGTAAAAAAAAGATGCTAGGTAGACAGTAATAAGTAATCAAAGGTTTGCAGGTATGGGCTGGTTGTATGGGCTCTACAGGACAGCAAAGAGTTTCAGAAAGAAAGGAGTGGCAGCAGATGGGCACTCTGGATGGTCATGAATGAGGCAGGTCTCCATTCGCTAAGGATGCAAAAAGGATGTAGCTACAATCAGGACACAAGATAATGACAGTTTGATCTTCATGAACGCTCAGCAATCAGGTTGGCCAAAGACTAGATAGGACTGCCAGTCATATGGATGAATGGAGCCAGGCATGAGGATATGATTCCTGTTGGCAATGCTTTCTTTATTACTTTATTTCTTTATTACTTCCCATGAAACTACATTAATCCCTCTTCAACCAGTGACCACATAGGAACAGTAATGTACTTAACTCTGTGTACTGCACTGAAACCTCAGGTATGTGTAGAGTGAGAGTTGCTCTCTGCAAAAGCAGACATATGTGTCACTGGAGTGGTGTGGAGCTGCCTTGGCTATGACCCTAAACTCAGCCCTCAGGAGCACTGCTGTGCCCTCAGAGACTCCCATATGACAAAACCTTGTGCTTGGGATAGAGCATGGCCTCAAGCAGTAACCGGCCAGGGTTAAACCATGACAGCTCCCAGCTGCTCTAGGGCAGAGAATCTCAGTGCCAGTACCAAGAGCTCCCAGACCTTGTCATGGCCTAGGGGACTGCCAGGAATGTGGTATCAATCATCTCTATAGCCCTCCTTCCACCTCAATAATTCATATATTGAGGGAGAGGAAAAACAGGCCTTCACCGAATCAACACAACTACACTTGTCTCTCCTGAGCAATGTACCTATGGAAGTAAAAGGCTCTGGCTGGGAATGGGCAGCTTCTCTAAGCACTAGACTGGAGCAAGGAGAGAAGATGCTGAGGCCATTATTTCTGCCCTCAAAGGAAAGGCACACAGTCCTTCCTTCTGGGCTAGGAAAAGAAAATAAAAAGGACACATGAGGAAGACACATCTGTAAATTCCTTACTCTGTTGCTGAGGCAGAAAAGGGATCAAGGAGATGGCCATCAAGGAACTTGCCACTGAGCTTTACTTTCCCCACCAACAGCAAGCCAGGCAGGGAGCGCTCTCCCTCCTTCTCGAGGGTTGTTTTCTTGTCAAGAAACAGCAGCACAAGGCAGAGCTGCCTCTTCCCCCAGTGCCCTTGCCTTAGCCACAGGGTAAGAGGAGAATTATCTCCAGCATGATTCCACTGCTGCCTGAATGCTTTGGCACCTCTCCTGCTTTGTCCCAAGGTTTCCAGAAAAAATCTGTTATGGAAAAATTCTATTATGGAAACCTCTCTCATGAAATTTCCTGTCAATTTGATTCAATTGTGTCTAAACAGATCGGAAGACTTCAAAGTTAGATTTAGAGCAGGACACTCCCTCCAGCCTTACTTAAACCGAGGTTAATATTATTAACCTTGTTTATGGAGTGCCTAGTGCTGCTTCGTCATAAAATTATAACTTAATAAAATAATTAGATAAATTGAGGGACAACCAGGAGGTAGAGGAGGTTACTTGCCCAAAGCCCCACATTCCTCACCTCACCATTTTGGTGTAATGGCTTAGAGTGCAGTTCAACGGCAGCATTGCCTGCGGACTACCTGTGGGTGAGCGTTGCTGCCCTGGTCACGTTTTCCTTCAGTGAGTGTGAGATGCCACATGTCCTCCTTTCCCATCTTCCCACCTTCTGCCCCGTATCAGCATGGATGTTCATGTGGCTATGCAGTAAATGGGATGATGGAACAGATAGGACTGGAAAGTAGAAAACTGACAAATGAGTAGCTTTCAACAGGGTGAGTTCCCTGATGCACCTCAGCCACGCAGCCCCATATCTGGTAGTTCTGGAACAAGGAAGGCAGAAGGAAAGTGTTGTCACAGATGAGGCAGGACAATCCCTTTGGCAGCAGCCTTTGCTTTTGTCAGATTACAATAATGCCAGGATCACACCCAAAAAATGGTGCCGCAGAACATAAAATAACCAATGGCTGGTCTGCTTTTTAAAGGAACAAAATTAGCAAAACCAAGGGCTCCTATGTAATTTATTCTACAGGATAGACTAAACACAAAGGGGTGAGCCTTCAAGAATCCTGTGTGTTCTGGAGAAAATCTGGAAAAGATGGAGATCCCCAAATGAATTCCAACTATCTCCCCCTGTTTCTGATTTTTGTTTTTAATTTGCTTGTACTGATTCTTCCTCTAATCTTTTGAACTTGCTTTTCTCAACATTCAGCTCTAACACCTGACAAAATGTTACAGGATTTGAGACTTAACTCAAACATCTGGTTTTGGCATGGCTAATGATATTTTTAGGCTAACAATCAACTTCATATGTTACTTTTGTTGTTTGAAGCCTGCATTCAGCACACACACGCACTCCTGGGTCTCTTTGTGCCTAGACTAAAGACAGTTTGACCGTTCCGGAATCTGCCACGATAAGAAGTACAGAAAGAGGTAAAAACAATTTATAGCTTCCTCCTACCAGGAAACTATTATTCTTGAAACTACTCCTCTTTGAAAGCTTAAAGGGTCAAGCACAACCACATTTTGTGACTCTTCATCATGGTAGAATAGTATTTATGTAACATGCTATCTGAAAACAGAGATCGGGGGGCTCTAACAGGTGGCCCCCAGCAAATCATTTATGGTGTCACTGACATCAGCTGTCCACCCTGTCCCTCTGATGGAGCTCATCGTACCCACCGCCAGCACAGCAAAGGATATAACGTGCTTCCACCTCCTCCAGGTCCTTTCAGAGGCTGGGATTTTAATATTGGACCCACTTTTCTTTGGCACCACCAGCACCAGTGCCATGGCTGACACATGGAAACATTTTGCCCTTTGCTCAGAGGGCTCTGTCCACCAGCAAAGAGGCAGGTAAGATTGCCCGTTTGCCAGAAGCATCACCCAAACACCTTGCACCTTCCTTCTGTGGCTACATTTGGATTGAAGATCTCCACTCTGAGAGTTTTAGGGCACCAGGAAATCTCCCCAAGCAGGAAGCTAATTAAGATGTGCAACATGCACTAACAAAAACACTAGGAAACAAAATGAAGAATGCCTGTGTGAGAAATAATGAAATCCTCTAGGATTTTATTTTTAATTAACTGCTAGACAAATCATGTATCTGTTGACATATAGCTTCTTAATATATATTCATGCATTAGCTCTAGGTAAGCGAGACTGAAAGATACTTTCTTTTCAAAAGGAGAAAGATCCCAGGAATTCAGCAGCGCTGAAGCAATCTTTAGAAGCTGTCAGAGGTGATCAATGGCTGGAAAAGACAAAAGCCCTGTTCTCACGCCTCCTCTAGAGAGAGCAGATTACTGATGATGTGCTCTGGAGACGCCCCAGGGCCCCAGGATAGCTGGTACGTTCACTGGGGAATGCTAATTTCTAGCCCTCGGAAATGTGCGCCCGCTGCTGAAATGGTTGTGTGCTGTGAGGCTGCTGAGCACCACTGGGAAGTCCAAAATGTTTGTTGCACAGGCAAAAGCTAACCCTAAGTAATGTGCTATCTATTTAGTTGGTCCTTCTGAGTAGATTCAAGGCCAGAGGGACTGATGCTTTGCCTGAGGTATTTCTCCACTTGAAACGTTGCAGGATCACTTGAACATCTACTTTTTTTGTGTGTGTAAGACTTCCTTAACACCCGTGGCAGGTCTCAGCTATCCCAGGAGCAAAATAAGGAAGTGATGGGTAGTAAACAGTGTACCTAGCCCCCCCCCCAAGATTTGCTGTACATATGTCTTGATCATTTTCAAAGGCTTACTCATTCAGGACACCTTGTTGCTTCTGAAAGACACAGAAGGTTTAGGGTTCCTTAGTAAAATCAAAACAACTGTTGACAGGTACATGACAGACAGATAGTTTTGGAAATTGATAAATATTGCCTATAGCATCAAAGAACTGACTTGAATATAGATACTTTTTGCTGGTGAAATGCCAGGTTTAATGTGCAAGGCACGTTGTGCACCTTTCCCTTTCACACCATGCAGAGCACAGACTCACAGCCTGAGCAACCACAGAAGACGAGGGGTAGTGCCTCCTCCCTTAGGCTGGAGCTAGCAGCCCTGCCTTCCCCCCCTAATCGAGGAAGAGAAACATGGTCTTCTACAAATAGGCTCATCTGACATGTTTTAGGTGCTTCCATTAAGCAGCAATGCCTATTTCTCTCCCTACAAGCACGTGGTTATCTCTCTCGATGGTAAGGGGGAATCCAGACAATTAGCTCAGATGTAGAGATCTATCTGCCGTTGGTCAGATGAACTGTACCTAAGAGACCTGCAAGGTCTCACAAAGGTGTTGGAAGAGTCTTTCCCAGTTCAAAAGCACTACTGAGGGTAAAACTGCTGTTCTATTGCTGTTGCTGCTTCTTACCACTGCCAGTATGACTGCACTTCAGCACATGTCTCTTCACTTACCATCCAACCGAAAATTTACAAGTTTAAAAAAAGAGAGTAGAAAAAAGGATGAAAGGACAGTAAAGAGAAAGAAAACACTAAATGGATGAAAATATCAAACAAGATGCAATAGTTTGTGAAGACATTTTGTTCTCTCTGTCCGGGGAAATTGGAGAGTCGTCACTGGTGCTTGTTTTGTAACAAAAGCAACCTTGGGATTATAACAGAAGAATATAAACTTCTGAGGCAGAAACCAAAACTCAGCAAAGAAATAACAGAAATGAGACAGAATTGCACTCAGGACCAGAAAACATGTATTGAAGCACAAACATAGTCCAGGACAGCTGAAGGTAACGGGAAGGGCTGATGGGTAGTGCTGTGTGCCAATAGCCTGGGGAAATGGCAGCACACGCAAAACACAGCAGGTAAGACCCCAGTCAGTTTGCACTGGGGAGGATGACAAACAGGATTTTGCAGGGCAAGTGCTGGCAGTCCTCGAGGGGATTATGGCTAGAGAACGAAGTCTTCTTATCAGTGCAAGAGCAAAAGTCAGTCCATCTTAGGTACCTAACTTGCACTTCAATTTTTGGCACCTAGGAGGCAGTGCTTCAAAAATTCCCCATACAGTTATAAAAATTATACATATGCTTTTGAAAGACTTAGGAAATGGGCTTATTTGCCAAGGTTGTGTGCTTAAGTTGGTTGGGCTGGAAACCTTCTATAAATTACCCTACAGGGTTGTTTTTACAAAATAAAATGTAGGAAATTCAGATATTACTCATAATGGGAGGTGGGCAGGGAAAATATTCCTGAATGTGACAGCTAGCAAATTTCTGATTCAACAGTCCCCGAAATAATAACAGGTGATAAAAGTTTGGATGTGGTTTTGATTAACAGAAACATTGGTCATAACATGTAAATCCTAATAACTTAATTATGAGTTCATTCACATGAAAGTAGGCAGGAGGACAAGCAAGAGAAGACCTGTAACTAAAACAGTCAATTCCCAAAAGGCAAATTTTCACAACCTACAGCTACATCTAAATTTACGCACTGGCTGTCACTGTGGCTCACCACAGATCTCGTGACTGTCTGGGCTGGAGGATGACTCAAATGTGACAGCACTCCCACCTATCTCTGTATGCAGGCTTCCCCTCTGTGGCACCCACCCGAGATGAACTTTGCAGGAACGTGCTCCCCAATGCAGAAACTAGAAAGCAATCTTGCACTGACTTGTCCAGACATAGCCTGAGGGGAATGAGTGATTAGAAAAGGTCTACAAAGCTGAGGAGCTCAGTTAATCTAACGTAGGGGAAACCTGGCATTTAAGTCAAAAGGTGACAAAGCAGCTCAATTTTGTACCCTGAAGATGGAGAAAAGTCTTACAGGGTCTGTATGAATGATCACCTCATGAAGGATGCTAGAAATTAACAGAAAACTTAAAAGAAACTACTAAAAATTTAAAAAACAAAATATCTTTTTTCCAAAGTCGTGCTAATTCACATGGTACATAGGAAATTAAATCAAAGAGCAAAAGGCTCTTTATTTGTATAAGCAAAAGGGAAAATCAGAAATTGAGCTGTTATGCAGAAAAGATGGCCACAGATTAAAAATAATATCTATATAGGTATAAAATATGCATATATATATAATTATATATAATTATATATTGTATGTTTAATCTTCTCCCTTCTGACTGCTAATAGTCTTAGTTTTCTTGACTGACATGGTAGTTATTTGAAGTTCTTCAAATTATTTTTCTTTGTATTTGTGTAACAGTAATTTAAATCAGTAAGTTCATGGATTGATGTGAAAGAGGTAGTAGGTGTATAGGTTCTTACTGAGGTCCCTCTTGCAGCCTACAACACAAATTCTGCATGTTTTAGTTTGAATGTGAAACATGGGAACTGTATTTTGTACTCCATTCACGTAGAAATCTGATACCAGAAAGTATCCTGGAATATTCTACAATATTCTATGCAAGAGGAAAGCAAGTAGGACCAACTTTTTAGAAACTATGAAGGTGCAGGAATAAAAGTCCTAAAACAATGTAATTACAAAATTTGCAAATGCATATCAATAAAGCTTTTCAACAGAAATTTGCTTAACACTTCTTAGGGCTTACATTGTTGTCAGCTTTACAAGGTTCTTATTCCATTTTTATCTGACATGCAAAAGGAGAGAGAACAGAAAAAAAAAATCAATTCTGATGTTAATGGGTATAATTCTTAACTCATTAGTGTTACATCTACTTACTACTGGATAAATTTGCTCCTCTGAGATTTAGTAAGCCAGCTTTTCTAAAATCATCTACATTACTTTCCTTTTACCCACCTTTCAAAAGTCTCCATTTTTATTAGCATTAAATGATACTAGCGAGGCTAAAATGAACCATTTTGACAGTCCTTAAAAACAGACTGTATATTCTTTTTGGAAAGGGCACCAAATAAATGTTATTATCTAATGTTCCTTTTTTTGGAAACATTTCATAAAAGATACCCTGAAAGGTCCAGAGTATGCTGCCACAGAGACCCCACATACATAAATGACAGGTCAGACATCAAGGTTGAATTAATTATGAGAGTCCCACAGGGACCCATCCATCTGTCCTGCAGCTGAAGGGAGGAACCAGACAGACTGAGAAGAGAGAAAACAGAGAGAGGAAGTGGACAGGGCAACAATTATTGACATTGCTGAAAACAGGCAAAACATCTATTAGAGCTAGAAATACACACACGCTCGCATCTGAATTTTCAAGAATATAATTGTGATGACTGCCACTGGGGACACCAGGATATCTGGAAATGGCTAAGACGGGAAATGTATATAGAGAAAAAAAGTAAAAAACCTGCCATCCAGACTGAATGCCAGGCTGGGGGCCACACCACCAGGAAAATCCTGAAGAGTCCCAAAGTCAAGCAGGTCTATAGGCTGGACTATGGGAAAGGTTTTGCTCTCTTCAGAGTGGTTCCCTGCATCTCCTCCTGGAAACCTCCAAGTCTTCAGATTAACTGAAAACACAGACACACAGACACACACAGACACACACAGACACACACTAAACTGAGCCATTTACATTCATTTGCAGGCTAACCAAAGGTTACCCTCAGCAAAGAACACAGTTATACAGTTAAGGACAAATACTGCTGGGAAGATGGGTCTCTGTGACAGCATTCGATGACCACAGCTGGGATCCTGGTAAACGTGCTCAGGTTCCCCTGATGAGTTAAGCTGTTTTAGGATGATTGGTAGATCCAGTGGTACAGCACAAAATTGTTAAATGTGGTACTCCGCTCTGCAAAGCTAATTTTGGAATGAAAAAAAATTTTTTTCTTTAAGAAATGCATTTGGCTTTGCATTTTTTTTTCTTTTTTTTTTCTTTTTCTTTTGGCTGAACTCTTTTTAAATACTGACTTGCAAGAATTCTTTTCCCCTGGGTCTCTGGGGAGTCTTGTGGATCTGTGCTGCAGGGCACTGAAACCATCGGCTCCGCCCATTCTCCTCCTCCCTATTTCTCCTAGACCTCCGTTCCACCTTTTTCTCTTTTTGACTGTGAAGAACAGGAGAAGATCCCCATTACCCTGCTTCACTGCTCTGTAAAAAGAGTTTTAAAACTCCTAATATTACTTAATCACAGCTTTCAGTGCCCCTGCTGCCATAAAACATTATAACAATGGGCTGGCACTTCATCAATTGTAATTTGCTGATATTACAGTCACAGTAGCGCTTGACATAATTGCCTTGCTCTACCACTGACTCGTAAGGCTTCTTGGTCTCGGTCAATACTTCTTTGCACTGGGGGCTGCAGTCAGAAATTCTGGTCTAACAGCTCAGCTTTTTGAATTTCCAGTTCCTGCCCATCTGAGCAGGATGCATCCCTCCAAATACTTGGCAGAGCATTGCCCTCAAATTTCATTCCCAGACACTTATATCTATTTCGACACACTTTATTCTTCATTATTCTCAATTTTACACATAGCAGCACAACACTTACAACTTCTAAACAGAGATAACAGCAGTTATTAACAATGAAGGAACTAGCTTCAAGACAGTAAAAGGAAAGAAATTTAGTTAGGACTTTGAATTCCTTGCAGGTTCAAAACTCCTCGCAGCAAGAATATGACTTCAAACCATAGAGATTATTAATAAGATGTTTATTTCAGGACAGAAGGCACCTTGAGAATCAATTTGATTATGTTGTGTTTTTCCATAGACAAATTAAAACATAAATTATCAGCCCAAATGACTTCTACTGGAGACAAAGGACAGCAACAAAATAAGAAAAAAAACAGTGCAAACTCTCCCTGACAGAGCATATTGTGTGTGACTCATTCTATAAAAGTCACCATTGTGAGCTGCAAATATTTATTCCTTATACAACTGTAGCTCCTCTGAGGTTGGGACAGAGATGACACTACAGAGGCAGGAAAAAGCCTCTCTGCAAAGAGCTGTCAGACACAGCAGGCACACAAGCAGCCTTGCTGGACACTTGTAGGGAAAGAAGCATAAAATCCATGTTACGTTACACTTATACGGCTATATGGACAACCACACATAATGCTGAAACAGAGACTTTCTAAAACACTGCAGGGAGCAGATATATTTTTATGTCTTCAGATGGTTTTTTTGTGCCACTTCTTTGTGATACCACAGCCTGGCTCTAAAAGTCGCCCTCCCAGGCTTCCCTTACAGAAATGGCCCACTCTCAAATTCAGCAGGCACAGGATGGAAAGAAGATGAAGGAGCCTAGGGAGACACTGCAGACTTTTACATGGGCTGCCTGACAATCCCCAGCGCTGGGAGGCCAGTGGGGTCCTGATGAGGAATTTGCTGATCGCCCCAGCCGGGCTGTGGCACACCCCTCCTTGCCACCCAGCCGTGGCTTACACGTGCAAACGCTTCAGAGCACTTCCAAAAGCCTTTCTTGCAAGCGTCTGTGTGAGGGGTATGGCAGCACATTGCCAGGATGAAGCCACACTAAAGGAGGGCCACAACAAGCATTATATCCCCTGTCCATACCTCTGGCATGCTCAGCTATAAGATCCTTGAAGCAACCGCTTGTTTTCTAATGCTCCGGCTGCCGCAGCAAGGGTAAGGGGTCTTGTCTGGGCCGTGGGAGCAGCTGGGGACATTAAAGCCTGCCATTAGGGATGGGGTCCAGGCCGGAATTCCCTCCATCCAGAGTGCAGAGCTTTGGATGCCATGGGAAATTCCACGCACTTCGGCTCACACAAGTGGAAGGCTACTGTGAGAGTTAAGCTTTCCTTATTCTGCATATTTTGCCAAGATTTTGAAAACCACTTAATGGACTCGGACAGACTCAAGGAGTGTTTTTAGATTCAAGTACTACTCATTTAATGGATTTATTTTATAAACATTGGCATTGCCATTTTCAAAACTTCTCTGGGATGTGGCCTGCTGATTCCCCTTAATTTTTAATGTAATGTAACATCTGAAGCTGGCAACATCAACATAATTGTACAACTCCAAGAGTTGCATAAACTCATC